>CM061148.1:33650071-33665071 GCA_030710495.1 Labroides dimidiatus | reverse complement strand
ACTTAATCTATAGCAACATTAATAAATATAAATACTGTGTACTGAAGCCTGGTTTATTCCTGATTCTTCCTAGTTTCCTGTTTATTCCACTGTCCTCTCTGTGAAGACACTGATGCTGAAAAATTATCTTTGGAAAAGTATCAACAGAGCTCCTGGTGGTTGACAGAGTCCTTTGCTTTAGATGCATCAGTAACCACACGACACAGTCAGATTCCCCATCAAACACAGGACATGATTAAAGCACCACCACCTTTGAAAACTGCTTTAATTATCCTAACCCTGATTTTTTGTTCCTCACTACAGGCTGTCTGGTTACAACATGAGTCATAAGTACAGATATGGTTTGATCCACAGTGAAGTAAATTTCTCATTTGTTTAGACAGAACAACAGCAACATTTATGATGTGTTTTACCAAACATACATTGACGAAGTGTTGATTTCAGAGGAGCTGCAGAAACACTCTTCAGACTCATCTCCGCTCCTTAAACCACACAGACTTTCTGCTTTAATTCTTCTGAATATTTTTGTCAAGCTGCTAGCGTGAACCTCAGTTTACGCTTGGTTGCTCTTTCAACAGTTGTCTCCAGACAAAAGCACCATGCTGCACTTATACAGCATTTGTACCTTTACAACAGGAATTATTAAGAAATCACGCTGTCTCCCAGACTTCCATCTCCAAAGACCACCGCCATCATTTCATCCATGAACAAGCAGAGGAATACAAGAGGTAAATATATAATTCATTTGATCTGTTTGGTACAAATGTTTTCTCTCTCCCTGGCAAGTGCCAAGTATCACCCTGGCAACATGTAATCACGCCACATGACAGTTCTCCACATCACCTGAAGGCATGACACAATTCAACGAGTGAGCATCAGAGATAATCCTGCCCAGAGGTGGCTTCATATCTGAGCTTCTTTCAGTGGCTGAGTGCCCACGTGCTCAGCACACGTCTCTCTGAGCTGTTTTCACATCTGAAACTACAACCAACATCACAACAGATGTCCAGAAATCCAACCATCAGTTACTTCAATCTGCTTTGATCATACACCCATAATCTTTACCCATCACAGGGCCAACATGTTCAGCCGGGGAACTGAACCAGAGAGCCCCTGCTTTTTGTGGAACAGAGAAGCGGCTCCTCCAGCCTTGGTCACGTCTTTAACAAAAAGAAATGGGGACAAAGGCTGTAATCCTCAATCTGAGGGTTCAGTTCTGTTCATCACTGCCATCATTGCTTAAAATAGACGCTAATGTTGCTCCTTATACTCTTGTTTTTCTTTCATGAGTTCACCTGACTCAGTCACTTGAGTTTCAGGACAGAGTGAGGTTTGACTTTGAACCTTGTTGAAGATAACCCAGTTTATAAACATGGTTTTATGATTGTGTGATAGCTGAAGGTTAAAACTCATCATAATCATGTTTATGATTCACATTTTGAAAACCAAAAACCAACCTTTGTGACAGACATCTTGGTCCATCAGTGCAACCTGTGGTTTAAACGTCCCTGATGTTCGGCATGGGAGCCGAGGCCTGAATGCATCCTTTCAGACTCTTCTTGATAAAGCTTTGTGGCTGTTTTATGGTTGTCAGCCTAAGTTCCTGTCTCACTCCACTCATCGGCCAGGCCTCATTAAGCATCCCTCCCCAGCTCCTTGTTTGGGCCCTAATTAGAGCAGCCAATGGCGCTGCAGAATCTGGTCGACCTCCAAGCGTTGATACTCCCCATCAGGAGCCCTGTAGTGACTCTCAGGACGGAGAACGTTTGCTTGTTTCACCTTCAAAGAGGTTTTTTTTTTTTTTTTGAAGCGACTCCTCTGTCTGCGCTGACTGACTATTTAGTCTGCAGTGTGGTGGCTGTCACACTGAGCTGTGTGTGGAGCGCTGTCTGTCTCTGTCACCGTGCTGTGCCTACAGTCCTTCCCTATCTTCCTTTTAATCCATCTTCTATCATCCCGCTGACCGTCTCTTCGTCACCCATCTACTCATCTCGCCCCTTTCAATGAGTCCCTCTGTTTCCCTCCTCACTGTCTCCTCTTCCTCCCTCTGATGTCACAAATTCAGATATGAGCTGCTCCGATAGCCCCCGCAGCCTCAGACACTGCTGCCTTGTTTTGGAGAGGAGTGATCAGAAGATGAGAGGATGGAGGGGAGGGGACTGAGTCCATGGCAGCGGCGGTGGCGGTGGCAGGGGGGATGTAAGATGCAGAAACAAAGGAGGACATCTAGGTTAAAAAGACGCGCCTGAATGCCTCTCAAAGGCCTGTGCTGTGTTGCGGGGTTGTCTCATCCCTGTGACTCGCAGCCAGCCGTGTCTGTGCAGTTGAGGCTATTTCTGTTTTCTGCCCTCTTTCACAAGAATAAGACGGCTGACTGCTAATATCCATACCTGCAGGGAAAGAGGGCGTTCTCAGACCATGGACCGGGCAGTGTCTCAATCATCCAGTCTGACAAGTCCAGCTCCTGATTGCTCTCAGATTTATCCTGCAGGTCCTGACTGAGTCTGATGGCATTATGATACACTCATGTGCATAATTCACCTGTTTATCCTAAATCCCAGCGTATTGATGTGTGTACATAAGGCGTTGACTTAAACATCTGAATATTAATGAGGGATAGAAAAGACGTTGAGACCACTGGACCACAGCAGTGACACGGGGAACACAAGTGCTCTGTCTCTCTTTGCTGTTCTGCAGACATGGTGAGCTGCAGCGGCAGGATCAAAGGAAGTGCTGCAGGTGTTTCCTGATAGTGGCTGTGTGTGTGTGCGCGCGCGTGTGTGTGTGTGCGCGCGCGTGTGTGCGTGCGTGCATGTGTACGTGTGTGTGTGGGTGGGTGGAGAGGTACTGTATCACCTGGAGATGAAATATCTGCTTGAAATTGCTCCAAACATGTGGCTAGATTTTATTTTGACATTAACTTTATTTTGACATTGACTTAACAGAGCCTGAGCTTCTTCTTTGTTTCTATATTTTCCATCTCCTTTCTTTATTCTTTAAGCTCATCCAATGCAGAGGTTTAATTATTATTATTATTATTATTATTATTATTATTATTATTATTAATAATAATAATAATAATAATAATAATAATAATAATAATAATAATAATAATAATAATTTATTTATTTTATTTATTTATTTTATTGTATTTTTTTTGCCTCAGTCAGATGTGTCTTTATTTTTAAGAAGGTCCACATTTGATTTAGTCAAAATGACCCAGCAGCTCTCCCTGACATTTTTCTCTTAATACTGACAGTAACATCTGAATGCTCTCTGTGTGTAAACGCTTTCTCTGAGTGGTTTCTGTAAATCCGTCTCTAAGAGTCTCATTCCTCTTTGCTCCACCATCAGAGACTAATGAAATCAAAGCTCTCCTGTCCTCCAGGTGTCTCACCTGTCCTTCAGGTGTCTCACCTGTCTCTCAGGTGGCCCTCATGTCAGCTGCAGTGGATGATAGTTGTTTGACAGATGATTGTTGCAGCACACTAAGCTGATGTGAAGTTTGATAATTTACTCTAAGCTTTATTAATAAATGGTAAATGGACCAGTACTTATATGGCTCTTTTCTAGTCTGTCTAACCACCCAAAGCACTTTACACGGCTAGCCTCATTCCCCCATCCACACCACATGATTGAAGACATTCACACACTGATGGTTGAAAGTTGTATTGTCATCATCAGTGTTGTTCTAACCCATTCATAGCCATTCACACACCACTGACCAACAGTGGGAGCAATTTGAGGTTCAGTTTTTCATAAATTCATCTTCTATATCGCTTCTCCTGTTCAGGGTAGCGGGTGTCTAGAGCCTATCCCAGCTGGCTAAGGGTGAGAGGTGGGGTACACCCTGGACTGGTCTCCAGCCAATCACAGGGCTGACACACAGAGACAGACAACCATTCACACTCACACCTACAGGAAATTTAGAATCAGCAGTTAACCTGATGAGCATGTTTTTGGACTGTGGGAGGAAGCTGGAGGACCTGGAGAGAACCCACACAGAAAGGCACACCGTGCCCGAACTGGGGCTCGAACTGGCGACCTTCTTGCTGTGAAGCAACAGCACTAACAGTGCTTCAGGTTCAGTGTCTTGCTCAAGGAAACTTCAACATGTGTCTGCAGGAGCTGGGATCGAACCCTCAACCTTCCAATTAAGAGACGGCAACTCTACCACTGAGCCACAAGCGCATAATAGCAAAATAGACATCATGAGAACATTTATCATGAAAAATGTTAGCCTCATGACGTCTTTCCTCTTCTCACCAACATTTCTCTGAGCTGACTTGGTGAAGGAACAGAAGAGTGAAGGTGTTGTATTAAACAGGACACAGCAGAGTGAGGCCCCAGAGGACAGCGAGTATGGAGGGCCCTTTAATATATTTTGACCTTTAAATGCCTGATGTAACCCTACCTTTGAAGAAGTCTGTTGGAAACTGCCGCTAACCCAGAGGAATATCATTAATCTCTGTTCCAGAGGAGGATCTAATTCCTTTTTCAGATTCCTTACTTCATTTCGGAGGCTTTAATGTTGTTATTTCATCAGCTGCTGATTTTAATCTACATATAGAACACTGTCTCAATAAACTCTGGCCTCTTTGGTTTGATTTTGCTCCTCTGGTGCAGATAAACCCCTGAAATCAAAGCGAGCGTAGCCTGCTTTAAACCTGTAACAGCAGGGTGAGAGGCCACAGTCTACACAGTGGAACCTGAATGAGCCACAGACACTCTGCTTTTATTGCAGGTGCTCAGAGAACACGTCCTCACCTGTTGAGGTTTCACAGTTTTTCATGAAAACATTCAGCATGACGGTGTGTTTTCAGCTCTGTCTCCAAGTACAAAAAGGTAACATTATGCTGCGATGAATCAGCGACAGTCTGGGCATATGCTAATGAAAATTTCACCTGACGTGTAGAGGGGACCAGCATATGTGTTTTTGCAGCGCCCCCAATAGTACGACTGAGTAATTGGACGGCATTCTCCCAAGTGGTATTTTCTCACAGTCAAACTAAGATCTCTCTCTCTCTCTCTCTCTCTCTCTCTCTCTCTCTATGCAAAAATCTGAGCAAGGAATAAATCTAACTGAAATGTTGTTAGTGAAGTTTAAACAAATCTTCACCATCTGAAGGGTGCACAAGCAGCGTGCCACAGAGGGCTTCAACCAGCTCTGCTGCAGCACCAGGACAGATGAGGGAGGCTCCTCGCACTAGAGGACACTGAATGACAACCCACTCTGTGGCCATCACACACACACACACACACACACACACACACACACACACACACACACACACACAGAGAGAGAGAGAGAGAGAGAGAGAGAGAGAGAGAGAGAGAGAGAGAGAGAGAGAGAGAGAGAGAGAGAGAGCAGGATGACTGAAAGTGCGCCACAGTCGGAGGCTCAGAGCGTTCATCTGCCTACTCCTCTGCAAAGACATGAGCTATGAGCCTCTTGCCTCTCCCACAGGCATCACTGTGACTGGGCAGCAGTCCTTCCCTGCCTGCCTCCTCATTGGAAGACCAAGACCAGGTTTCAGCACTCACTGTGCAGACCAGAAAGCTAGAGAACACATAGGTAGACTGTAGGGGCTGCAGATCATGAAGCATGAAACCCACGAAGAGGAAAACCCAACAAACCTGAAGTTTGTGAGAGAGGAGGGTGAAACACACCAAGGACAAAAAAAAAAAAAAAAAAATCATCCCTCTCCTTTTTCAACTCCCCTTTTCAATTTCTTCACTCTTTCACGGTCTCGGGGATAATTTTTCACTTAGTTTTCAGACATACTCTGAAGTCATGCTCCAGGTTTGCTGTGATACGCTGCGCTTTCTGTTGGACGGAGAATCCAGGAGCCAATTTAGAAACCATAAATCCTTCCCACACAGCTCACCTCGACGCTACACATGGCTTTAAAAATACTCCTGAAGTGTTAGATACTCATTTGTATTAAAATAATAATAAATAAAATATTCATGTTTTTTTTTATCTATGATATAAAAAGACATTTTTCTTTAAATTCATACTCAAGTAAACGCGTAAGTAAGGAAAGTCTGAGGTCAAACAAAACCTGTTCGCTGATTTTAAGATTGGCAGATATTTGTTCCAAAATGTCTCGATCGTAACGTTTCACTGCGTCAAAATGTCCAGAAAAAAAAAAAAAGTTTAATGTAAAATCTTTTTTTCAATAGGAAGTTTGGCGACACTTGCTCCCTGGAGGACGTGCCTCCTTCTCCATCTGCATGAACTGACAAAGGATCCAGGCGGCAACTGTCCGTGCGACTCCCTCAGCGCTGGCCGTTTGGGTGTGTGAGACTTCAAAAACGCAGAACCACTTCACAACAGAACCAGAATCCGACAGCATCACACGAAGGAACACAAAAGCAGAAGTCTCCAGAATAATTTGAAACTCAACCGCAGCGTTTTCTCCGTAAGATTTCAGCAAAATGGTTAAACACGGTGACAAAATCCACACGCAGCTGACCAAAACAAAACAGAGACAACACACAACAAGCTCCGTTGATGACGTGAATTCAGCAACTCAGAGGTGAGCAGAGGTGTCAGCCAGAGCCCCGATATGAGAAATATGTATCAAAATGATTTTTACCTTGAGTAAGCTAGGAATCCCTCTGCTGCATGCTGTCAGTGGTCAGACCTCGGTGCGTTCAGGGGATTCAACAATTCCAAAACCTGGGAGAAAATAAGTCCTAGGGTAAGTCCACCAAACGCATTCTTATCATTTCAGTCCGACAGTGCCGAAAATAAGGTGAGCGCGAAGACAGAGGAGGGAAAACTCAGAGAGGAGTTCAGCTGTCCGTTAGTTCCCACTGCGCTCCCTGCGCGTAAAATGCTTCACAAACCCCGAGCGTGTTCACCCGCTGTGCTTTCCTCACATTGTTCCCACAGGAGACGTCCTCTGCTCCTCTTCACTTCGCTCAGGTGGAAATCCTTCTTTCAAAATGTTGCGTCTGTTATTCCAGAAATTCTCCAAAAAAATAAAAAAAAATAAAAAAGTTCTTCTCCCGCTAAAATCCTCCCCGTCTTCAGGTGACACAGTCTGCCAGGTGAACGTGAAGATTTGACGGAGCTGCAAATCAAAGACTGTTCGCGCGCGTCTCGGGAACCGCCGTCTCCGGCTCGCGGCTCTGGAGCGTCCTTGTGTGTCTGTGTGTCCGCGCGCAGCAACAGCCGGATTCCTTATTTGGATGCCCGTGGCTAGCGCTTTCTGCTGTTAAGAGAGTCAAGTTATATCAGAATGACTTCCAGCTAAATCTTTCAAAATAAAAAAGCATAATTATAAGGAGCGCTGCAGCATTTATCTCCAGGCAGCCTGATTAAAGGAGCACTTAGAGGATGAGAAGATATCACTTCATAATTGACTCTTAGCAGAGACGCGAGCGGCTGAAGGGAGAAAAAAAAAGGCATTTCATCAAATTACGCAACGCTTCAAAAAATTTGAGCATATTTGATGAACCAAGTTTTGTCATCTGTTTAATTAATGCCACATTAAACACATCACATCAAATCTGACTTGATAAATCTTATTACATTTACAGGTGAGCTGGACATGGTTCGGTGACAGCACGTCTTTGTTGAACACATGTGGTTTGAATACTGTAACAAACGTAATAAACGTGCCCAGCATGTTTGCTTATTTGACCCTGCAGCCTTACAGTCTGTGCCAGTGCACAGGAGGGTAGTCTCTGCTAAACGGGGCTGTTTGCATTCAGCCCTACAGGTCTGAGTATCCCTTGTTTTGGTTGCAGCATTTCTTTCTCTTGTACATCATTGCAGTGCTGGAAAAAAAAAAAAAGAAAGAAAGAAGAGATAAAACATTGAATGAAAGAGGCTTTCCCCTTGGGACTGCTTTTATTGTGAAGGGAAAACGCCCAATTTCCTGCCAGATTCTGCCTTTTCTGTGTTCAAAGCACTGGGGTTCCTCTCCACAGAAAATCCACCCAGCAGCCCCCTCTTCTGGAGTCAAACAGCGTCAATTGGATGTTGTGTCAGGTCGGTGGCACCACCTACATTTACCACACAAAGAGGAAAGGCTCCCATTAAGTGGCCACAGCACAGAGGTTTGATTTTTACAGGTTAGGGGAAGGTATCCTGGAAAAAAAAAGCTGAATTTGTGATGCAGAAGCTCAGGAGGGGAGCACATTACTCACTGAGATTCAGCCAAGTGTGATGGTTCTGGGCGGGAGTACTGAACATACAAACACTGCACACGTTGGGTTAGAAGCTCATGGCATATGTAAAATAAATACATATATAGTGTTAAAATGATGGGATTTCCCTGGGATACAGTTCACATACAGACAGACTAAATTCATATTAAAGTAAATTTAAATCTCATTACATCTGGAGGTGAGCACGCCCACTGTCCCTTTACGTGCTCTGAGCTCACACAACCAGCCAACAGGACCTCTGGTTGTCAGCTAGCTGAGCTAATTAGCTCACCAAGCAGCAGCAGGTAAAGGTGACTTTAGCAGAGCAGCTCAGCAGCAGCAGAGAACTCTTCTGAAGAGTCCAAAGGAGGGATGGAAACCTTTATGGATCCATTAAATTAATTATCAGATCAGTTAACTTTCAAGAAGTATGTTACTGAGCCGTTAAACTGGAGCTGACATGATCACTGATGATGACCCTCAACAGAGCTCCAACAAAGCAACACAGTGCTTGATTAAATGTGATTTCAAAGGTGTTTTGTGTTGGATTAACACAGTTTATGGTTTTCATTCTCCATATTTACACTTTATATTCTAAAGTTGTGAGCTGCAGGAGCTCTTTAATTTTAGTAACTCAGGATCAATGACAGCTCGTTGGTCTAAACTGGTGTGTCACAGACCTGTTTTCAGTGGGTTGCAGAATTTTGCATAAGGAACAAAAAAAAAATTCTGTGCTTTTATTTTGAAGGGTATTTTTTAGCAGCATTTTCACACTCCATAACAGTAGGTGGCGATGACACCCTCAAACCCTAAGTGACACCATTCTTTTTACAATATGCTAAAGCCACAGATGTTTCTCTGAAATTGGACTGATTTATGTCACGTTTGTGCTTACTATTCGTAAAACTTTGTGTTACTAAAATGCACTTTTAGATTTGAATTAAAATGTAGCTAAAAGAACGTAAAAGGGAATATTTCTCCCTCTAGCATCGCCACCTACTGCTTGTTTTTGGTTAACCATTAAACTTATTTTTTTTGCCCAGCTCTGATACAAAGTATCTCAGGTTCAAATGGCAATTTCTCTTTGTTTTTTTTTTCTTTGTTTTTTTTTTTTCCTTTTTTGTTGTTGTTGTTGTTGTTGTTATTGTTCATTAAATTTGATAACTTGATGACGTTTCCTGGATTTGGATCTCAGCTTGTTGGTGGGTCCTGAAGCCAGACCAAATGAGAACCACTGGGTTAAATCATGGTCTCATCCAAAGACTTTCTTCACCGTCATGCTGACTCTAATTTCCCAGAGCTTCTGATATTTTCAGGGAGCTTTTGCTCTTGAGATCTCTCTCTCTCTCTCTCTCTCTCTCTCTCTCTCTCTCTCTCTCTCTCTCTCTCTCTCTCTCTCTCTCTCTCTCCATATATATATATATATATATATATGTGTGTGTGTGTGTGTGTGTGTGTGTGTGTTTGTGCTATGAGATTGTGTTTTTGGACCACTTTAAGTCATGTCATGAAAACAGAGGTAATATTACAAGAATAAGTTTTACAAGAATAAAGAGGAAAAAGTAAATTCATTTTTTTTTGAGAAAGAAGTCATAAAAAAGGGAGAATATTTCCAGATTAAAGTGTTGTTATGGGAAACGGTTTTGATTAAGTAGTATATAATAATAATAATAATAATAATAATAATAATAATAATAATAATAATAATAATAATAATAATAATATTAGTAACAATAATAACAATAATAATAAGATTAATATTATTATTATTATTATTATTATTATTAGATGTTAAACATTTCTTACATGACTTTATCCTCCTAATACACTGCAGCTGTGATACTGTTATTTACAGTTGTGTGCTTTGGTTTGGAGATTTGACGGTTTGGAGATTTGATGGTTCTCATTCCTCTGTAGTGAAACATTTTAATCTTTGAAGATATTTCTTACTCAACAGGAGGCTTAGTGTGATTAAAGTCTCAAATATTATATATTTTCAGCATCAGAAACAAAACAAAACTAAGTTTGGAGACAGTCTTGTTGAAATGGAGAATTGTGGACCTAAACCTAAAAAGAAAAAGAAAAAAACCCCTCTTGCAATGCATCATGGGAGTCCTTTCAGAGATGCCCTTCTGCCTGTATTGACTTCCAGCTCTTGGACCATCCTGCTGTTGGCCATGTGGGTGCAGTTTGCAGCAGAAGTTTATGTAACCACTGAGTGTGATTCTGGCCTCAGTCTGAAGCATCAAAGTGTTCAGGAAGAGATGGAGTGTAAATAATGTGCGGCGATTTGAATCTCACCTTGAACAGGAGTGCGATAAACGTCCTAAGACACAGTCATCAATATTACATCATGGGCCGCCACACGGCCCAGAGCTGCTAATGGCAGGAGAAGGTCAGTTTGTTCTCCTGGCCTGTGAAAAGTTTCCATCTCTCACATGTTGGTGGTTTCATAATTCTGCTCAGCACAGAGATGCTTCAGACACAACCTGGCTTCAGCATGAAGAGGACACCAAGGCTGCTCATCAGAAACAGGATTTGAAAGTCAAACTTTCACCGAAGGTATCGCCTCATAAAAAGGTTTTAGTCGTGTTTTTCATTTGCTTTTTTTTGCCTCTGTAACAGAGGTCTGTTCAGTCTCTGTTACTACGACAGCAGAAAGCTGAAAGCTGAGAGCCGAGTCAGCAAACATTACAAATGTTCATACTGCACTGATAAACACTGGCACTCTGTGACTGTACAAAAACACAAGGTGCAAAACATACAGTGATCCAGAGAGAGATTTCATGGTGTGTGTGTGTGTGTGTGTGTGTGTGTGTGTGTGTGTGTGTGTGTGTGTGTGTGTGTGTGTGTGTGTGTGTGTGTGTCAGTTGTTTGTCTGTGGTTGGTTGGTTGATTTGGGTGCTCCACCTGAGGAGCACAGTATAAGTTGACTGTGTTGAACAGCTGAATATGTGCTCAACACTAACCCGTGTCTCTCGCCCTTTCTCAGTTCAAAGTTCTCTAGTTTGAACTTGCTTTCTCTGGAAGTTGGACTTTGCAAGTTTGTTCCAGAATTTGGACGTCAGGAGTACGGGAGTCTGCAGAACATTCTACCACTATTGGAACAGCAGCAGACTTTCGTCCTTACACGTCACATCTGGTTACACTATGAGCAGCTTGTTGACATGTAATTCTAACCAACTCATCCAACGTTTCTGGGTTTCAAACAAAATTCTGTCACAAATAACTATCTTATTCATGTTTTTACAAAGCAGCAACCACCATTGAGTTTCTTGCTGGATGGCGCAAATTGCATTGTGGGATTGTAACTGTGAGTCCATTCAGGTTATGTCTGGCAGAAGATTTGTTAAAAGGGGCAGGGCAGGGCGAGTCCACATCATGTTCGGTACTTCGACCAAACTTGTTTTGATGTGGACTTTGAATTGGAACAGAACTTTGGCTTTGATCGCAAATCACAAATCAAAGTTGTGTTCTGTTCCAATTCACAATTTTCACAATTCATATGCTTAGTCAAAGCAGTCAATCGTTGAAGGTATTTGTATTAAATTCAGGCTTTTTAATAAATAGATAAACACTCCATTAACTGCTTTTAATTAACAAGGTTTTATAGAACAAATTCAACCCCTGGAAAAGTCCTGTTGGTCCATGGCTGGCTTCTCTGACAGATTGACTTCCTAACACCTCTTACTGCTCTGCTTTACTTTTGTCTAACAAAGTGAATTCACTCTTAATATGCCTCTATATTCAGGAAAATATGGTAAGATCATCCTTGGAACCATTAAAAATTAAATAAACAAAAAATCAATTGTTTGTTCAGATGGGTAGTGACTGAACTACACCGAATGCGTCTCCATTCCGGCTCCGCTCCATCATGGCACCGGATCAGATGGTTTCCATTAAAGTCAATGTGTCGACTCATACTGGATCCGTTCTGTTGCAGTTCAGCTGCATGGCTGGTCCCACAGATCACAGCTGATATGCAGCCATCTTATTTTTGCTGGAGCTGTGACGCGTCAATTCAGAGTAAAGAAGATCGAGCGAGACAGGAAGTAGTTCATGGAAACTACCTAAAAAGAGCCTGAGACTTTCAAAATAAAACAAACCATGTCAAAACCAGATCACAACGAGTCACAATGAGACAAGGAGACACACCAGGAGTCAACAGGTTTGAGGTTTTACAGCAAAACATGAATAAAGAGAAGAACATTAATGGAGAGGGAAACACGGGAACTCCTCCGTCTGTGACTCCAGCTGTCTGTCAGTCCTACGGCTTGCTGGACTGAACATGCAGCCGGTGTGAGTTGATGATTGCAGCACACAGCGGAGCTGCAATGCAGACGCAGCTGATGTATTTGAGGCGTAAGAAGCTGAAATCAGGACTTGACCTGACTCCAACATGTTGCTGTTAGTTCTCTGTGTCAGATGGCCCAACGTGTATGAAACCGGACCATGGGACAGGCTCTCCCAATTGGAACAGGGTGCTTCAAAGCTCTGATTTAACTTCTTTTTTTTTTTTTTTTTTTACCTTTTTATTAGCTGTATTGTCCTGTGTCAAAAGGGAATTATTTATGAAGGCCATTTACCTTCTCCATTCATTTTGTCTTTCTTGGAAACCTGAAATATAAATGCCACTGGCTGCTGTTCAAACTCTGAGGGAAAGAAGCCATGGTGGGAGAGGGTGGGGTTATTAATAATGTGCCCTTCAGACTGTAAGTGGTTCAACACGCTTTATAGAGGCAGTGAAACTGTTCAAAAACAATAAAAACTGTATTACAAACTATTTCTGAAGACAATGAATAACTAATAAAAATAAAGTCAGAAAAAATTACATTTCAATAACAAAGAGCAAAAACAGGCCAAAGTACAGTGATGTTTCTAATTTAGCAGAAAGCTGCATTAAACAGCAGTGTAGTAAGACCTGATGTGAAGGAACAGTTTTAACAGAGCTCAGGTACATGAAAAGCTGTTTTGGTCATTGGAACATTGAGTATATCTCTTCCATATGACCTGAGTGGTGTGAATGCTTCAGAGTGTGAGCGTAAATCATATGTACTTTGGTCCAGGACAGCTTTGTGCTTTATGGCCAAACTGTGTCATATTTTAAAGGCAGGACAACGATGGGACAAACTTCCTGCTCAGGTTTACCCCATTCTGTGTGTATGAAGAGAGCAGCCGTGAATCCTCTGTACATCTGCTTTTACCACCAGATCAGCACCATGGAGAGCTCCTTGAGTGCAGAGCAGACACAGCCATGAATACACTGTTACAACCCCCCCCAACCACACACACACACACACACACACACACACACACACACACACACACACACACACACACAGTTTTCCATGTGGAAATCCAAAGTGTGTTGGAACTGAATTGCTGAATAGATTCACTTTTTGGGTTAAAAACAGTTTATCAAAATTGCAGGACACTAAATGGAATTTTGCTCTTTATTTTTATTCTTTTTTTATTTTATTTTTTTTGCAAAACCGTTGTCTAAAATTAGAAAACAGGAATATATACAGGAAAGAGAAATGACAAGTTGAGTTTTTTTGTGTCCTCTGAGTTTGCCTCCATCAAATCGGATTAATTCCATCTTGTATCTGGTGACAGGTATTATGAACCGATTTCACATTACGTAGTAATTTCTTTTAACTGCCTGTCAGTTGTTTCACTTCGTCAGTTGTAATTCTGACTGCTTACTTCATTTTTCATGAGGTGAAAAATTTGAGCTATTCATGATCATTTTTCAGTTACATTCTCATGTCTGTGAGACATGAGAATGTAACTCGTCATGTAACTCATCATGTCATGACAGTCGGGTTTAGCTGAGACGTTGGAGTTTCCTTTAACCACCACCTCACTACAGTGGGGACACATCTGAAAGAAAAAGTCCCTGCCTGTACCATCTATCATCTGTGTCTTTAAATGTGGTCCCTTGGGGTTTCGGACCAGGTCAAATTAATTTCCATGGAAGGTTCTCATCCTGCCACACACAGGCTGCTTGGTAACTGGAGTTTCAGGCATCATTTTGGAACAAACCTCCACAGAGGAAGAGTTTATTTCTGCTGGATAGCATCTTTTTTAAGTCAGAAACAGTAGTGGCCCTATTTTCTTCAAAGCCACCAATAAAAATGTGTATTTTTTTTCCTCCATGGACAGGAGAAGCTGGTCTGCCGCTGCTTTTATTAGTTTCAGGGTCTGGTGTTTTATTAGCTTTGATGTTGAACATTTCAGCCAAAGAAGCTGAAGCACGCATGTCTTTCAATCTGTTCAGAAAAATACGTCAAGAAATGACTCATGTCTGTGCATGGTTACAGTGTTCAGTGTTTCGTGAAAAACAAGAGTGAAGCAGATTTTGTAATGAAACACTCCAAAGGTCTTCATACATACAAGAGGTGAAATGTCTGTCCACTGATCGGACTGTTGTGCTAACTTTCTGCACGCAGACCACAGATAACATACATGTGTCTTTCAAACCCATGAAATATCCTTTTTAATCACATCCTAAGTAAAAACAAGTTCAAACAGTTATATTTTTTTAAAGTTGTTATAGCAATGGCGACGAAAAGTGAAGGTTGATGACGCTCTTTGCATTTATAAACTGTGACATTTGCCCTTTCCTTGTGAGTGAAAATGTAGTTTCAGTTTGACTCAAACGAAAGAAAATCACCAGGAAATAGAATAAGACAGTGCGCACACCCCAGCACCTTCACCCTGAACCCTCAAGGACAAACAGCAGCAATGGTTTTCAATCCGTCTGCTCACACTGACTTTCATTAAGCTGCAGATGTATGTACTGAAGTGTTAACCTTGCTACACACACACACACAC
>CM061148.1:33627571-33647571 GCA_030710495.1 Labroides dimidiatus | reverse complement strand
ATATCCCTCCTATGTGTAGTCTCAAAGTGTGGTACACATACCACCGATACTCAGGCTCCCATAAGGGGTACATGGAGGAATCACAGAATTAAATATAAATAAGATTAATTTAAATTAAGAGCACGGTCACACAGGCCATCCAAACTGTGCTGAACTCAAGCATGATTGCCCCCACACAGTGCTGCTCCTCCACTGGCCAGTACAGCCTGCGGTCACACTGCTCCAACATGAACCAGACTTTAGGCACACGCATGAGCCACCTACATCCCAGAAGGGTCTGTTTACATGCAGAGCGGTCTGATCAGAGTCAGCAGTGTGAGACACAGAGAACAGGATTATAACTTTAGAGACTTTTTGGTTCATGTTAAGTTGTTTTGGTCCCACACAGCCCTCTAACACCCTGTTATTGTTTAAAATAACTGTTGAGAGGAGCGGTCACAGCGATCATGTCCGCGAGCTTCTGCAAGAATAGAATAGAATAGAATAGAATAGAATGTATTTTATTAATCCCCCTAAGGGAAATTCAGGTTTGAAGTGTATCGAGTCATTTTTGTGGTACAGTTTCTTTTAGTGTCTTACATTTAATGTTCAAACTGTTTATTGTTTGAAAAAATTAAAATGCTTATAAAAGCCCCACCTCATTACTGAACTGTGCATAGATTCAGCTGAATCCTCAGGCTGACTGTGCTACTTGATCAACAGTCATCATGGTGGTACTTGGAGAGTTAAGTACGTTCTGGGGTGGTACTCAGAGTAAAAAGTTTGAGGACCACTGTTCTAGATGATGTGTGATCTTTCTGTCTCCAAAAATCATCAATGGCCTCCTGTGAAACGTCTCCTATCATGACACCTGCCATAGCACCTGACACTGAATGCTCATCGGTTGAGTGAGTGAGTGGAAGGGGGTGGGGCTTAGCCAGAGGTCAGTTACAGTAAGTGAAGTAAACATCGTTTGTTATGTCCACCTCGCGGACTGCGTCTTTCTCTTCCTCCAGTTCACTGGAGTCATGATGTGTCAAACCACCAGAGGAACAGGAAGTTCATCAGAGTTCTAAATCACTTTTTTTTTTTTTTTTTTTACAAATTATCATCAGGACCTTCTGACCAGAACTGGACATTCACAGCAGAGGCGTGATTGATGAGGCTCCTCATAATGACAATGATTAATCAGCTAATTTGATCTTGTTGATCTCTGGATCTTTTCTAACCCAGAAAACAAACACTGATCAGTTATGATGGTCTCTCCTTTGACAGATCATGAAGAACTCACTAGTCTGATGTGGACGACAGTGATGTCGAAATCACATTTCACATGACGTGAGATCACGTTCAGCCTCCACACACTCTCAATCCGTGACCTCTGGGAGGGTCTGGAATGGTGTTTGTGTAGTTCTCCGTTACGGTTTGAGACACACAGAGAACCAATGTGTAAAACAGAGTAGAAATAAAGAGGAGAAATAAGTGCAGTGACCTCATTTAGGATCCTTGCTGCCTGAGGCTGGAAGCTCCTCCTGAGCCTCACCGTGTATCAGGCTGCTGTGAGTTAAGCCTAGCTTAGCACAAAATCTAGGAGCAAGTAAAAATTGTCAGTCTGTCTCTGCACAGCAACACCAAAGCTTAACAGCGTGTTTTCTCATTACTGACTGTCTCATTACAAATGTATGGAAGAGTAAACAGGGTGGAGAAAAACGCATCATTTTAGAAAAAGTGAATAAGAAAAAAGATGAATCATTTTAGGGAGGCCTGGAGGAGATGGGGATTTAAATAGCATTTCAGACTTTGGCTGAAGTGAGGGGTTGAAAGGAGGGCAAGTGTGAAATAAATAAGGATATTCTGAGGAGCAAATAATGCAAAGCTGCTGTGTGAAACCCCAGAATTTAAATCTATCGACGTAAATCAGCATCAAGATTCTTTGTCAGTCACAAACATTATCTCTATCCTGCACAGAAAGATCTTCAGTCTGTTGTTAGGTCCAATTTAAGCTTTCAGCCCAGCTGAAACAGCATGTCTCCCACCTCCATCTTTGATGGACACCAACGGGCGAGAAACGTCCTGGAGCTATCTCTGCACTGCACACATAGATGGAATTGATATTGATTTTCTATTGTGAGCAGGTTTACAGAAAACGAGCATACTTCCTTTAAATGCAGCTGGAATCACATATCAGGCTCTCCTCTCCTTTTCTATCACAGAAATGACCTCACTGAAGATTTCATTTGTTTGCTCGGGCTGTGCTGCACGGTGCCACAGACTGCAGAGCGCTGTCATCTGCACTGCACACCATTATCAGACATGACTAATTCAGCACGTGGCCAAAAGACTCTAAATGTGTCATTAAATATTTAAAAGGGCCATAGACTATCCGCCCCCCTCACTCTGGTCTTTGCTTTGCAGCATTTATGCAGAAAAGCACCAGAGGTTCCTACCTTCTCTGACACGTTGCAGTGCTCAGGGCTCGGCCTTGTCATCTCTGAGATGTGCCCACGGTCAAGCATCCTGTGGGACTGAACAGATGCAAGTGAACTTTATACAGAGAAATGCCACTCTGAGTCCCTTCGTGGCCCATCATCCGTTCTCTACACATGTAATCTTTTGTTTTCTCTCTTGTGGTTTGCCTAAATTGTTTGTTTTGAGTGAACTGTTGCTGCTATCTAATCTCTGAATGCAGCCCCGTGTCATTTGGATTTGTACAGCTCATGCTGGATAACTCTGTCAGGGACATTAAACCCAATTTGAGTGTGACCTTTCTGATGCTTTTATCTAAAAGACTCAGGGAGAAAGGCTGCCTCTCTCTTTGTGAGGATCCTGCATGAGTCTGCTCAGCAGCTATTCATAAATTAGCTTCCTTTCCCAGCCTAATGGGCCAAATTGTTCACACCTTGCACATTCAGAGTAACCTTTAAATGCAGATGCTTGTGTCTTTAATCACACATCACACTGTGCTGTTTTTAAGAGGCCCACTGTTGTACAACGCATATTTTAAGTGATACATTGAACCTCAGTGCCGGGATACATCCAGGCCCCAGCGAAGCCCAGCCTGCTGAGCTGGGATCTGGCCCTAGTCCAGTTTCACTGTGGCTGGGGTGTTAACTGTGCGGGGGAGGCTGGGACCATCAAGCCAGAGAAATCATCGTTGGTCACATCTCATCCCCCAGCCGAGTTTCTGCTGAGAGAGGAGAAAAGGGCGCCAGAGATGTGAATATGTGTCAGCTTATGGAGCATGGAGGAAATAATGTGATTGTATGGGTGCATATGTGTGTGTGTGTGTGTGTGTGTGTGTGTGTGTCTGTGTGTGTGTCTGTGTGTGTGTGTGTTTAGAGAGAGAGAGAGAGAGAGAGAGAGAGAGAGAGAGAGAGAGAGAGAGAGAGAGAGATTGAAAATGAGCATATCTGCACTCATGCACTGAACCAGGACAGCCTAGAAGCAGATACAACTGCAGCAACAAGACTGTGCTGGCTGCTCCCTTCTGGCTCCACAGTTACCCCAGCCCCCCTATGGGCAGAGTGAGGGTCTGAACAGGTGATTGTGAAGGTAAATATTCTATGGAGTGGATCATATCAGCCATGAGCTCATCTAAATAAAAGCACAGAATCTCAGATGTATCAGACTGAAGCAGACACTGAAACCAGTGCACCTCCACATCACTCCAGTATTCATCCATAGACAGCTGCTCTACTGCACTGTATCACGGCTGACTTCATATCTGCACAAATCATTTACCTCCCTGTCACTGAACTCCATGTTATCTGATGTGAGGTGCAGAATTTCACACAGTGTTGGTGCAACATGTCTTCAGACTCACTGGATCCAGCAAAAGAGTCTCTTTATGGGCTCTTTTGATGCCTCTATTGGACAGAACAACTGAACAACTGAAGCAGTGCTGGATGTTCAGACTGAGCATGTGCATTTTCAACCTCTGCATATTCATTCACCCACTCTCACACACACACACACTGCTGGGATTGCTGTTTGAACTTAGCAATTGACTAAATCATTGGTCAGGACTAACTTTTGTCCACATACTGATACAGGACAAAACTTATTTAGTCGCTTAAATTTACTGACAGTATAGGGAAGTAGGCGCTTGGTTAAATTTAACCTTTAATTTCCACCAGAGACTTCAAATGCTTTGATTAGATAAATAAATCAATATATACTAACATGCTTTCATTTGAAGCTAAACATTGAAAATAAAGGAGCTGCAGTTTTTCAGTGTTTTTGATACACATCAGGGGCACAAACACTGACAATACCTGTGAGGAAAAAACTGTCTTTGTATGCAGTGTGTAAGGCAAAACAAACATTAGGCTACATGTTTTCTTAATGATAACTAAAAGTACTTCATTTCCAGGAAAACAAAAACTCTCCAAACAAAAAAACCTCTGTTGGTCATAAACCAGGCTGAGCGTCCTATTCCAACCCTTCGATTTCTCTGCTCATCTCTCTTCACTTCAATAAAAAAAAAAAAAAAAGAAATTCTTTGAGAATGTTTTTTTCTTGTTGCTTTGATGTAAAATAAACATATTAAATTTGATATTTAGTTCAGCATTTTAAAGAGGGGGTATTGTGCTAAAATGATTAAATGATTAAGCTGTTAAATGATTTACAGCTCATAAAAATCTCCATTTTTCTCTCTCTGGTGTTTTATAAACTCTTATATCGGTCTCTGTCTGTAACAGTTTGTTTTAAATGCTGTTTCTTTAAGACTCCCTGCTCCACGTACCTCATTCCCTCTGACTGGACAGCCCTGTGGAGGAGCTATGGGCAGACTTTGGTGTTTGAGGCCCACTCATTCAACGTGTCATGAACCATTTAGAACTGGTGAGGCGACTGTGGTTCAGTGGTAGAGTTGTCGTCTCTCAATCGTAAGGTTGAGGGTTCGATTCCCAGCTCCTGCAGTCACATGCCTTGAGCAAGACACTGAACTCCCAATTGATCCCACTGTTGGTCAGTGGTGTGTGAATGAATGTGTGAATTATGAATGTGTTAGTTAAAAACTGATGGTCTACAATACAATTCTACAATTTCATTTAGCAGACGCTTTTTTCCAAAGCGACGTACAACACAATAGATAGATCTTTCTACCATCAGTGTGTGAATGTGGTGTGGATGGGTGAATGAAACTCGCTGTGGATGGGTGAATGAAAAGCGCTTTGAGTGGTCAGAACGACTGGAAAAGCGCTATATAAGTACTGGTCCATTTACCATTTGAAGACCTCATCATTTCATGATGGTCTGGTGTAATTTTTAACGTTGAGTGTATTGATCATTCTGCAGACAGATTCAGGGATTAGTCTGAACACCCAGCACGGTTACTTTATGTCCATGTTTAAATCCGAGGAAGCTGAGTACCCCCTCTTTAAAGTATTTCTGAATGCAATGTATGGATGTGCCCTGTAATCGGCTGGCAACTAGTCCAGGGTATACCACGCCTCTTGCCCTAAGCCAGCTGGAATAGGCTCCAGCCCCCCCATGACCCTAAATAGGACAAGTGGTATAGAAGATGAATGAATGTACAGATGTGGCTGCAGTATTTAATGAAGTTTCAAATTAAATGCCTCTTTTCTGATGTCAGGTTTCAGTTTGAATCAAAGCTTTCATGTGTATGGACCTGGATAATGTTTTGGCCTGTTGTTTGTGCGATCACGTTCCTTCTGCCATCAATCACTCTGCCTGATGGGTCACATTTAGTAGCATGTTTGTGTCCTTGAGAGTTGTGCCTCTTTGGATTATTACTGACATATTTTTTTCATCAGCGTCTGCTCCCAGTCTGGATTCTGCAAAACCACTTTTCAATGGATGCTCATTTTCCAAGGTGCTTTGAAGGTCTCCTGAGGTGGAGGGGAATTCGCTCTCATTTCAAGGTGTCTGGTCTCCACCATGAGACCCTGAGTTATATTCCTGCATGCTGCGTGTGCATGTCTCTGCCCCACTCCTACATATTAAACCCACAGCTTCTGAGCTTCTTATTGTGGTTTCTCTGCACAAAACATGCAGGCTGACTAATTAAAAACACAATGTTCATTTTAATCAAACCTTTGAATTGGCTGACACCAGACTGTCAGCCTCAAATGTTACAGCTGCATGTTTCAAAGCCAAAGACAGTCGTACATTTTCTGCTTACGGCTAACATCACATTTTTATTTCATCTCCATGCTGCCATAAAACAAACAAACAAACAAACAAACAAACATGAAGAAGACAGTCTCGCCTGCTCTTACCTCTGAACAAACATTACTCTCCCTCCATGCAGTTGAAAACAGACCTGTGTGAGTAATCCAAAGGTCACCTGATGCCAGATGTTACCCCCACCCCAAAACCCTGAAGTGTCTTCACAGTTATAAACGGAGACTACTTTCACTGTTAACTCCAAAGCCATGCAAACTCCTCTCATCTAAATATCAGACCTGCTTTCAGCACAGTGTGGTAGTTAGATGATACATTACAGGATTAATACACAGCTGATTAAACAGACTGTCAGGCTGTATCATTCCTTACTTTGACTTGACTTAAAATCTACTGTGGCTCAATAAATAAATAAATAAATAAATAAATAAATAAATAAAGCAAGCAAGCATTAAAGTTTGGCTTCAACCTCTGCTGCGCATCTTCATGTTTGTTAGATGAAAGATCAGGAGGTGGACTAATATGACAGGAATGTTGATACAACCAAAGACGACCAAAGAAGACCTGCTCACATGGTCTGACTGCAGGCTTTCTATACTTTGACTGCTCCTGACGTGGATGGATGGAATTCTTTTTTTATCATCATTTTGCAAAGATGTGTGGACTTTTTTTTTTTCTATTGTTTTAACATGGCTGTGTATTACACCCACAAACACTCTTTTCCCCCCTCCTTGCAGTCATGTGTCATGTCAGTATGAAAGCATAGAGGTATAAGTCAGGACATTCTTTAACTATAAACAAAACTCTACAAAAAAATACAAGAATTTGCAAAACGCTGACGTTTTCCCTCCTTAGCAACACAGTATCTAGAATTGACCTACAGGTCTCAGTCTTTGAATAGAAAACACAACATTAGTGTAGTGTTAATCTAGTGTTAATCTACTCACTGCCATCTCGATGCTGGCGAATTGATGCCAAAGCACATGTACACAAGGGCTTGTTCAAGGGGAGGAGAAGGTGAACAAAACATGAAAAAAAACATCATTAAATACCTGCCATACGCTGTACTGTCCTGTGTTTTTTTTCTGTTATTTAATTTCATTTTTTCTCTTTTCTTTCTTTCTTTTTATGTCTGCCCTTAACTTTGAAACTAACTCTTCCATTTCCTTATTTTTTTTGTATGCACCAATTAGTGAATACCAACTCAGCGCCCCGTGATGCTAAAGTAGTGAGTATACTCTGGGGGTGGTGGTGGAGGGTTTCTTTCCACCTAGATCCCCAGACCTGACCTGCTGCAGTGTAGGGTCTGGTGGCCTGACGGTCGTCCTCTGTGAGGTGGGGGTGTTCTGTGGCCTGTCTCCTGTGTGCCGGGGCTGCCGGGCCTATGCATGGTCAAGGGGGTCTGGAGATGGTGTTGGCCGCCCCTCCGCCTGGTGCCTTGGTGACTGGTCCCGTTAGGACATGCTGAGTTACTTCTGGCACTCCCACACTTTGTGTCATGTCATGTGACGAATGCTCCATCCTAGTTTCTTTCTGTTGGCCCACGCTTTACTCTCAGGACCCCACATTTTTGGTGCTTTGGTTAACATTACCTGTTAGTCCTCTACCCTTTTTGTTCTCTCCCCTTTTTGTCCTCTTTCATGTTTGTCTTCTCTCGTCCTATCTGTCACTAATTCCCTTTTTTTCACATTGTGGTGTAGCACTGCCTTCCCCTTCAGCTCACATCAGAGAATAAACAAAGTGTGATTTGATGGAGTAGCCTACAGGGACGGCTGGTGCTGCTCACTGATAGCAACGTATCATAACTATTTATGTTACGCTGCAGTAAAAACAAATGCATCAGCCTTTCAACATCAACATCGAACACAGTGCTCAACTGGAAGGACAAATGCAGACAAGGGAAAAAAATAAGTAAATCTGTAACACGTCTCCCTCCTTTTCTGTAGTATCCCTGCTGTCTGTTAGCTGCTGGACCAGAGCACGCTGCTAATTTAGCAGTTTTTAAGCTAATCAGTTAGGGCGTGGTCACATTGGCAAAATGTTCTGTGTTCAAGCATGGTTCAGCCCAAAAGTCCAGTTTGTTTGGCCAGTGTAACCACAAGTGTACCATGCTCGAGATAGATTCACTCCTGTTCGGCACACTTCAGAGAGTTGTGCCTCAGCACGGTACACTTCATGCACAAGCATGAGTGAGCTGCAACCACTACTCTTGACAGTTACTTTAAGCAATAATTCCAGTGTTAAAGTTGTAACTCTGTTCTCTGTGTCTCATAGCGCTGACTCTGATGAGACTGCGCTGCATGTAAACAGATGCTCTATGGTGTTGTAGGTGGGCTGTGAGTGTGCCTAAAGTCTGGTTCATGTTGGAGTAGTGTGACCTTGTTTACCCTGTGCTGCAATAAGTGAAATGTGGGTTTGAAGAACGGTGTATCGAAATATGTAGTGCGTTAAAATCAGTGACACATATTTAGTGTTTAAATGGAAACGTTTCTGCGAGGCATCTGCTAACAGAGGTAGCAAAATAAGGCAGAAGGTTATTTTTAATGATTTAATAAATGGTGTCCATTTTTCTGTAAACAGTGATGTTTGATTTTTTCTGTTGGAAGATATTTTCTCCAGTGATATGTGCTCTGTGAGTAGATTCAGCCAGTGGTTGATTGTGATGACCTTCTTATCTTTCCAGTTAACCAGTATTGTTTTCTTGGCAGTGATTAGGGCTACAAACAAAGATGTGAATTTTATGTCAGGAAGATTCAGAGTTGTTATATCACCAATCAAGCACAACTTGGGAGAGCGTGGAATCCTGCAGTCCAGAATGGAGGAGATTTTTTTCTGTGATTTCGTACCAAAAATGCTGGACAGGTGTGCAGAGCCAAAGAGCATGGAAAAAGTGTCTGCAGCGTTCTGGGTGCATTGGGTGCATATATCAGAAGAATCTTTCAGAGACTGTATTGTCTTTCTAGGTAAGTCTTATTTCATGTTTATTTGTATGTCTTAATTTTATTCACCACTGCAAGGTTATTCCATTAAAAGGTTTTGTAAAAAAAAAAAAAAAAAAAAAAAGTGAAATATGACAAAACTGTTCTTTGGAATTGTTGTGTAACTGTAACTGTTTGCTGTTTCCAAAACAGATTCAGACTGTACAAGTTCACTAGTAAAGACAGGACAATCCTCAAAAAGAGGAAGAGTCTTGGATTGTGGCCAACGGCCCTCCACTGAAGAGCAAATCAGGTTTGTTGTTCTTAATTCAAGAATTCTTTTCATGCTTTTGCTGTTCTACAATTCCACAATTTCATTTAGCAGACACTTTTTTTCCAAAGCGACGTAAGAATAAGAATAAGAATACCTTTATTAATCCCATAGGGGAAATTCCAGGTTTACAGCAGCAGCAGCAGGATACAGAGAAGTATCAGAAAGAGACTTACAAATGAACCATAAGTAATTAGGGTAAAGATAAAAAAAAATAGCATAAATACAACTAAGATAAAAAATAGATTAAAGAAGAATGAGCCTTACAGTAGTACTTTCAAGTAAGAACAACATCAGCAAGAATTGAAACAAGAAGGAGAAACCTTATTAATTGAAAAGACATGCTTCAAGTTAGTTCCACCACCGACTGGAGCATGTTCAGACAGGCAGCCACCTACAACAACACCACAGACCTCCAGGAGTACACGGAGACCGTCACTGCCTACATGAGGAAGTGCATGGACGACGTCACGGTCTCCAGAACCATCTCCATTCGGGCCAATCAGAAACCATGGCTGACAGGGAAAGTCCACAGGCTCCTGAAGGCTCGAAACACTGCCTTCAGAGCAGGGGACGAGGTGGGCCTACGGACAGCCAGGGCCAACCTGTCACGGGGCATCAGAGAGGCCAAGAGACAGTACTCCAGGAGAATCGCTGACCGCTTCAGTAACATCAGAGACACCAGGAACCTGTGGAGGGGGATCCAGACCATCACGGACTATAAGCCCCCCCCCCCCACAAACCTGCGACAACACTTCTTCTCTGCTGAACCAACTGAACGACTTCTTCGCTCGCTTTGAGGCAGACAACAGCACTCCAGCACAGAAGATCCCGCCACCTCCCGACGACCAGGTGCTGTTGCTATCTACGGACAGCGTGAGGAGATCACTCAGGAAGACTAATGTAAGGAAAGCCCCGGGCCCCGATGACATCCCTGGTCGTGTCCTGAGAGACTGTGCTGAGGAGCTCACGGATGTCTTCACAGACATCTTCAACACCTTGCTGAGCCAAGCTGTTGTCCCGACATGCCTCAAAGCCACCGCCATCATCCCGGTCCCGAAGAAGCCGTCTCCCTCCCGCTACAACGACTACCGCCCGATCGCACTCGCTCCCATCATTATGAAGCGCTTTGAGCGGCTGGTCGTGCACCACATCAAATCTGCGCTCCCCCTGACACTGGACCCCTACCAGTTTGCATATCGGTCCAACCGCTCGACTGATGATGCCATCTCCACTGCACTGCTGTTCATCGACTTCAGCTCAGCATTCAACACGATCATCCCTCAGCAGCTCATCCTCAAACTCGTCCAGCTGGGACTCAACACCTCCCTGTGCATTGTGCAACCGGCTGTTGGACTTTCTGACGGGGAGACCACAGGCAGTACGGGTCGGCAGCAACACCTCCAGCACCATCACGCTGAACACAGGGGCCCCCCAAGGATGTGTGCTCGGCCCCCTCCTCTTCACTCTGCTAACCCACGACTGCAAACCTACATCCAGCTCCAACCTCTTCATCAAGTTCGCAGACGACACGACTGTGGTGGGTCTCATCAACAATAACGATGAGACAAACTACAGGAGCGAGGTGAGACGCCTGGCCGAGCGGTGTAAGGACAACAATCTCCTCCTAAATGTGGAGAAGACGAAGGAGATTGTAGTGGACTTCAGAAGAGAGCACACCCAGCATTCCCCACTAACCATCAACGGCGCTGCAGTAGAGCATGTGAGCAGCGCCAAGTTCCTGGGTGTACACATCTCCGAAGACCTGTCCTGGAACATCAACACCACATCTCTGGCCAAGAAAGCTCAACGGCGACTCTACTTCCTGCGGAAACTGAGAAGAGCAAGAAGAGCATGTTCTCTTTTTATAGAGGCACCATTGAGAGCATCCTGACCAGCTGCATCACCGTGTGGTACGGCGCCTGCACCGTCTCCTGCCGCAAGACCCTGCAGCGCACTGTGAAAGCAGCTGAGAAGATCATCGGTGTCTCTCTTCCCTCCCTACAGGCCATTTACAACACCCGCCTCACCCGCAAAGCCACAAGGATTGCGGGTGACCCCACCCACCCGTCCCACAGTCTCTTTAACCTGCTGCCGTCGGGAAGGAGGAGACTGCAGAGTCTCCGGGCCAAAACCAGCAGGCTCAAAGACAGCTTTTCCACCAGGCAGTCAGGACTCTTAATTCCCTCCCTGTTCTGCCCCCACTTCCCCCCACTGGCCCCCACCATTGACTCTGGGCCACAGACTCTGCCCATGCACATCCTATCTCAGGACTGCACACTTCACCTTATGCACACTTCACTTTATACTCACTTTACACATGCTTATTTGCACTATTTGCACTATTTGCATTATTGTTCCAATACCTCATGTCTGTTCATTTCATTTTGTCCAGCTAAAATTTGCACTACTGCTTACCTCAGGTCTGTTTATTCTGTTTATTCTGTTATACTGTTTATATTGTTAATTGTAGTATTTAAGGTAGTCTTTATTTAAGGTAGTCTTTATTTTTAAGGTAGTCTAATTTAGCTTAGTTATTGTAATTTTTTTATTACCCTGCAGCACCGTGGGTCTGAGAGGACTGAAATTTCATTTATGCTGTATGTCGAGCATGTATAGCATATTTGACAATAAAGTTGACTTTGACTTGACTTAGACTAGTTGGGTCACAGGTACTCTGCCATCAAGTGCCCACAGTCCACCCCCCCCCCCCCCCCCATGCGAAAAGTCCAGTGCCTCTATCTGCATTGTGACTTTGAAACAACTGTCTACTCTACTTTTAACACGTACAAAAGTAGGAATCATGACTAGAAATATTCTACATCTAGTCTGCAGTTCAAACCAGGCATAGCCGTGCACCTCTGTGGCACTGAGGAGAGCACCTCTGGTGTTCATGTCAATGACCTTGACTCTAAGCTTGAGCATAATTTAGCTGCACTTTTCTCGAAAATGCAGACAATACTGAACATGTCTGAAAGTGCTGTCCAGCAAATGGAACAGGTATTTGAACTTTCAGGACAGCTCATGTTTTCTGTGGTTCAGGAGATGCTCAGACACCATTACCCTGATATTGATAATGCTGTTGTTAAGGAGGTAGTGTGTGCAGCGACTGACCCATATGTGTTTTTGAAACACACATCAACTGGGGGCTCACTTTCAACTTCCAATAGGAGAGCAGCTTACATAGCAAAAGAATTTCCTGTTGTGGAACCTGTGGAGTTTGTCATTGACAAGCAGGGTCAAAATATACTTTACATTCCACTGATTAAAGTGCTTCAGGCACTGTTGGGCAAAGATGATGTTTTAGACAAAGCTCTGAGCACAAGCAGCTCTAAAGGAAGTGAGTACAGCAACTATAAGGACGGTTCTCACTTCAGTGAAAATGCCATTTTAGCAGAAGACAAATTCAGAATTGCTCTGGGCTTGTATATTGCTGACTTTGAGGATGCAAACCCACTTGGAACATCTAAGAAGAAGCATAAACTGTGTAGAGTATATTGGGTTCGAGCCAATCTTCACCCAAAGTACTGTTCATCCCTTCATGTCATGCAGTTAGCTGTTGTATGTGTAAAGAGAAGGGGTATCATGAAGTCTTATGTCCACTTATTGACGACCTAGTATCACTTGAGGAGAATGTTTATGTTGAAAAGTTGGGAGCACCTATAAAGAGAACTGTGCTGTATGTTGCGGCTGTAAACTTGGCTGCACATGCATTGGCAGGATTTCAAGAGAGCTTTGATGTGTAGAAAATGTGCAGGTTTTTTATGGCCACGCAAGAAGAAATCCAAACAAAGAATGTCAGCTCAGGTTTTTACACACTGAGAACCAAAGATTCCCATGATACACAAGTTCAGGAGGTCAAACAGGACCCATCTAAAGCAGCACATTATGAAGTCAAAGGCAAAAATATGAAATCCATCTACAGCATGAAATATTTTCATGCTGTAGATGGATTTCAATTCTTCACGATTTTTTGGAGGAAGTAGTCCTATTTGAGCTATAACTGTGCATTCAAGATCTGATCAGAAAGAAGTACATTTCTCTTGAGACACTAAGGCCATCAAAGAATTCCCATATTCTTTTTCTGACAAAACTGACAAACCTTAACCAGTTCCAAAGACGTTTGCTTCAAAGAATAGGAGGGAATGGTCATGAAAACTGGTGTCTGATCAAATTGCTACCTGTAATGATTGGACATCATACCTGAGGGAGATGAGATATCAGAGGTTTCTAATGGTCTTAAAAGATGTGCTTGAATTGGTTGGTTGTATTCACAAATGAACCTTTTTTCTATTTAGAGTCTAAAGTGTCAGAACATTGACAGTTACTACTGAATGTTTTTCCAGATTGCAGACTCCGTCCAAAGCATCACTATACTGAGCACCATCCCCACTTGACAAAAGTGTTTGGTCCTCCCATTAACATGTGGACAATGATTTTAGGGGAAGCACAAGTTCTTTAAAAAAGTCATCCATTAAACTCAGAACTTCAAAAATGTCCCCCTAACTTTGGGGACATCAAAATGATGGCGTACCATTTGAACTGTGCCTCCTTTTTTGAAACCAGCACTCTAAGCAACCAAAGTAAAGAGCATATTGATTGCCTCCCTCCCAAGTAACATTCAAGAGATTTTGCATCAAGATGTGGTCTCCAAAACACAGTCCTGTCCACTTTGTCTGTCAATATTGATGGAGTAAACTATACTGCAGATATGATGGTTTCTGTAGGTTCATGTGGAGGGCTTCCAGAGTTCAGACAGATTAAGCAAGTGCTGGTGCTTAATGCAGACATTGTTGTCTTGTGCAAACCAATGATTGCATGATATTATGAGCATCTTAATGCTTATGAACTGACACAATGCAACCCAAGCTTGTTTGTCACGCAGTTGACTGAGTTCAATGATGTTTTTACTTTGTCAGCATACCGAATCAGAGGCCCATTGTTTGTTTCCTTAAAACATTAAATATTATGTTAACCGCACTAAATTTATGCCTCTGTTCTTTAGGAATGATAGAACAGAACTGGCCAATCAGAATCACTATCACTAATTGTAACATATGAAAAATCAGTCTTGATCAGGAACCAAGCAACCTTGAGCCTCTTTTGGATCACTTGAAAGTTAAACTGGCACTACCATATGACTTCAAACTACAGTTTGAAGACCCAGTGTTTAACAATGCCTTCTGCAACCTGACAGATGTGTCAGAACTGCCAGGTTGAGCCACGTTGAAAATGTTTTGAGTCCCTCCCTCTCCCTCTCACACCAGAAAGAAACATAGAAATTTATTTGAGCTGTAAATCATGTAAAGATACGGCAAGTGATCAAGCTAACTTTGGTACCTAGTCCTATCATGTTTAACATACCAACACTGATGGCACCAGAAGATCCAGTAAAAACACAAATCATGATACACGATGAGAGAATTCAGCCCCAAGATTTAGAATGAGACATTTAAAATATAAGATGCAAAAAAAGGAACAAAGCTTTGATTATGACAAACAGCTGCTGTCCTTCAAATGATGATCAGCAGACTCCCTGTAATTAAACCCAGGCTTGGCTCTCAGCTCTGTATTTTAAGCAGAATCTGTTTATACACATTGGATATATTTTAATTTCAGTTTACCAGCATGCTGAAAGAGTATAATTTTCAGCCTCAGCTTTCTATGTTAACACCATTCACTTTTCTCCTTTGAACTTGGAAACCCGGCTGCAGACGTTTGTCTGCGCTCAGTCAAAAGGGAGCAGCTGAGGTCTGACGGTAAGGTCTGGGGTTAAAGCCTGGTTTACATTTGGTATTCTCAAAGCGTTGGATGGGGTTTAGGTCAGGGGCAGCCTCCATGGGTGTTGATCACAGAGCCTCGGTCTGACTTTATGACACACTGCAGGCTGCTGCTGTTCAGCAGATAGGATCACATCACGGCGTTCAGAAAGCAGTTTTTACTTTAAATAGAAGAAATAAAGAGAAATTTGACAAGGCAAGCTAATAAAGCTGAAAAGATATTTCTCCCTCCTTGACATGTTTGCACTCTGTGGGTAAAAAGGTGAATAATTAAGGGACTTCAGATTTGATGAAATCTGCTCTTGCATCATGTTCCTCAGTGTGGTTGCCATGGTCACACTGAGTACCATGGCAGTCAGTTGAAAAAGTTGATCCAACATCGATTCAGATGGCAGTGACTCATAGCAGAGCCTGTTTCTGAGAGCCGCAGCTGCCCTCCCTTTTCTCACTGCTGCTGTCGAGGTCTGTGTTTACGCTGAAAACAAAGCGGGCGCTGGAGAAGACATTACTGAAAGAACCTTTAAGCTTCTGTTCTGCTGTCATGGAGCCCTGTGACAAACAGCTGTGGAGTGCTGCTTCCCTCCTGAGTGTTTAAACAAACACTTCTCAGGCTGGTCTCTGACCTAATGTGGCCTCTTCCTTTGGAAAGCTGATATTTCTTTCTCCATCTGAGGCCTGACAGCACTCTAACTGTTCCTCACTCATCATCTCTGACTTCTCTGATAGAAGTTGATGAATGAGACTGCATGGCCATATGCTTCAAACTGTTTACCTGTTACCCCTGATTCACACATACTCCATGAGCACCGTGGTCCGTGAGCGCCGCGGTCTGTCAGCGTGAGCCAGTTCACACTGGACCCGTCTTTGGAGCGCAGCTCAGCGTACTCTATAGCAGCTGGATACCCACATGTTCCTGCAGGAATCACACCCATGACAACTACTTTCATGATATTTAATTAGTATGTTAAACTCACCTGCCCTCCCACAACTTCAGCAATTCAGTCCTTCCCTTTTAGTTTCTGTCAGAAAGGATGTGTTGTATCGTACATAATTATCTGGTTTTCCGCCTCCAATATAAATTTTTCCTTGTCCATGGCGTCAGATTTCCTCTGGGTCTAACTTGCTGATGACTAAAGGCCCCATGCGGGCCTTGGGCGGCTGTGGCTCAGTTAGTAGAGTTGACACCAGACACATGCCGAAGTGTCCTTGAGCAAGACACTGAACCCCAAGGTGCTCCCACTGTTGTTCAGTGGTGTATGAATGTCATGTGAATGTGGTAGCACCCGTCAGAGACGGAACGTGGTGCGGGCTGTGTGAATGCACTGATTGACTTGAATGGCAGCGAAGTACAGCATAGTGTGAATTAGGGGTTACCATGAAGTGTAGCTGAGGCAGCTCTGAAATCCTCTCATAGACAAACAGATGAAGGTGTTTGTTAAATACTGAGACTGTCTTTTGTTGACGTCTTATTTATGTGACTGCACACAGGTTTAGAGAGCATAGATAGCTCTCCCTGTGTTTGGGCTCATTACAGTAGTTGGTTTAGCGGCTTCACATTCAGTTAAGGAACAGAGACGGTACACCTCCAGAGCTCCCTCCACGTTTATTACTCACATCGTTTAATTATCTAACAGTAATCTTCCACAAAGCTCTCCCTCCCCTCTTCCAGTCTGCTATAGAGTTAACTGAGTGATCACTCAAGGATTTTAATGGACCCAGGAGTCAGGATTATTTTGAGTCTCTTGCCACCAAGTCTGGGAATTAACTGTCCGACACCACAACACTGGACAACAAAGTGTAAAAAACATCTACAGAGTCGGGAGTTCAGCTTGTTGGTCCACTATCTGATTATTGTTTTCAATCTAATCTTTCTTTCTTTCTTTCTTTCTTTCTTTCTTTCTTTCTTTCTTTCTTTCTTTCTTTCTTTCTTTCCAGGGCTGCACAGTGGTGCAGTGGTTAGCCCTGCAGCCTCACAGCAATAAGATTACCAGTTTGAATCCTTGTCTGCCCAGTGGTCCTTTCTTTGTAGTCTGTATATTCTCCCCGTGCATGTGTGGGTTCTCTCCAGGTACTCCAGCTTCCTCCCACAGTCCAAAAACATGCTCATCAGGTTAACTGCTGATTCTAAATTGCCTGTGAAATTTAAATTGGTGTGAAAGGTTGTCTGTCTCTGTGTGTCAGCCAATCGGCTGGGTGTACCCCCCTCTCACCCCCTAAGGGGGCTTTCACACCAACGCTATTTGGTCCAGACTTTTGGACTTTTCTGTTTGATCCAAAATGATAGGTGTGAAACCAAACAGTCAGACCTTGGTCAGACCAAAAGCGGTGGTCCCGGTCCGGACCAAACGGGACCATGGTCTGGTACATGCCCAGTGTGAAAGCATTATTTTGAAAGGTTTGGACCTTCGTACCAATCACAGGATTACACCCTTTCATCTTCTTTCCTGTCGACAACATCTAAATATGTACCTCATAAGACGACCTCAGATCAGCATTATGTACAATTCTTCAAGATTTCTCTGTTGTGGTATAAAAACATCAATAATATGATGGCGATTTTACTCATTGTTGACAAAACTAAATTCCCGCTCAACATGTTGACATCAGATGCCCGCCGTCCAAATGACCAATCAATGTAAACTACAGAGACACGCATAGTACACAATTGATGACTGTATCATGTAGCTTTGTCGTGTAAGTTCTGTTAGTCTGTTTGCAATAATTACAGTTTGAAACCATAAAAGACCAAACCAAATGTATACAATGCACAATTGTAATACAATTTTTTTTCTTTTTTTTTTTTTTTCTTTTAAGAGAACTTCTGTAAAATATAAAAACAATTCATGTGTTCACTGCAAAGGATTATTTAGAGTGGATACTTTTTTAATATTATATATATATATATATATATATATATATATATATATATATATATATATATATATATATACACACACACACACACACACACACACATATATATATATATTAACTAATGAAAACCTTGTTCAGAAACAGCTCCGTTCCCATCTCTCAGGACTGTGGGATCGGCAGCTTAAGTTTTGACTGATGTCAATGAAACAAACTTCTCATGGCAACAGTCACAACAAATCATAGAGCAAGAAATGTCAGCTGGTGGCCAAATGCAGCCCATCAGATCTTTCCATCCGGACCCCAGAATATTTCTGGAAAACACTTTGAGAAAAAAATAACTGTTACTGCATTTATTTTTCAAATCAGCCCTCTGGAAAGTATTTTGTGCCACAGCCTGCCTTCAATCAAAGTTTAAACATATTGATTACAAAGATGTATTTCTGCTGTGCAGAGCAGCCTTTTTGTCTTGCTGTTTTTGTGGTTCCTGCTGGTTCTGAAGCTAGTCCCAAGTGGACTCTCCAAGAACTGCAGTTTTTTTTAACTCTTCTGTGTAGACTTCATCCTTTTAGACCAGCGGTTGCTGCTTGGTTTGGACTCTATTTAACAAATGGGGGAGTGGGCAGAGGTTGAGCATACAGCCCACCCCTGGAGAGAGAGTCCTGGCCCGAATGGGCTCCTCACCCTCGCTCTGCCTCTCCAATTCTTTTTGCTGATGTGTGGGTGTGGGAGGTGAGAGCTGGTATGGAGGGGGTGCTTCAGGATGCCACAGCTTGCTGTTGAGCCTCTCTGAGGTGTAGTGGGGGCTGAAGGGTTCACTTGATAAGCACCGTCTGTTTGGGTGTTGGGGTTTCCTTGTGGTAGGTTATGTAACTAACCAGTAGAGCACTGATACTGGATTAGAGTGTAATGTGATGGAATTCCTTTCATTTACCACCAGGTTATTGGAAAAATATTGATTTGTCTTGTTTTAAGTGCCTGCTGAGCTGCCTGTATGGTGCCACTCTCTGTTTGAACACAGTTAGCTGGTAGAGAGTGGTTTCTGTAAACTCGTGTTGAAGAATTCAGGGTGTGTAGAAGGAGTTTTTTCTTTCTCATGTAAACTGTGGTCTGACTCTAATCCTGAGAAAATCATCCCTCAGAAATTCAAATTCAATTTGTTAACAAGAAGTTCATCTCCTTCAAAGTCTGAGTTCAGCTGAAACATTTGTTTTAGTTGGTGCAGACCTGTTAGTATTCAGTATGAAATATTCAACACTTAAATGCAGAGCACACGTAAAGCAGTGAAGAAGCTGTAATGTTTGGATTGCTTTAATAAAGGAGGAAGTCTGAGCTGTGGGTTTATAGGATTCCTCTGTCACTGGGGTCTATTCACCATCACAAACACAGAGCTCTTTAACTGCACAATGTGCGTTTGTGGGATCCTTGTGACTGCATAAAACATGGTGTAATCAATAGGCTGTAATGGGTACTGATACCAGATGAGTAGAGTATTGAGTTGCAAATAGAGGTATGGATTGCTGCAGTATTGATCAGGTCAGCTGTAACCCTCTCCTTCCCTCTCTGAAGTCTTAAAGCATGTTGTTTTTCTGATCCACGGTGCTCTGAAGAGTATTTCTGACTCCTTTTATTCCCTCCTACTAATCTGCAGGATTAACTTATTCTGCATCTACCTGTATTCTGATTATTGCTGAAAGCCTGAACACTGAAACCGGCTGGGATTATCTCCCAGCGGACTGTTTGATGTTCCTCTCTTAATGAGGCTGGCAGCAGAGGAGCTGCCGTGCTCTAAACCAACCCTTTAATGCTTTAATGTGGATGTAATGTTGCAGCCATATTAAAGGCAGTTAATACAGAAACATTGCAGTTAGTCAGGCACGTCCACTCCTGCATCAATTTCAGGTCACACCCGGGTCAAATGGTGTTTATGCTCAGCTGCATTGCTAATAATTTTGTTAGCTCGAGGCAGCGCTG
>CM061148.1:33295071-33622571 GCA_030710495.1 Labroides dimidiatus | reverse complement strand
TACGGCCGCAAATCAGCTAGTACAACCAGAAAGTCTATCATAGAACTGCAACCTAGGGTGCTCAGGTGCCAAGTGCACTTATGGACACCCTTATGCTAGAACATGGGGTTAGGTATTGACAAGCTGTGACTAGCACAGAAGTTCAACAACTGAACACCACTCGGGTTCAGATCAGGCAGGCCATTCTTCCCAATCATGCCTCTCCAGGTCATGCCCTCATTGCCCACGTGAGCATTGAAATCCTCCATTAGGACAATGGAGGTCCCAGTTGGGGCGCTTTCCAGCACCCGTCTCAGGGACTCCAAAAAGGGTGGGTACTCTGGACTGCTGTTTGGTGCATCAGCAGAAACAGCATTCAGGACCTGTTCTCCGACCCGAAGGTGCAGAGAAACAACCCTTCCATCCAACAGGGAAAACTGCAACACACCAGCAGAGAGCTGCGGAGCTATAAGTAAGCCCACACCTGCCCTCCGCCTCTCACCCGCAGCAACTCCAGCAAAGAAGAAGGTCCAACCCCTCTCAAGAAGGTTGGTTCCTGAATCCAAGCTGTGCGTCGAGGTGTGCCGCTATCTAGCCGGTATCTCTCAACCTCTTGGACCAGCTCAGGTACCTTCCCCACCAGAGAGGTGACGTTCCATGTCCCAAAAGCCAGTTTCCATAACCAAGGATCACGCCACATAGGCCTCCGCCTTTGACTGCCGCCAAATTCACACAGCACTTGACCCCTATGTGTCCTTTTGTGGGTGGTGGGTCATGAGAGGATGAACCCATGTCATCCTTTTGGGGTGGGCCTGACCGGGCCCCATGGGTGGAGGCCTGGCTACCAGGCGCTTCCCCAGGCCTGGCTCCAGGGTGGGGCTCTGGAGACCCTCCTTTAAAGAATCTACATGATAATTCAACACTTCACTTCTGTAACAAATTGCACTTCTGTTACGGTTGGTAGACGAAGCTTAATGTGACTTATAAGTACTGTGAAGGCAAAAGCAGTTTTAACGCATTATTGAACAACCAGGGTGTGAATGTATGCGTTACAGTCTAATCCAGAATCCAAGCAGCTCACTGATCCGGAACGGGGGAGTGAGTAAATGAATGAGTCCAACAGAGAGTGTGGCAGCATGGCAGACTTTGAGTGACGTTCCAGGGGGCACAGGAGACACTGGAAAAAAGGAGTGATTAGTCAAGTTGAAAAACACACAAGGAAATCTTGCAAGAATGATACTAAGAACAGCAAGACGGCCAAGGTACCACAAGCTATAAGGAATAATCTGTCGCTGGTCTCCTCCGCTGGCTTAAATGCAGTGGCCTGATTGGGATGATTAGAGTCAGGTGCAGGAACAGTTCAGTTCAGTTCAGTTCAGTTCTTTATTGTCCCTCGTGGGGAAATTTGGTTTGCAGTGCAATCCAACAACAATCACAACCACAATAAGCGTGCATAAAATGGATAAGATGGACCAGTACTTATATAGCGCTTTTCTAGTCTTACTGACTACTCAAAGCGCTTTACACTGCTAGCCTCATTCACCCAATCACACCACATTCACACAGATGGTCGATTTAAGCTACTCAGACCATCGGCTGTAGCTACCATTCACACCACATTCATACACCACTGAACAACAGTGGGAGCAACTTGGGGTTCAGTGTCTTGCTCAAGGACACTTCAGCATGTGACTGCAGGAGCCCACAACCTACTGATTGTGGGGGCGACAACTCTACCAACTGAGCCACAGCCACCCCAAGATCAAGCTGTCCATAGAAAAACAAATCTATAAATGAATAAAAGCAATATAAATAGTTGAGTTTTCGAACCACATGGAGTGCTTATAGACAGTACAGGCAATTTGAATCCATTAAGACTCAGTGCAAGTTAAGAACATTAATTGCACTTTGAATAAAAGAAAATTTAAACCCATTACTTCTAACCCTTGTAACACCGGCCAGAAGGAAGAAGAACAACAGTGAAGAAAAGCAGGGTGAAAGCAGGCTGATTATTGATGACTCGGAGGGGAGGGGTGAGAAAGACCGGAGGGCTGAGGTTGCTGGAAGACACAGGCTTCAACAGAGTTGTGTAAGCTTACGTGATTCAGTTTGGAGGGGAATATAAAGGGACAAAATCCACAGGCACAGACAGAGCAAGCTTAGACAAATGCTTTGGCATCCTGGGTCATGGTGGGCCACCAGAAATGCTTTCTTATGAACTGGGTCTGAGTTATACCAGGTTGACAAACCAGCTTTGAGGAATACCTCCAATGGATAACTTGGGAGAGGGCAGATGGTATGTGTTTCGTAGGTCTTGCTTGGAGAAGATCTGGGTGTCACAAAGGGGCTCAAGGGAGGGATCAGTGAGAGGCAGAGAGAACTTGTTCTTAACTGTCATGTTGTTTAGGACACTGGAAAAAAAAAGGAAAGACAACAGTGATTGGTCAGGTGGAAAAACACATGAGAAAAACTTGCAAGAATGATACTAAGAACAGCAAGATGGCCAAGGTACCACAAGCAATGAGGAATAATCCGGCACTAGTCTCCTCTCTTTGTCCGCTTAAGTGCAGGGGCATGATTGGTGTCAGGTGCACAGTAACGGAGGAGAGAGGGCCAGCACGGGAAAAAGCGTGCTGCCAGAATCTCTGGAGAGAGCGAGAGGAAAACAGATCACCACAACTTCATTGATATGAAGTGCTTAAAATGGATAAAAAATTGAATGTTTGAGAGACTACATCATTGACACTTACTTGAAAGAAGCGGATTTAAAATGGGAGGACTGTGTGGGAATCTGCACAGACGGGGCTCAGGCGATGGCTGGGAGACGGGGAGGGCTGCAGGCGCTCATCAGGCGCGTCTTCCCGGACGTGCAGTGGAAGCACTGCATGATACACCGAGAGGCGCTCGCTTCCAAACAGCTGAGTCCTGAACTGAATGATGTTATGACTGACGTTATTGCCACAGTAAACTTTATCAAAACACGACCTGTCAAAGCTAGGATTTTCTCCGCATTGTGTGAGGAGATGGGCTCAGACCACACAGCATTATTATTCCACAGCCAGTCCAGGTAGCTGTCACATGGGAAGGTTTTATTCAGGGTGTTTGAATTAAGGGATGAGTTCAGAATCTTCTTGGAAGAGGAGGGTAATGAGCTTGCCCACAAGTTTAAAGATAACAACTTTCTCATGAAGCTTGCCTACCTGAGTGATATGTTTCAGAAACTCAACAAGATGCAGGATACTAAGACACACCTCCCACAGCTGGCAGACAAAATCACATCAATCACAAGAAAACTAGGGATGTGGGAGCAGCGAGTCACAGGGGGTAATATAGACTCATTTGAAAACTTAAAGTCGTTCATTGAGTTGAACAAGCTGCAGAACACAGTGATCCCATGCATGAAAAATCACATCTCTGCCCTTCAAACTCACTTCCAAAAATATTTTCCAGTGCATGATTCAGCAAAATATGACTGGATCAGAGACCCATTCAGTGCAACTCCAGCTGATGACTTTAGTACAGCAGAGGAGGAGCAGTTCATGGTTGTCACCTCAGATTCAGGGATGCGACTGGAGTTCAAGTCAAAGACTGTCTGCATTTTGGATTGCAGTGAAAAAGGAGTACCCACTGCTGGGCAGGAGAGCCTTGACTACACTCCTCCCTTTTGCCACATCCTACCTGTGTGAGTTTTTCTGCAGTTGCCTCCATCAAGACAAAGTAGAGATCAAAATTGGACATTGAAAATGAACTGAGAGTGGCAGTCTCACAACTGCACACAAGACTGGGTAAGATCTGTGGCATGAAACAAGCCAACTGTAGCCACTGACTTATTGAAGGGTGGAAGAACCATATAAAACATTTCATAATACGTTATTCACAGGAAATTGTTTATACTTGGACATTAAGAACTTTAAAAATGTGTTAAAGTTGTGGCTATTGTTATTTCTACGAAAGTTTAAAGTTTTGTTGAGGTTCATAAACAATAGCAGTTTGTGACTGGCAGTGTGTTTGTTGTACATTTACATATTGATGTATATGGTCAGGGTCAGGGGGGCCTGAGGCAATTCTGATTGGCCAAAGGGGGGCCCTGCAGAAAAGGTTTAGGAACCACTGGATTACAGTATGGTTTCCCGCCCCCTCACCTGCCTTACCTCCATCTCTTCTCTGTTTCTGTGGACACCTGAAGCCGCAGAGGCTTTCACCGATCTCAAGACCCTCTTCACGAGCGCCCCGGTCCTCAAGCATCCTGACCCCTGTTGCACTTCATCGTGGAGGTGGATGCCTCTGACACTGGAGCGGGTGTGGTCCTCTCTCTGAGTGACCCTCTGACCCAGCGGATTCATCCATGCGCCTTCTTCTCCCGCCATCTCTCATCTGCTGAAAGTAACTATGCTGGAAACCAAGAGTTGCTGGCTATTGTGTGGGCGCTGCAGGAATGGAGGCACTGGTTGGAAGGACTGACAATTCCGTTTATCATCTGGACCAACCACAAAATACTTGCCTACCTCGGTGTGGAGAAGAGGCTTAACCCCGGCAAGCTCGGTGGTCCCTCTTCTTGAGCAGGTTCAATTACACGTTGTCTTACCGACCTGGATCCAAGAATGTCAAGCCCGACGCCCTCTCTCGCCTACAACCCCCCCCCCCCCCCCCCCCTGCTCTGTAGGAGTCAGAGCCCATCCTGCCACCCATCTGCTTCGTTGGTGCCGCTCCATTGGAAATTGAACAGGTGGTTAAGGAGGCAAAGGACCCCTGGGGAAGTTGTTTGTGCTGGACTCAGCCTGTTCCTCCAGTGGGGACATTCCACAAAGCTGACCTGACACCCTGGAGTTACCCTTACCCTGCAGTTCCTCCAGCAGCACTTTTGGTGGCCAAGGACACCAAGGAGTTTGTCCTCACCTGCTCTGTCTGTGCCCGTGGAAAAGCCTCCCACAAGTCGCCTGCTGGGCTGCCGCGCCCCCTTCCTGTTCCGAGTTGTCTCTTGTTTCTCATCACACTGGACTTCATTACCGGACTGTCTCCCTCTCAGGGTAATACCAGTATACTTGCCATTATAGACAGATTCTCCAAGATGGTCGGAATCAGAATCAGAAATACTTTTTTTATCCCGAGGGAAATTGAGTTTCAGTTACATCCTGTCCAAGAAACATGAAAACACAAAGACATAAACATGGGGGACAGGAACAGGAGAACTGTGGGGCAGCTAACGTGCACAGCACGGTGCACCCATTTCATCAGATGTGGAAAGATTACACATAAGGTAAGAAGAGGACAAAAAAAATCTAATACCAGACTGTGCTCCTGAAGGGGGAGCACAGTGTGAGATTTGGAAAAAAAAACACCTCAACATATAAGCACATGAGTGACCAGTACATCAGAGACCTACAAATATGAGAGGGTAGGGGTGTCAGGAAGCGAAGGTGTCCCAGCACAGTCACGTGCATGGCAGCTCGACAACCGGTCCACTACATTCCTCTCCCTAAACTGCCCTCTGCCCTAGAGACTGCTGACCTTCTCAAGCAACATGTGTTCAGACCACATGGCATCCCCATAGACATTGTTTCGGACTGTGGTCCCCAGTTCTCTTCCCGAGTTTGGAGAGACTTCTGCTCTGCTGTGGGCACCACTGATTACAATCAATCTTTATTTATATAGCACCAATTCATAACAAACATTATCTCTTGATGCTTTCCAAAAGCGTTAATAGGTCTGGACTTGTAAATGATAATACATTTTATTAACAGAGAAACAGGAGCCTTGTGTGTCAGTTCCCCCCGGACAGTCTAAACCTATAGCAGCATAACTAAGCTGGTTCAGACCTGATCCAGCTCTAACTATAAGCTTTATCTTAAAGGAAAGTTTTAAGTCTACTCCTAAAAGTAGAGAGGGTGTCTGCTCTCCGAACCTCAACCAGTAAATGATTCCAGAGAAGAGGAGCCTGATAACTAAAGGCTCAACCTCCCAGACTACTTTTAGAGACCCTATGTACGACGAGCAGGCCTGCATGCTGGGAATGCAGTGATCTAGATGGATAATATGGCATGACAAGCTCTTTAAGATAGGATGGCTCGATGCCATTAAGAGCTTTGTAAGTCAGAAGAAGAATTTTATATTCTATTCTAAACTTTATGGGTCACCAGTGTAGAGACACTAACACTGGGAGATATGCTCCCTCCTCCTGGTCCCAGTCCGAACCCGGGCTGCAGCATTCTGAACCAGCTGAAGAGTCCTAATAGACTTGTTAGGACAACCAGATAGAAGAAAGTTACAGTAATCTAACCTGGAGGTAACGAAAGCATGGACCAGCTTCTCTGCATCACTCTGAGACAAAATCTGTCTGATTTTTCTATTACGAAGATGAAAGAACACCATCCTGGAGACCTGTTGGATGTGAGAGTTAAAGGACAGGTCCTGATACAAAAGAAACCCTTGGTTCCTAACAGTGGAGCCAGGTGCCAGGCTGATGACATCTGAGAAAGTTATCTGGTTAGAGAAAGCCTCTCTGAGGTGTTTAGGTCCAATAACAATGACTTCAGTCTTCTCTGAGTTCAGGAGTAGAAAGTTTCTGCTCATCCAGATCCTTACATCTTTGAGGCAAGCTTTAAGTTTAGATAACCGGCTAGCTTCCTCTGGCTTCAAGGATAAGTATAGCTGAGTATCATCTGTGTTTATGGAGTGTTTCAAGATCTAGGGTATGGTTAAAGCAATGAGTAGGTTGGTTCACAGCCTGCGTAAAACCAAAAGAATCTAATACTGACATGAAAACGGTTCAAAGACTGTCATTATGAACATCTATATGAATGTTAAAGTCTCCGATGATGAGGATTTTATCTGAAAGAAGGACGATGCTGGACAGAAACTCAGAGAAATCAGATACAAATTCAGAGTATGGGCCAGGAGGCTGGTACACAATAACAAACAATACCGGTTGCACAGTTTTAGCAGCTGGATGTGTAAAATTGGGAAAAAGACTTTCAAAAGAGCTAAAGCCTAGTTTAGGTCTAGTATAAATATTAAGGATATAATTAAAGATAGCTGCCACACCCCCTCCTTGCCCTGTGTCTCAGGGGGGGTGTGGGTATTAAGGTGACTGGGAGGAGTGGACTCATTTCAACTAAGATAATCACCCTCACACAGCCAGGTTTCTGTCAAAGCAAGAAAATCAATATGATAATCTGATATTAGCTTATTAATTAAAATGGCTATAGAAGATAAAGATCTAACATTTAATAAACCACATTTAACTTTAACGTTATGTAATTCAGCAGCATGTGCAGTTTTAATTTTTATATTGCAGGTATCATTATCCTTAAAGCAGGACGAGGAATAACTAAACATCTGACACATCAGGCAGCAACGAGCAGGAGAGGAAGAGACCGGGTCAAAAGCCATAACTAGTGCAAAGGAGCCAGAGGCTAACAGAAGCAACAGTGGTTGAAGATCACAACAAAAAAGCCAACCAGAGTGAAAATAAACAGCGCTTAGTGTGAACTACTGTAGATTGGTAAAGTTATAAGTTAGGAAAAGAGTGAGTTAAGGAAGAAACTGTCAGGATAGAGTGACAGCTTAGCAACAGCAGTGCTACAAACAAAGCAACGGCAAACCGGAAAAAATACAACACACTCACGTGACTGAGCAGGCGAATCAGACAACAAAGGATTTTATTACCTGCACAGCTGCTGTACATGAACCATCAGGAGCGCCGGCTCTTAAGTCATGCTGTGAGAACCTTTCGATTGAGAGACGACATCAGTTCATCTAACCCACTGACCAACAGTGGGAACAGTGTCTTGCTCAAGGACACTATGACATGTGACTGCAAGAGCTGGGAATCGAACCCCGACCTTTCGATTGAGAGACGAGAACTCTACCACTGATCCAGAGTAGCCTCAAACCTGCCTTCTTCTGGGTCAATTACGCCTAAACACTTGGTTCGAACAAACCATCACAGTTTTTAATTAATCGTATTATGATCAGAGTCGTATGCCTTTGATCGAGTGAGCTGGATATATCTTTGGCAGGTCTTGGAAACCTTCGGCTTTGGCAAGAAATTCATAACAATGATCAAAACACTATACACCAGTCTTTGTGCTGTTGTGCAAACATATAATATTCTGTCTAAAACATTTCCACTGCAGCGTGGAACTCGACAAGGCTGCCCACTCTCCCTGCTCCTTTTTGCCTTGTCACTCGAACCGCTAGCCCAAACACTGAAATTAGATGTGTGTATCTCACCTATCAGTGTACAAGGTACACAACATGAAATTTCGCTTTATGCAGATGATGTTTTACTTTTTTTACTATCTTCAAATCTCTGCCTCAAATACTCAAAGTTTTTTACACAGTTCAATCTATTTTCCCGCTACAAAATTAATTGGGATAAATCCCTTCTCATTCCTTTAAATGCCTCTGTATAACTCCTTACCTTACCACCCATCCAGCATATTCGAAGGCACAACTCCGCATTTACATATCTTGGCATAATCATAACTAAGTGCTCAGACATATCACATGCACATTACATTAAACACAAAACAGAGATTGCATCAGACATTCAGAGATGTTCTGACCTTAAGATGTCACTGCAAGGCAGAATTGCAATACTGAAAATGAATGTACTTGGCAAATTTCCTGTTCTCTATGATCCCCATACCCCTGCCACCTAAGTACTTTGATGAACTGCAGACCCTGATGCCAAAATTTATATGGAATAATAATAGATTCCTTATTCGCCTATGTATGTTACAGCGACCAAGACACTCTGGAGGCTTGGCAGTACCTGACTTTAAGCTATACTATTGGTCATTTCAAATAAAGCAACTGACAATTTGGTGCAATCAGAATGCCATTGCCTCCTGGCATCAGATAGAGAAAGAAATCGCAAAACCTCACAGGCTTGCAGACATACTATTCTGTGGGTTAAAACCCAGATATGTGTGTAGGAAGTTTGGACCAATCATAGGCAACTCCTTGAAAATATGGTTTGCTGTCCAGAAACACATAGGATGTAACTCAAAGCTGTGTGACCGCTTTCCTGTTTGGTATAATTACAATTTACTACAGCCGTCTGGTCCCTATTTTGACAACCGCTGGGCCTCCGGCGGAATTTATACTCTACAAGATCTGTTTTACAGAGATGAGTTGATTTCACTCCAGGAGCTCAAAGAATGTTATTCTCTCCCTACGTTCCCTTGTTTTTTGTATCTCCAGTTGAGGTCTGCAATCCATGCTCATGGAGTTCCATGGAGCTCACCTTTACCTGCTCATCCGTTGACAGACACTTGGATCTCCCCTTGAACATCCTCTTTGGGACTGGTGTCCATCATTTATAATGATCTGCTTTCTAAAGATGCTAAACCTTTGGGAGTGATCGAATCTTGGAACCATGAACTTGAGACTTGGGGCTATGATTTAGACTGGAACAATATTTGGATCAACATAACCATTTCATCAAAGAATCCAGAACATCAACTTATTCACTACAAATTCGTACTCAAATTTTATGCCACACCATATAAACGCTTTACAATGAAACTGATGGATGATTCCAGCTGTAAAAAATGTGATCAAAATGCAGTTGGAACATATCTTTATGTCTTTTGGGAATGTCCTTCAGTGCACGGCCTCTGGTCCAAGGTGCATAGTTATCTTGAAAATGTTTCATGATTCCCTATTCCTATGCATCCTCTCACTCGTATTCAATGATGACTCCGGCCTTGGCAGCAACAATAGATTGGCATAGAGGAAAATTATATTTGCAGGGCCAACTGCCGCTGAGAAAACTATAATACACTCATGGTTTTCCCCGGACACCCCCCTTCGGCAAAGAAATGGCTCAATTACTTAAGAGATATTGTCCTTCTAGAAAAATCTTTGGTGGTTATACATGTAACCCAGGATAAATCCTAGAGTAAGAATGTAAACCTTTCAAACCCAAAAGGTAAAAGTTAAAAATAGAGAGTTAAAATATAAGTTAAAAACTCTTTGTTCCATTTAAAATGTGCTTAGAAGCTAAAAACTGTAAAGGTACTAAGCAGTAGACTTTAAGAGTCTTAATGTTGTGTAGTTTGAAATGTACTTCCCTCAACATGAGGTGTGACAAACTAACTTGATGTGAGTTTGGATCCTTGCTTCTTATTTGTCAATGCAAAGAGACATCGGGTTTCTTTTATTGTGATTTGCTAAGGGGCGGGAAGAAAAATGTAAGATGGGGGAGACTAGTCGGATGCATGCAGCAGTGATTTTTTCCCATGGTTGGATTGGTTTCTTCTTACTGCCATTGAGCCTGAAGTGTGGACTTTTGGAGCCTGGGTTTCTCCGGCCATCGAACCCAAAGTGAGGACGTTTGGCCTGGTCTCCCTTCACCCGCTGTCGAGCCGAAGTGAGGACGTTTGGCCTGGTTTCTCTTTGTCTGCTGTTGAGCCGAAGTGAGGACGAGACGAGGGACGAAGCTAGCTGCACTTGGTCAGGAAGGAGTGGAGCTACTGTTTTGTCTTCATTATCTATGTAGTAAGGATTTCTATCAGGCCTGCAACGGGGGTTTTATTTACTTTATTTGCCGGCTTTTGTGTTTATTTTGTGGGCCCACATTTAAGTGTGAAACATAACTGTTGTGTTAATAAGGACTAAACCGTTAAGAGTTGAGTCAAACTTCTCATACCTACAGTGTAAGTCATATTGCTTCTAAAAAAAGACTCTTACCTTTATGTAAGCATAAAGTTGCTGCTTAGACCAAAAAGTAATATTCCTTTGTGTTTTGGGTTTTGTTAATAAATACTTAAAATTCATATTTTCTTCTTTTGCTTTAATCTTTAAGAATGATAACCTAGAGTGTTTAAGGAGTTCATAGAAGGAACAATCATATACCCGGGCACTTATATATTAAGCTTATGTGTGTTAAAGAAGAGGACTTAAAGGTAGGTTTGATATAGACAGACAATAAAAAAATGCTATAACTTCCCTGAGAAGTTTTATGTAAAGATCCCAGGGTGCTGTATCTCAAGACAGTTGATACATAGAAAGCGCTACATACATAAAGCAAGACCATCTACTGTGCAAACCTGGGACACCCTTATAACCTCTCTCTCCAATGATGAGACACTGTTTGCTGATATAAAAGGCACTACTCTGGCCTGAATTGTCTGACTGCAAGACTCTGTCATCTTATGTAATGCATATTACTCCATGTATAATGTGGATGCATGTTTTGTTTTTTTTTTTAATAATAATGGCAAGGCAATGGCACTGTGTTTGTAATAAAATGTTCTAATTGTTCAAAAAAATTAAACCCCCAAAAATGGTATGTTTGAAACGACTTGAGGACAATTTTACAGGAAACTCAAAGCTTAAGGGGTTAAAAGTTTCTGTTTGTATAATATAAACTAATCTGAGCAATAAACTGCACAGTTATGTTGGATGTAGCAAAAAATTATACAAATTAAAATATATATATATATATATATATATATATATATATATATATATATATATATATATATATATATATATATATATATATCTTACAGGTGGATACGTTATTTTTTTTTTTCTTAATTTGTCAGAGAATTGAATAAACTCTCCTGTTTCAAAGAAAACTGCGGCAAAGTTTGAGGTTTTGCAGGAGCTTGAAATATCAATCAGGACCACACAGTCTTTGGAAAACAGTGAATGAGTAAACATAAAATGTGTCACAAATGTGTACATGATTTGTTTGGCTTTCATTCTTTTATTTTTACCTCTTCCACTGCCAAACTACAGTCAATTCAAAAGCCCCAAAACAAAACTGTCTTTGTCAGAATATTAATCAGTCCATGACTTAGTTTCTAAAATCTGAGAATTGACCTTTTCTTCTTTTATTCATGCACTTTTGTCTCATTACTCTTTCCTTGGAAGGAAATCATGTGAACACTTTGGGTCTAACAATATTTTATGTTTTTCAAGGCCACTTCCTCTTTTCTTCAAGTCTGGATGATAACTTTTGAGGACATTTTCCATATTCCTCCTGTGCATAAAATCTGTTTCTAATCTTCTTTTCTGCAGAACACACTCAAAACTTTATCTACATGTGTTTCTTCTTTGGTTCCAAGAAATTGGAAATCTTTGGAGTTGATTTCCATCCTTCATGATTAACATCACAACACGTCTGTGTGTTTGTGTGTTTCTGTATCGTAGAGTTTATATTGTCTTAGTGTATTGACTGATTTAGCTGGTATATTAGCAGAGATTTGGTATGACTGCGAGTCATATTTATTGTATTGGATTTAATCTCTGTGTGTAGCTAAGCACTGTTTTTCTTTTTCCCTCCCATCTCTCTGCTCCTCTGCTTCACACAGGTGGTGTGTTATGATTGGATGCAGCAGTGGGCGTGCACCAGCCGTTGATTGGTGGGATATGTCTGCTCACAGTGCAATCCAGCATCCAGCTGTTAATGTTCTAAATGATGGAGGCAGAGTGATCACAAACCTTATACATCAGCAGCTGTTTTTAACATGATAGACATGACTCAAAAGAATGTTTAACATGTTTAAAAATGCGTTAATCCAAAGAAGACACTTGTCTGGGTTGAGATGTGGTTTAAGATAGAGTTAAAAATACACCCTGTCACCTAACCTCTCAGGATACTTTGTGTCAGAGTTGCAGGTACCCCCATGAACACCATGTGACCATGTTTAAACTCAAAATCTCAGAAAAACCTCAAAAAACAAAAACAAAAACAAAAAACAAACAAACAAACAAACAAACAAAAAAACCTGACTGTATTTGAATGGACATCTAGCAGAGAATATCTGAGTGTATGGGAATGCTATATGCAATGATTGGCTCAATGTGTTTGAAGGCGGGACTTACCCATAGGTCAATTCTCAGTGAGATTCTCTCGGTCAAATTATTCCAGCCAAAAATCACAAAAGTTAAAGGTCTCACCCTGAGTTACATTCACAAACACTAACATCTGTTAAAATCTCTTTTTTCAGGTGAGTCCGGCAGATGTGCTTCACCGCGTTGAAGATCCAGCCCTCTGATGGGAGTGAATCCTCTTGACAGCTTTATCTTTAAACAGTTCTTTGTTTCTTTGTACTTCACATACACAGACACAGTTTCCTTTACTTAAACTCACTGTGTCCTATATCACTGCAGACAAACTCTGACACGCTTCATTCAGCTTTCTGTTCTTAAATTAATGACTTTATATCATGACTCTGAACTCCACATTTACCCGTTCTTTACAGTAAAAACAGTTTTTACCACAGCATTACTACAAATCAGTTTCTCCCTTTGATTTGACACCAATGTCTCTTTTTTCTTTTCATTTCTTTTGACACTAATTTTCTAATATGGCGCTTTCACATAGCTGACATGGCTATCAGCATCCAGTTTATGCTCCACCTACCAAGAAGGGTACGTTGGCTGTGAAAACACAAACAGGATCAGGCTTTACCGATCCGGCCTGTAGCAAACTGTACTGATCCATACTGAACCTCATGGTGGACACGGAGCTCTAGACACATCAGCACCATGCTGCCTGAGTCCAGGATCTATGTTTGGTAGAACTGGATCCTCAATAAGTATTTGTTAAACATCGCACAGTTTGTTCATCATATATTTGATGTCCTGAGGGACTTTCAGACTGAACTGTGTAAACCAGACTGACATTTACTAGAGTTTTTTTTTTTTTTTTTTTAAGGATAAAACATTTTGGTTATGAGTCAAAGCCTTTCCCATGAAGATGCATGAAGGTTGAGCTGGTAAGTGCATGGTCACACCCTGCAAGTAAAGCCAAACTGTTAAAGCCTTTTCCTCATCAAGCCAGTTCCAGTGATTTTGAGGAGCCAAATCAGTGCTGTTATGTCCTTGCCTAATGAAAATGAAGCTGGTTCTTAAACACTTCTCAAGTTGAATCAACTCTGAGCTAACATACATAACATGCTTTATGCATGTCAAAGCAGATTGGAACCTATCCATTTGTTTTCCACACAGACAGCCTCCAACACCAAAGTCTGTAAATTCATCATAAAACACCACAAAGAAGATCAGTGAACACCTGAAGAGGACACTGTATGGAATAAAGACCACAGCTTTTTAAGCTGTACAGTAGGGCTGTAACTTTAATTGGGTATTTTGCTTGTGAGCCAATCAAGCGAAAAACACTTGTGCAACTCATTCTTCTTGCAAGTCATCCTTTTTTTCATTTCATGAATATTTTTTTGACAATCATCTGTATTGTTCTTGATTTCTATTGTATGTACCATTTCTTCCACCGGTAAGTGATCAGTTTAAAAAGGCATCACACCCACATGTCAGTGAAACCCTGAAAAGAGCTTTTCATAAGCACTTTGTTCTTTGTGCTTCAAATGTTATCAGAGACAGAAAGAAAAACTTCATTTTCTTTTCTTTTTTTTTCCATAATTGTTAAATCCATGAGCTCAGAAGCCTTAATGAAATGTATGAATAAATATCAGTTGACCTGTAATGATTGGATTTAACTGAAGAAAAAAGTAATCATATATGATGGCATATTTTATAACCAGCATGAAACCTGAGACAGTAACTTTAAAGCAAATGTATTGTTCTTTTTTTCTCTATTTGTCTCTCTCTGGTGTTTTATAAACATTTATTTCAGTTTTTGTCAGAAACCCTTTTTTAGCTGCTGTCTCTTCAAGACTGCTCCACAAAACCCTGTTCCCTCTGATTGGTCAGCACTCTGGGGTTAAAGGCCAACCCCTTTCAATGTGTCATGAACCATCTCATGAAGATGTGGTGCTATTTCTACAACAAATCTATATGTAGAGGTTTGGAAAATCTGCACATGCTCAGTCTGAACATCCAGCATTGTTACCTTAGATTTATATTTAAAATACAGGAAAGCAGAATACCTCCTATTCAAGAACTAAACTCCACAACAGGGATTTGTTTATTTTGGAGATTTGTTTATTTGTTTATCTCTTAGGCCCCGTATATACGACAACGCTTCACAGCGTTTCACTCGAAAACGCAAAAAACAGAAAAAATCTGCAATCACACGCAAATGCTGAGGGACTGAAAACGCTGTAGTATGCATACAAGGCCTGTAGGTGTCGATATAACTGTAGAGTCTTTTGGTAGTCTGCCACTGAAGAAGAGGAGGGCTGATCGTCTGGTTGATATATTAAATGAGTCTTATCTGAGTGCAGAAGTGGAGCAACAGATGAACATTTTGTTGAAAGGCAGTCAGCAGATTCAGCAGCACAAGAACAACATGGTAAGTCCACCATTTAACTGTTATTCTTATATCCATGTAGATTTTCATTCATCCAGGTCATGGTTATTCAGACGACTCGAACAAGGCAACTGGACTGTGTTGAGTTGGTAAGACGTTTCACCTCTAATCCAAGAAGCTTCTTCACTTCCAAAGGAAGCTAGTGAAGGAAGCAAGTATATATGTTGTTGGAGAAGAGACAACAACCACTGGGAGGAGTTGGATTTAATGAGTGGGTCATAGAGACCCATCAAAGAAAATCCCTCCTCTTAATGACCCGTAAGAGGGGCATTTTCTGTGATGGGTTTCCACAACGAAAGAGGAATGTGCACGCGCAAAAACAGAGCGTAATGTCAGTGTTTTCACTGAAAACACAGGCTTGACATTTATACGGCAATGGAGGCTCCACTCTGGAGGGTGTTTTAAAAAAGTTGTGTTTCAGGTTGGCTGAAACAGCGTTTCCAAATAAACTAGAGGCCAAAACGCAACAAAACTTTTGCGTTTTATCTTAATACCGTTGTTGTATAATCGGGGCCTCAGATTTTACAGGTAATTTAGCTTCAACAACAATACAAGCTCAGCTGTTGGAGGTGCACTTTTGTACCTCAGTAAGAACCTGCCTCGTGATCAGATTGAATTATGGTTAGTGAATTGTTAGCGAGGAAACAAGCTGCAATGCAATCACAAGAAAACACCTTTTTCACTGGCTTCAGATTAAAGAAAAGTCCAACAGAAACCCCTTTTCATTAGTCTGTACCTGCTTAGCCAATAGCCACATATGTGAGACACAGCCAGGCTGGGGATGAAAAGAAATTCTCTGGCAAAATAGGATAGACACCCGCAACCCTAAACAGGACAAGCGGTATAGAAAATGAATGAATGAATAAATAGGATAGACAATAAATTAACTATGTTTTTAAGGCAGAATCAAATATGAACTGCCTCCACACATTTAAAGTGTTTTTGGGTGAAAGATGTGGTCAGTTGGTCAGCTGGTGTCGCCAATGTTGCTCATAAAAATCTGACATTATGCAAAAAAAAGTTCCTCTGAATCTTATTTTATCAGTCTGCTACACTGTAAAAAATAGGCTGGTTTGAAATCAGCTGATCAAAAAATTGAGAGAAAACATTGATGTCTATGACCAACTGACTCACTCAGAACAACCATACTCTCAGGTTTAGAAATGAAATACTGTAAATACACTTTGAGATGATATTTCATAACTAATAACTGATTTCATCAGTACACTGTCATAACTTGTAGGAAGGTGAATAATTTAATACTTGTCATGTTTTTGTGGTTACAGCATTTGACAGTTTAATGGGACGGAATCTTTAAGTGGTTTAAATGGTAGAGATGTCATAAAATACTATTATATAATATTATTATACTCCGACACCAACAGAAATGAGAACTACACATTTAAACAAACATCTTACATGTTGATAAAACAAGTTTAAAGCTGACTTTTCATGTGGATGTCGGACCAACCCTTATTTGTCACAATTCCTTTTAAAGAACGCATCATATCATACAAGTTACTGACCAGTACAACAAAACGTACAACCTCTTAACAAAAGTATATCCAATACAAACCAAAATGTTGACTAAGATTTAGCTTTAAGGAGACTCAGTCTCTCACACTTTTATTTTGCTTGTCCAAGAAGTTAACATTGGTTTTGAAAGGTAAACAGTGACACTCAGGTACATTGCACACGTTTTTAAAGAGCTTCTAGCTAATCATGCCAGCATGTCAGTCTCACTTTGTTTCTGAGGCAGCTTTCAGTGCATACACATCTGGTGCTTTCTGTACAAAGTCCACTTTCTGTATAGATTTAAAGTTGAAATTAAAACGGTGTGTGAAAATAACTTTTTAGGTGTAATAACTGACAATAAACTAAATTGGAAATTTCACATAAATCATATCTCAACCAAAACATCTAGATCCATCTCAATTCTGTATAAGCTCAAGATTCCTTAAACCAGAAATCTGTGTACATGATTTATTATTCAATCATTGCTCCATACATGATGTAGTGTGTAGAAGTCTGGGGAAACACTTATGAAACAAATACACGCTCTATTTCCTGTTACAAAAAAAGAAAAGAGAAAGCCATATGAATTAAATATAAAAAAGAAAAGATATTGAGAATCAATGAATCCTCTATTTTTGCAGCTTAATATACTTAAATTTACAGACTTGGTTGAATACAACACAATACTAACACTATATCCACCTTTTTCCCGACTACCCATTGTTCATAACGGTAGTTGGTTTTGCTCTTTTGGTTGAAAGTTTACGTCGCCATGGAGACCACAAAGCTGATGATGCGAGCCTAGCTGTCATTTTCAATAATGGCAACCAACAACTGCACATGTTGTACCTGAACTCATTTTATCCACAATTTCCCATTATGATTTCATGCTGTTTTGAGCTAGCTTGCCGGTGGTCATCAGCCATATTGTTACGAGGCAATGAACCAACCAGAAGCAGATAAAACATGGTGGAAGTCAATACTCATGGCTTCTGGAGAAACAGGTGGGTAGAGCCAAAACCAATCAATTCCCACAAAGTATCCAGAAGTTGGTTAAATTAAGAGACAGTCAATACAATGTGAAGGGAACATACATTTTTCAAAAAATCAAAAATATGCACATATCAAATCTCATTGTCTGTTGGTGAGAGGACTGAATTTGTGGAATTTATCTTTTGAAGAAGTTAAAAAAGTAGTTCATTGGTAAAGCTCAAAAGACTGTACAAGAATCACTGGGTTCTGAAATACACCGTAGAAAATGTTCATTAATATGATAATGTTATTGTGCTTTTATTTTTAAGTCATGTTAACAACAATGTATCAGTATAGTTTTTGCTATGCACTTGTTTTGTGATTAGAGGGATAGGTCTTAAATAAGCTTGAGTTTAACCCACACCCTTACAGTTACCTTGAAAATTTTGAATTTTTACTTTGAGCTTTTGCTTGTGCTTTAAGCTGAAGTGATATCTTCATTCATTCTTTCATTTATTCATTCATTCATTCCTCAGCTTTTGAACCCCGGCTATGACAGAGTTCAAGAGCTGTGCCAAATCTTCTTTCAAGAAGTGGCTGCTGAACTTCACTGTGGACAGAAAATAAGGTGAAAAGATGAGATCATCTTGAAGAACAGCATCTGGGATAAACTCATCTTCTTCATCCATTCATACTGTGTGTGAACTGTACAGGCTAAACCTGCTGTGGCAGTTTTATCTCCTCCCTGTTTGTTTCCTCTCAGTGTTGTATTCTGCATGACTCATGTCTGAAAAAAGTAACAGTTTGACAAATTCAGACATTTTAAACTCAGAGTTAGAGAGTTAGTTGGCATTTGGGTGTGTTATTACTTTTTTAAATGATGTTATCCTGCTATGAGTGCAGAACTTCAGCAAGGCCATTATTGTTTTGCGTTTCTCCTTAGTTTTTATTTTTTATTTCATTTTGACTTTTTGTTTTCAATGTCTGTTAAATTTGTTTTTAAAGCAGGTTTTCTAGTTTACTTTAGTTTTTATTTTTATTTTTAATTTTGAAAATGCTTAGTTTTAGTTAAGTTTTTATTAGTTTCAGTATTAGTTTTTAAACTAATAAATTGAATTGTAATAATTGAAATTCTAAATTAGTTTTTCAGTATTAGTTTATTAAATGAGTCTTATCTGAGAGCAGAAGTGGAGCAACAGATGAACATTTTGTTGAAAGTCAGTCAGCAGATTCAGCAGCACAAGCACAACCGCCATTTATCCGTTGGTGGTGGAATGCGCACGTGCAAAACCTAGCATGACGTCAGCGTTTTCACTGAAAACGCCGGCTTGCTGTTTATACGGCAACAGAGGCTGCAGCATTTCAGAAAAATTCCACTCTGGAGGGCGTTTTTAAAAAAATGTGTTTTAGGTCGGCTGAAACTGCGTATCCGTATAAACGAGTGGCCGGAACGCAACAAAACTTTTGCGTTTCACCCTGATACTGTTGTTGTATAAACGGGGCCTAAGATAGGAACCTGGAGTGGCAGGAGAGCCAGCAGCAACACTGAGGTTTTAGAGCTTAAGTGGTTGTCCTTTGTGAGTGTGTGTGTGTGAGTGTGTGTGTGTGTGTGTGTGTGTGTGTGTGTGTGTGTGTGTGAGAGAGAGAGAGAGAGAGAGAGAGAGAGAGAGAGAGAGAGAGAGAGAGAGAGAGAAATGACCAACACTTGGAGGTCTGGCCATCCTGAGGAGCCAGCTCAGAGCAGACAGAGGCAGGATAAGAGCGCTGCTGACTGGGCCTGTGCTCCTGTAAGTGTTTGATAATGGATGAGGATCCAGAGAAAGGAAAATAAAATGGATCTCCTGCTCCAGCACATCATTACATGACATAAGAAGAAAAAAAAAAGAAGAAAAACCTGAGTGTATGTGCATGTCTGTGTTAAATTTAGTGTGCAGGAAAAGGTGAACTTGTGCATGCATGTGTGTGTAAGTGGTTTTGTCTGTGTGCTTTAATGTGGAGCTGCTGAATTGTTTTAAACAGGAATCTGTCCTCATAATTTATTAAGCAGCTCCTTTTTTCTGTCTTTTCTTAAATGTAGAAAAAATAAAATCTTTATGAGTGTTTCATGCATGAAAAACCTGCTAATAATAAGTTCAATGTGAAGGCCTTGTTTCCTGCTGTTTCACTTTGATCAAAGAGACGACACGTTGCTGTTAACATTACTTTTTAAACATGAAGAGGGCATAACAGAGCTGACTCCAACCACCTCATGCATATCTCTGCTTCTAATGTTTCCAAGCTGTGCTGGCTTTGGGTTATTTCTGGAAGTCACGAAAACAGCGCTGACAGTTTTTTTTTTTTTTTTTTTTTTTTTTTTTTTTTTTTGTGTGTGTGTGTGTGTGTGTGTGTGTGTGTGTGTGTGTGTGTGTGTGTGTGTGTGTGTGTGTGTGTGCATTATATAGATTTGTTACATCCAAAGTCTATCCTGTCTTTAAATGACCCTGACACTACTGCTTTGGTGAAGCTGTAAAAACTGAACCTTCCTGAGCCTGGATTAAAGTCCACAGCCCACCTGAGTCTTGTTGCTGACCACAGTTGACCCATCTTCTGATGGAGACTTCCAGCATGATAACACTCTATGTCACAGAGCTCAGATCATCTCAAACTGCTTTCCTCAACATGTTAAAGCTACAGCTTGGACACTTCACACAAGTTACTGTTGGCTGTAACCATGGCAGCAAAACAACAACTCTACTCTGTGTAACACTCATACGAACATGTTGGACAACTCTGAGCAGAAAAACACTCACACAGATGCTGTCTGCTGAACCCTCCATTGCTGGTGATGCATTCACTGAGCCTTGTAATTCTTGGAAGCCTTGTATCACATCCCCATTATCACCAACAGCCCACCAGGTCTGTTACAGTCTGCAGTGACTTACTGACACGTTTACACTAATGCAATGACCTGGCTCCAACTCGGCTCCTTCATGATAGAGGGATGGATGGATGAGGGAGTCCCAGCTCCCCCACATGGAGGTCAACCTTTTGGCAGCTGTGTAGCTCCTGGAGGGTTATTGTGGTCTGGGGAGGTTATGAGACTTGAAGTCTCTTCAACTATGTGGATCAGCTGTGACATGGTTACATACATGTTGGTTTCAAAAGTAGTAGAGGGAACTGGCTTCTTTCTTTCTTTCTTTCTTTCTTTCTTTCTTTCTTTCTTTCTGCTTTCTTTTTTCAGTTCAACCCTTTAAGGTGACGACAGTAAGTCCTAATTAGTGTCCTAAAATAGAATAAAATGACAAGCTTAGCAGTGGGCAGAGAAAGTCTGGAAGAACAGATAATGTGCTTTCTATTTTCTGTAATGTGCAGCACATTTATAAGCACAGAGTACTGATTATAAACTTATAGAGTGGAAACCAATGATTGGAGAAGTGTGGAGAGCTTTGAGCTAAAATAACTATGAACAACATGTTCACAGAGTAAGTCAGCATATGAGATGCAGTTCATCTGCAGGCCTCTGATAAAGCAAACAGCAGCCTCAAGCACACTTCAGTTTAACCCCAGATCAGCGTGCAGGTCAGAGATGAGAGCTAAAGTTCAAAGCTTTACTCGTAACAAATTAAAGGGTTTCTAAACATCACAGCTGTGGTCTCTGCAGGCGCACATCACCAGCATCAAGGTGATGTAGCCACATCACAAAGTCTTTGAATAAAGGGCCAAAATACAACAGTCTTGAAGTGAAAAACTTATACAGATCAAGATCATTCATTTTCACTTCATCTTATCACACTAACCACCGTGTCTGGGAAACCTGGTTATTTCTTGAAAACTGTAAGGGTCTGGTACAAAGACCAGCTTCTTCACCACACACTCCTCATGGACAATGCTACCTGGTACCTGGTACCTGGTACCTGGTACCTGTTCAAAGTGGTTTTTGGTGTTCAGTTTTGTTACATGCCTGCTCAAACATTTAAAGCTCTAGCTTAACAACCAAATCTGACTACAACTTTGTACGGGCTGTGCAAACCATGCAGCACTTACACATGTAATCATTCAAATCATTACACGGTGCAGAGTAGCAGCCTAAACCACTTAAAAACTGTGATAAAGAACTGCTCTGTGATTACTTCTGCTTCCTGTACAAAAACACAGTTTCTGCTCCATGTGATGAAGGTTCAGTTTAACACAGAGTGTGTGATCACACTCAGACTAAGGTCCTTCTTACTGACACCTGAGCGTACCTGTTGAACAGTCACTGCAGACTACACTGGATGATGGGCTGGCAACTTGTAGGTGCCAGTTAATGGATTGGGAGATATAGGGGAACTGCTCAGTTTGTGAGTCTTTGAGCAGAACCCTCACTCCAACATCTCATCATTACCTCACCATTACACTGTAGGGGCCGATCTTGGGTGCTACATGTGCATCAGCACTGCAGCACTGCTCCAAACGTGAGGTCAGTCTGGTCCACATGACCGTCAGATCGCCTGTTAAGGATTCTACTTCCTTTTCTGATCTGGAATTCAAGTTGATACGTTACCATGTTGAAGAAGGCAAATCATTGGTTGATGGTTGGTACAATGTCCAAATCAAAGACATGCTTTAAATGTGTTCAAACAACATGTTAGACAATGTACTGATGAAATCAGTTAAAAGTTATGAAATATCATCTCAAAGTATATTTCAAATATTATATTTCTAAACTTTATAATATGGTTTAGTTGTACTGAGTGAGTCAGTATGTTGTAGACATCAATGTTTTCTCTGTTTGAATCAGTTGTTTTAAAATCATTTTAAATTTCATGTTATGGTCGGATGACCAGAATGTAACCGATGACCCAGATGCAGCGACGGAGATGATAAAGTTTTTACAGACTTGAGGGGAAAAGGGTGAGGGAGTGTTAGTCCAGAGACTGATCTGAAGCACAGGGTCACATGTGAGGCTTGGGTCCACGTAACAAGGATGTGGCTCAGAGACTTGGCTGCAGGCTTGAGTCCGAGTGGTGAGAGTGTGGCTGGGGAGCAGAGCTGGGGCGGCTTGGTAGGACAGGAACGGAGGACACTAGGAGCAAGGAGGACATCGAGGGTAGGAAGCTGAAGGAACTCACAAGGAGAATAATCAGAATCTTTTACAGAATCTCTGACGACCGAGGTACCACTGAGACAGAGGAATAATCCGGAGCCGGGTCCCTCTCTGCAGCCGCTTAAATGCCAGTGATGACGGCTGATTGCAAGAAGGTGCATGCAGGAGCACAGGAGAGAGAGCCAGCACAGAGGAAACGAGGGATCCGCCCACAGCTCTGGAAGAGAAGGGAGGGGGGAAAACACTCCAAGCCACACAGATCACCACATTTCATTTATTTCAGAAAGCAGACTGATAAAATCAGGTTTAGATGGGGTTTTTTTTACGCAGTATCATATTTTTTGGGGGGGTCTGTGATGCCTTTGAGCTGTAGTAGACATATAAACCAGGTTTAATACACATTCATCTCCAGGACATCTCCATGGCTCCAGTATCAGCCATGATGACCAAGCATCCAGTCTTTATGCCCTGCTGTATAACTCAGAGTCACTGACAGAGTTAACTAGCAGAGCTCCAAACAGACACCTCAGATCAGATTTTCTGTTAAAAGCTGAGCTGACATCCACCACCGACCCTGAACAAAGCTGCTAAAATCCAGTATGAAGAAACAACTGATTTTGTTGCTGATAATCTCGCCTTACTCTGTAGGTCATGAAGAGGTGTCAGTATGAGAGTGAGACTATTTTAAAACCTTTTTGGGGGATTTTAGAGCAAAGTGTTCCTCCAGGAGAGCAGCCACAGGTCCTGTCTCTCAAATGTAAGTGGAGTAAATGTTTGCACATATCATGAGTGAAGCCTAAACCACACAGCCACCAGAATAAATGTTTGACCAACTCTCAGTAGATTTATGACGACCCCCCCCCCCCCCCCCCCCACACACACACACACACACACACACATACACTGACATCAGCACCACACCAGAAAGAGAGAGAGAGAGTGAAGGGCTAGGATCAAATGAACTTTGTTTGGAACTTCTGTGTTAACCCCATTATGGGTTATTTATATGGGATTTGGGTTGTTTTTATGCAACTCAGAATCAGAATGAGAATCAGAATAGCCTTTATTTGCCAAGTATCTTCAAAAGAATACAAGGAATTTGACTTTGGTTTGAACTGTGCTCACTCTGTACAACATATATGAATAAACACTTAATATCACTAATATAAAGAGATTAAGTAAGAAAAAAAAAGAGTAAGAATAGAGAAACCAATATACAAAAAACAATAAGCAGAAAAAAAAAAAAAAACAGATAAAGTGAAAATAGTAAAATAGTGCAATGTATGTATAAGTCAAAGACAGATATGCAATTTGCAATGAAAGGAATGTGTAAAGGGAACAGACAACAGGCTGTGGTGGTAAATGAGGTATATGAGTTGGTGTTTATGGCAGTTTAATTGTTCAACAGAGTGACGGCCTGCGGAAGGAAACTGTAGCTCTGTAATGTCATCCAGAGGGGAGTTTAAACAGTTTGTGTCCAGGGTGAGTGGGGTCTGCAGAGATGTTACCAGCTTGCTTCCTGGTCCTGGACTGGTATAAGTCCTGGATGAAGGGCATTGATGTTTTTTTCTGCAGACCTGACAGTTTGTTGAAGTCTGTGTCCGTCTTGTTTGGAGGCAGAGGGAAACCAAACAGTGATGGAGGTGCACAGGACAGACTGGATGATGGAGGTGTAGAAGATGATAAGCAGCACCTGGGGCAGGTTGAACTTCCTGAGCTGTCTCAGGAAGTACAGCCTCCACTGTGCTTTCTTCCTGATGGAGTCTATGTGGGCAGTCCACTTCAGATTCTGGGAGATGGTGGATCCCAGGAACCGGAAGGTGTCCACAGTTGACACGGTGTTGTTAAGAATGATGAGTGGAGGGGTTTTCTCCTGAAGTCCACTGTCATCTCCACTGTCTTGAGTGGGTTCAGCTCCAGGTTGTTCCGACCACACCAGATGACCAGCTGATCCATCTCCTGTCTGCATGCGGTCTTGTCACCATCCTGGATGAGGCCAATGATGGTGGTGTCATCTGCAAACTTCAGGAGTTTGATAGAGGGGTCCTCTGAGGTGCAGTCATTTGTGTTGAGGGAGAAGAGCATTGGGGAGAGCACGCACCCCTGGGGGGCACCGGTGTTGGTTGTCAGTGAGCTGGATGTGATGCTCCCCAGTCTCACTTGCTGTGTCCTGCCTGTCAGGAAGCTGGAGATCCACTGACAGGTGGGAGCTGGCACAGAGAGGTGGGAGAGCTTGTGTTGAAGAATCTTGGGGATGATGGTGTTGAACGCTAAGCTGAAGTCCACAAACAGGATCCTCACATACGTCCCTGCAGAGTCCAGGTGCTTCAGGATGTAGTGCAGTTCCATGTTGACTGCATCCTCAACCAACCTGTTTGCCCGGTAGGCAAACTGCAGGGGGTCTAGCAGGGGTCCTGTGATGTCTTTCAGGTGGTTCAACACCAACCGTTTAAAAGACTTCATGACTACAGGTGTCAGGGCGACGAGCCTGAAGTCATTTAGTCCTGTTATGGAGGGTTTCTTTGGGACTGGGATGATGGTGGAGCGTTTGAAGCAGGAGGGGACTTTGCACAGCTCCAGCGATCTGTTAAAGATCTGTGTGAAGATGGGGGGCCAGCTGGTCAGCACAGGCTCTCAGACATGAGGGAGAGACACCATCAGGTCCTGGAGCCTTCTTGTTCTTTTGTCTCGGGAACTGCTGGCACACATCCACTTTACAGATCTTTAGTGCAGGTGGGGTAGTAGAGGGGGGAGAGGTAGCCAGGGAGGCAGGTAGTCCTTTGTTGATGGGGTGGGTGAGGGGAGTGAAAGAGCAGGGGTCTCTTTTGAACCTGGTGTAAAGACGGTTCAGCTCCTTAGCCAGTCGGAGGCTACACAGGGTGGATGGGGGGGGGGGGGGGGGGGGTCTCCTGTAGTTGGTAGCTTGTTGAAGACCTCGCCACACTGATGCAGGGTCAGTGGCTGAGAATTGTTTCTTAACCCACTTCTGTAGGCCTCCTCCTTGGCCTGGTGGAGCTGCCTCAGTTTCCCTGTGAACCAAGGTTTAGTGTTGTTGTATGTGCAGAATGTCTTGGTCTGCACACACAGGTCCTCACAAAAACTGATGTAAGATGTCACAGTGTTACGAAGTCTGTGAATGTCTGTGGCTGCAGCTTCAAAGGCGCTCCAATCTGTGCAGTCAAAACAGTCCTGTAGCTCCTGCTTTGACTCCTCTGTCCACTTCTTCACTGTCTTCACTGCAGGCTTTGCAGATTTTAATTTCTGCCTGTAGGTGGGAATGAGGTGGATCAGACAGTGATCAGAGAGTCCCAAAGCTGCACGGGGAACAGAGTGATAAGCATTCTTTATCGTGGTGTAGCAGTGGTCGAGGATGTTTGTGTTCCTGGTGGGACACGTGACATGCTGTCTGTATTTGTGGAGTTCATGGCTGAGGTTTGCTCTGTTAAAATCCCCTAAGATGATAAGTAGGGAGTCAGGATAAGTCCTCTCCAGGACTGTGATCTGGTCGGCGAGTTGCTGTAGTGCCTCTGTTATGCACACCTGAGGTGGAATGTAAACACTGACCAGCACAAACAAGGAGAACTCCCGCAGCGAGTAAAACGGGTGACAGTTTATAAAAAAAAGATTCCAGCCGAGGGCTACACCTCTTCCTCTTCAACACTGTGACATCTGTGCACCAACCTTCGTTTATATAAAAGCATGTTCCACCTCCCCTCGTCTTCCCAGAGAGCTCCTTTACACAGTCTGCGTGCAGGAGCTGATGTAGAGCGCTGTCAGGGATATGTTGACTGAGCCAGGATTCAGTGAGACACAAGGCAGTGGATCTGCCAAAGTCAGAGTTTTTTCTGTTGAGGAGCAGCAGTTCGTCCATTTTGTTTGACAGAGCGCAGACATTGGCCAGGTGGATAGACAGGAGCGCAGTGCGTAGTCCCCGCTGCCGCAGCTTCACGAGCGCGCCTGCTCGCTTCCCCCGCCAGCGTCTTCTGTAAACTCCATCTAGAGCTGCTGCTCCTCCAACCAAAATATCAGCAAAAGTCTCTGGTTCAGTGAAAACCAGATCAAAAGTACAGACAGATGATAATCCAATGTTTATGAGCTCTTCCCTGGTGTATGTGACCAAGGAAGCAGAGCAGAGTGTAACAAAAATGCACAAAGTACGAGAGAGCGCAGTACTGAGGCGACCATCTATGGTGCCATCCTGGAAATTGGTTGACTCAGCACCTGGGCTGTTTGTGCTTTGAATGTCATCAAAACTGTTTTTTTTTTTTTTTGAGTGTATTGGTTCATTTGACCAAGCATTTGTAGAGATTACTGATCAAATGCAGCTGAAAAACAGAATTGTAATTAAATTGACCCAGCACTTGGGCTGAACAGTTAACCCATCTGTTGTGTTAAAATGGACCAACCCATCTTTCTGGCCCTATAATGACCCAGTAGCAGCATTTTTTAGTGTGTTTGATAGGATCTTTGATACGTTTCGAATATGAACCTGAGGGCATTAGTGGGATGCAAAGGTAGTCTCAGCTGCATCAAGGCCTGATGTCTCAAACCAGGTATGTTAAATTCACAACAACAGGCATCAAGGGGTTAAGTGTTAACAACATGCGGGAGCCAGCAGACTGCATGAGCTGGGAGCACACCCCGACTGGTGCAACCTGCTGGAAATAAAACACTAAAAGAGCTTCTCTCAATCTTCTTTGGGGATAACACCTTGAATTTGTGCCACTGAAATGATAAAGTGCTAATTTATCCATTTCCACAGTGAGGCAGCGGAGGCTCTGATTTCTAATAAAGCATGAAGACTTCCAGCGCAGTGTGGTCATCGCTCCAGCATCACGCCGGGTAGTAACTTAAAGCTGTTCAGGGAATTTGTTCACCAGCTTGGATATCTATAAATTGGTAAGGAATGATTTTGGGTCTTCCTTTCAGCACAGAGTAAAGATATTTCTAAGAGACGCCTCATGGTGAGTGCAATGAAATGAATCTTAAAGAGACACAGCCCCTTTTCCTCTCATGGTGGGAATAAAATGATAAAATGAGGAATCAGTCAATCCCTCTCACATCAAGATTTTAAAGACATGATTTAAAAGATGTAGAAGTTTCTGCTCTTTAAAAGGATTTGGAGAGGTGGAATAATTTAGTTTTTTTTCTGCGTTTTGACTTCTTCAGCAGCTTAATAACACCCCCCCCACACACACACACACACACACACACTCCTGTGAAACTCCATTTCCCCTGCGGCTGTTATGTAATTAAGAAACCTCTAAGATCAATTTGTCAGAAGATCCTGACTAATGTTAGAAAAGGTCGACGAACAAATATCAATATTTATTCAATTTAATACGAGCAGAGGGCAAGAAGCCTCTGGTAGGAGTGGAGTGTCTAGATCAGCTATCTCAGGAGGAAAGATATAAACAGCTTAAGAGAGCTTAAAATCTCTTGTTACAGAGACAAGTTTCCAAAAGTTAAAGAGATATTTTTACTTGAACAGTTAAGACGTTTCTGTTTGACTCACAGGATGGAGGGAATGTGGATTCTGGGTTCTGTTTTCGAAGAGTCAGCAAAGAAGCAAAGAAGGAACCAGTGTTTGTTTCCTCCTGCGGCCTGCAGCTGCCCTCTGAAGAACATCTTTAACCCTGCTGCTCTTTGGCAAACAACAGCAAAAACAGCTCCAGCTCAACCTGAACTCATCCAGGTGGACTTGCTCTGTCTTGTCCTCTGTCCTGAAGGAAACTGGTTCTCCCATCAAAAAAGGGGCCCAGAGTCATACTGTAGACTCCTACCCCAGTCTCTGTTGGTGGACTGAGATAACCAATCTGCTATTTGCTGTTTCATTACCATTTCTAATATTATTCTGACATTCTAACCTCTACATCACAGATAGATCCAAACTGTTCTCATCTAAGGTTATACTTGTGCTTTGAATTAAAACATGTCTTTTTTCTTTTGTTCCTTTTTTTCTTTTTTTTGAGTTTTTGTAAAAAGGACAAAAGGAAAAATTCCTGGAAAATTTCTTACCTGTTGGACGGAGATGCGTGGAAAAGATGGCCTCATAAGGGCTTAAGTGCTTCATTCACCCGGTCAACACACCACCAGTTTTCCTCTCTCCTTCTCTGTTTAGAGTTCTCAACGATAAACACAGAAAGATCTGTAACACTGCTTAAACCACACCTTTACCTTGTTCTGTTTTTCTACCGACCAGATCCCAACTAAGTCCTGTCCTTCAACAGAGCACACTAGGGTTTAATATTTTCCCAAAGTTAGAGGGATCAGATCCCTGGAAATACAACTAATTTCCATAGAATCCCGGGAATCCCAATGAATTGCGTTTTATTTTATTTTATTTTTTATTTTTTTTGCAGCTAAGCCAATTAGCCGATTTGTTCCTCAATCCCAAGATGACATTTTTTGCATGTTATATTTATCATTATTAGGGCGCAGGAACACAGTTTTTGTCCATCAGCACAGGCTATGAATGATGAAAGAGAGCTGCGTGCGTGTCAGGACTCAGGAGTCACATCTGACAACGCTAACTGTGAAAAGCCAAACACATCGTCTGTAACTGATTTTCTGAAAAGCTTCACGCTGCAAAAAGCAACCCTAATGAAACTAATAGTTAACAGAACTCCCTAAAGAAGTATGATGAAGTAAACCATTTAATGATTACCTAAACCATTCTGTAAAATGCATTCCTCTGTGGCTGTTGAGATTTAGGCTGCAAACAGGAACAATAAGCTATTATAATTAGTAGTTAATGAAATATTCCATTTTTAGAGCAGGGCAGGTGTATTTCTTTAACACCTAACCTAGAGGTTACTCTAAACCAAAGAAAACAGCACACAACTGCACATCGCGCTGCAACAGAAAAACACACCCTGGCGGAAATTTTAGCTTCATAAAAATTATTAAAGTAGACCATTTAATGATACAGATTACAGCTCTATTATATAAACTAATGAAATCTGCTACAGTAACCTGTTCAAGGATTCCCCCAACCATTAACACTATAATAGAGGCACGATTTTTTTTTTTTCCCGTTTCCGGACACATCCTTTCCCGGGAATCGAGAAACTGTTTTTATCAGATTTCCCGTGTCCCGGGATTAAACTCTAGAGCACACCTGCTGCACCTGTTGGGCATCATAAACACCAGTGTAGAAAGTTGGTTGAACAGAAAGGTCACCTTTTTGATTGTGTTAAACTGTTTGAGTGAGTGTGTGGGTTACAGGGAGGAAATGTCTGTGAAATAGTTAAACGACTGTATGTAAATGTTTTTAAGGTTAATTGTTTTAAAATAACTGAAATACAGAAGTATGTACTGTGTGAATATGTCAGCTGGGAGGGGCTTAATGCTTTAAAAGAGGGCCAGTTTGGGCTCCAGGGCCAGTTACTGAGCCCTGATTGATATGAAAACAGATCTTTCAAGGTAACAAACAAACAAACAAACTAAAAGACTCTCTGTACAGTTGGTTTGTTTTTAGGTCATTCAGAGGAGGAATTATAAATCTGATCACTTAACAATACTTTTAAACACTCGTCCAGTTACCTCCAGCTCTCAGCTGACAGTGAACATTTCAGAGCCCAGATGGCTTAGAGGTTTAGGTCATGCTCCATGTGGCAAAAAGCCCTTGTGCTGGCAGCCCAGGTTCAAATCCCGCCTGTGGCGACTTTCCCGCGTGTCACCCCCCCCCCCCCCCCCACTCTCACCCTGTTTCCTGCTCTGTCCACTGTCCTGTCCTCTCACATTAAAGGCATATAAAGTAAAAAAAAAACACAGTGAATATTTCTCCAGTCTGTTACTGAACAAAGTTCAAATTGATTACATTGTGAGCTGAAGCTGGTTGTGCTGATTGGGGCAGAGCTAACTTGATAATACAATCATAGCTGGAGTTAAGAGAGGGACAAAGGTTTTTACTACATACAAGATAATCTGACCTCTTCACAAATGTCCTCTAAGCCAGGTCCATTTAATTCCTGTCAGAGCTCTAGGAAGCTGAAAGAATCGGTTCATCTCATAATCGTCAGATGGATGAGCCTTCACCTGTCCGTTGGGTCATTTGTCACTGCAGAGTTTCCCATGGTGGTATTTGCCAAGGTCAAACTTTCCATTGTAAATGAAATGATGAATACTGTTGAACACATCACAGATTAGCACAAACAACACGACTTGTGTTAGCACATTACATTTTATTTGCATGAAGACTAGATTGCAATGTGAAATGTACACAGACAACAGCAATGCACTGAGGTGCTGTTTACTCTGCAGCACAGTTTGTGGAGCATTGAACCTTTGGTGAGAGTTTTGTGAATCAGAAAATGTCTTATTGGTGCACATTTAGCCGGTGCAAAAGTCATACAATCCTTTCTTGAATCAGGCCCTCTGAGCCATTAGAGCAATGCAGGTGTGAGGCAGCTTTGTTCTGGCCCTGGGACACAGACCAGCCAAGTCCACTTCTCATGTAGACTGCGGTTCAAATCACAGGGCGTGACCAAATAGACATCCAGCACTCTATGAGCAGAGATTAAGCACACTCCCGCTCACTCCGTCCTCCTGTTTTAAATGCCATTTGCAAATGCTTTTCAGGGTGACTTAAAAATCCATTTCCCACTTCACGTCCTTGCTTGCAGTCCATTTGTCTTCCCTGGATTCCTGTGTTTTGTTTATCGATTTGCTGCTGCCTGCTGTCATGCTCAGGACCAGCGCAGACCTTGAGAGTAGGGAAGGCCGATAATGGAGTCATCTCTGCCTCGTTATCCAGAGTAGGACAGGAGGCAACCGCAGCTTCCACCTGACCTTCACCCACTCCCAAAAACAGCAGATGACAGGCCTCGCAGTTGGCTTATCACAGAGCTCTTTCTAGTATTTTATCTGTTTGTACTGCCTCTTTTTAACTGTAAAGCACTTTGTTCAACTCCGGATGTTTTAAACGTGCTCTATAAATAACGTTTGAGTTGAGTTGAGTTGAAAGATGAAGCACACAGAGAGGGATGTGTGCTTTGGTCCAACACTTTCTCTCCTTGTGTCACTCTGTACAGATGACTGTCTCTGTAGAAAAAAGTCATGACAATCAATTTAGGAGAAAGGAGCATCTTTATACAGAAGAGAAGTCTCAAAATCATGTTTAACAAACAAGATCAAATCATGTTGACTACATCAACACAAATGAATCATGTGATTTCAACATGTTCCAATCTAACTGATCCAAAACATTTCTAGTTGATTTTTTGAGTGCAATGAGCTCAGTTTTGGACAGATTTAGCTGAAGGTGCCGTTCCATCATCCAAGTGGAGATATCAGCCAAACTGATATCTGAGCTGAGATAGATGAGTCTTCAGGTGGAAAAGACACGAAAAGCTGAGTGTCGTCAGCATAGCAGTGGTAAGATAAGCCATGTGAGCGGATCACTGCACCAAGTGAGGTGGTGTATAAGGAGAAGAGGAGGGGACCAAGCACTGACCCTTGGGGTACCCCAGTCAATAAGCCATGTGATTCAGACACTTCACCTCGCCATGACACTCTGAAGGATCTACCTGTGAGGTAGGACCAAGCGGCAACCTCCAGTCTGAAAATATGAGGCAATGCAGAAGTGCTAAAGTCTGCTGTTCCTCGAGTGTCCACTTGAGGCTGGCTCTGGAAGTACCACAAACACACCAAGCCAAAAAAAAAGCCGTTTTCACAGCAAAAATAAGCACATTTACAGCCTGGAACAAAGAATGTCTCATGTCTGAATCGCTAATTTCACTAACAGCAAGCACTGTACGGGGGGTGGATTTTTTTCTAATTCAGCAGTTTCCACAATATTAAACTCACCAGTTTGTCCAATCAGAGGCACAGCTCAGATCACGTGACTGTGGAGCGTCCTATGGTTGTTACTGTGGAGACTCACAGCACGCCTCATTTCCAATATGGCCGCGCCGACCGTTTGGCTTCAAAGGTCTGTTTCAGGAACAAATGGGTGACGTCGCGGAGACTACGTCCATTAATTATACAGTCTATGGGTAGGACTTGAACCAAGACAGGACAGATCCTGAGATGCGAAGCTCAGAGAGTGTAGAAAGGAGAATTTGAAATTTCTGTGACTAACAGGAGTGTGGTCTCAGTGAAGTGGTCACATCTGAAACCAGATTGATAGGCGTCAATCAGGTTGTTCTTTTGCAGATGTTCAGAGACTTGGTTGAAGACTGTGCACTCAAGTATTTTAGACAAGAATGGCAGAAGTGAGACTGGTCTGTAATTTTCAACCTGGGCTGGGTTGAGATTAGGTTTTTTGAGTAGTGGGGTGACCAATGCTTGCTTAAAAGCTGTGGGAAAGATGCAGGATTCCAAGGAGGAATGACAGTGTGTGTCACTGTAGGTTTGATTGTGGGCAGGATGGTCTGCAGGATAGGAGCTGGATCAAGAGGCCAGGTTGTAGGTTTAGAGCTCAGCTGAAGTCAGGAGATCTTATCCTCACTCAGAGGAGCAAAAGAGCAGAGAGATGCACCGGTTGTAGGTTGGAGCTGACTGAGCTGGTCAGGCTCAGAGAATTGATTGTTGATGGTTACCACTTTCCCAGTGAAAAAGATCTACACTGTCTTGCTTGCCTCTCCCCTTCCTGGATGAAAGCTGTTATTGGGCAGTGCGATGACGGAAGAGACGTTTTGTGTCCATTGCCAACTCTTTTGCATCGCTGAAAGACTTTTAGTATCTGGTTGTGTTGCAAGGGGGGCAACCCTGGGTAAGGCTGGACTTGCAGGTGTGTTTTCCCCATAGAGTGTAAAATAAATGGATGTAGGGTTGAAGCTGGCTGTTAACAGGGGCCATACTGGAAATGTGGAACTCAACCTTACTTTTTTCAAGTTAGGATGAGGTAAAGAGGCAAATCTTTGAGCTGGACGTCAGCGTTTTCACTGAAAACGCCGGCTATGTTTATACGGCAACGGAGGCTGCAGCGTTTCAGAAAAATTCCACTCTGAAGGGCGTTTTAAAAAAGTTGCGTTTTAGGTCGGCTGAAACAGTGTTTCCGTATAAACGAGAGGCCAAAACGCAACTAAACTTTTGCGTTTCACCCTGATACAGTTGTCGTATAAATGGGGCCTCAGACAGCACTGACAGCAATCATAACAAAGAATAGGCCAGTGAAGAGCTGCAGTAAAAACCAACAAGCCTTTACAACACACACAGTGTTACACAGGAGAGCACTGAGACACCCCCTCTCATCCCTCGTCTGCAGAAAGAAAGACACCTTCCTTCAGACTCACAATGTACAGAAGAGAAGTTCAGCTCTTCATGCCATGCATGTGCTGCAAATTCACATTTTAGCCTTTCTTACCATGAAGTTTAACACAACATTTAGGGAAATATGTTGCTTAAAGTTAGTAACCTACTGTGAGACCACATGCTTCAATAGAAAATCTGATGTCGAGTTAGTGTGCATGCGTTGACGGCGCAGGTTGCCTGTCACCGCTGCTCCTGTTTGTTTCTAACTTTTTTAGTAAAACTCTGACTTTTTTAACTAATTGCCAGGTGCCCTCTTATTTCATGCTGCTGGGAGAGTTTTTGGCCTTTTATACCATGCAATTGAGTTAATTCATTCCTACCACTGCTGAGCAGAAACTCTGCTTTGTTTACAGCTGGGATCAGCTGTTCCTGCTGATGCCAGCCGGCACTGCATCCACACCAACTTTCACTATCCCTGCGGAGTTACTGAGACACTGGACACACAGGGGATGCAGAGGAGGGGTGAAGCTACGAGGAGAGAGAGTGGGACTGGGACACCGGAGACGTTTGGAGAGGAGTTTCGAGCCGTGTCTCCCCACTCTCATCATGGGTGACGTGAGATCCCTTGCAAATAAGATGGATGAGCTAAGGGAGTTAGCCAGAAGTCAGAGGGAATACCGGGAGTGCTGCTTAATGTGCTTTACAGAAACGTGGCTGCATCAGGACATTCCGGATAATGTTTCCCTTAACAGCTTCCAAATCATCCGGGCTGAACGGGATGCCACTGAGCGGTAAGAAGAAAGGATGGTGGTCTCGTCGTTTTTATCAACAGCCCAGATATTGAACTGTTGGCTGTGGGACTCAGGCCTTATTATATGCCCGGTGAGCTAACTCTCTCACGTTATCATCCTGGCTGTTTAACTGGAGAATAAACTGGACTGGAGTAAAAACTGAGTCTGGGCCGCCTCCACTTCCTGAGGAGGCTGAGGTCCTTTAACATCTGTAGGATGATACTCAGGATGTTTTATGAGTCTGTGGTGGCCAGCGCTATACTGTTCGCTTTGGCATGCTGAGGCAGCAGGCTGAGGGTGTCTGATGCTAACAGATTCAACAAACTCATCCGCAAGGCCAGTGACACTATCAGGGTGGAGCTTGACTCTCTGAAGGTGGTGTCAGAGAGGAGGATGCTGTCAAAGCTGCATAGCATCTTAGACTATGTCCAACATCACTCCACAGTGTACTGGTCAGTCACTGGAGTGCTTTCAGTGCAAGACTGATCCCCCCACGAAGCACCACTGAAAGACACAGGAGATCATTCCTGCCTGTGGCCATCAGGCTTCATAACACATCCCTTTGAATCGAACACTGGATTACACCTCGCTAATCTGTTAATACACTTGAAATACCTGTTACACTTCGCAATAGCTGTTGATATACTTGCAATACCTGTTTTGATATATCTGTTCAATGTGCAATACCTGTTTAAAATGCAATATTTGTTTTGTTTTATCACTAAGTGCAATATCAGTTTAATATTTCTCATAATGTGCAATATCCGTTTATTACTGTTCATTAAGTGCAGTATTGGTTTAACACAGATTACAAGTGCAATATCTGTTCAACACAGTTCTTGCCTTACCCACAATGTAAATAGTTTCTTCTATCTTGCTTATATTGTTTAGTGCTTATTACTTATTCCTGGTACTTACCGCTTATTTTTATTTCATTTTATTGCTTATCTTATTGTCTATCTTGTCACTTATGTTATTATCCTACTCCTTCTTACTCACAAGTGCTGTAGTATGTAATAAGCAATGGTAATACCAAATTTCCCTCCGGGATTAATACAGTATTTCTGATTCTGATTCTGTAGGATATTGATGAGCTGCAGCAAGAGAAGAGAGAGAAGATCATTTAGAGAAACTGAGAGACCGGCACTGCACTGTTAGTTAATCATTAATTACAACAATCTGAAGGCAAAGAGCAGGTGTAGACTGTTCTCTACGTTATCATCATCAACAAAGAGCCAACATCAAGGTTAGATAGAATCCCATGATACGATAAAAGGTCCCATCTTCACCCACCATCAGCAGGGACCCTTTGTAGTAGCAGTAATCTACTGAGACTGTGTTAGGGTTAAAGAGAAAGAGAGGAGGAGAGATAGATGCAGAAAGACGAAAAAAACAAAAACAAACGGACAAACAAACAAACCTATAGATGTAAATGAATTTAATTTCGGTGTGGTCATAAACATAAACCATCCTTAAAGGATTATTCAGACACATTCACTTAAACACATTCTTCACACACTCAACACAAACTCAGACACGAGCTCAATCGATCAATTGGTCAATCAATCAGTCAATCAAGCAATCAGTCAGTAAATCAATCAATCAATCAATCAATCAACCAACCAATCAATATCAATCAATCAATCAATCAATCAATCAATCAATCAATCAATCAATCAATCAATCAACCAACCAATCAATCAATCAATCAATCAATTGGTCAGTCAATCAATCAGTCAATATATCTGACAATCGGTCAATCAATCAGACAATCAATCAATCAATCAATCGATCAATTATTAATGAGGTATTGTGTTGTCCTGTTTATGATCTCATGTTCTCTGATGTGCTGGCTTGTCTTTTCCTTTTAAGCGTTGGCATCAACTGGCACTGCAACGACTAACACAGAACTGAAGCCACCTCTCTCTTTTACACCAGGACCAAATGCTCCAGGATTTCCTCCCGGTGAGGCGGGTTCTGGTAGAATCAGGAAGCCTGTCTTCAAAGAGTCACACCCACTGCTCATTACTCCACTGGGTGAAATGTTTCTGGTCTTTAAAGGCTTTCTGAAGTAGCGCTGGTCATTCCAGTACTCAGTGTAGCAGAACAGAGCCTCAGCCTCCAGAACAAAATCAAAACAGCCGCGAGAAGTCAGCTGACTGAGGCAAAGACGCTGAACCTGTTGCTGATCTCTTCTGCCATGAGACAGCAGCAGAGATCTCTCACCGGTTAAAAAAAAGAGACAAAACGATGCATGCTCTGTTTTAACTGAAAGCAGTTCTGTGTTGATGTTTTTTTCAGTCTAATTTTAAAAAGTATGTTCCGCTTGCTGTGAGAGCGATTTTTGTCTTTAAAAAGCTAGTTCAGTCAGTCAACTCATGTTTTAAATGGTTTATTGCAACAGCAAATATATTTGCATGTTTGGCGCCAGGCTCCGATCTCATCACTCCTTGCAGAAAGGTTTACAAGGTAACATTAAGGAGTGATGAGTAAAACATACAGAACATAACCCCCTCAGAGCCTTCAGGTGGATGCTGGGCTGGCAGTGGGGCTTAAAGAACATGCAGCAACACAATGCAGGGCAACAACAGTGGCATTGAAAGGCAGAGGGAGAGATGGGAGATTTTCCCCAGTTTAAATAGACCGCAGAATTGAGAGGCAGAGAACGTGATTGGAAGAAGGTTGTGACGAGTGGGACATGTGACGTGAGTAGCAGCTCAGAGTTGTCTGCCTGAACTAGCTTGCAGGCGTCGCTCCATTAACAGCAGGGTTGGTGTTATTAAGTTGAAATGCTGAGTCAGCATTTCAACTTATAGATCTTCGACTTTCTATTCACTTCTTCTTCTTCTTCTTCTTCTTTTTCTTCCGTACGTTTTTTGGCACCTATCTCCTTCCACAATTTTTCACCGATTTTCACCGTTCAACTTTTAAACTATTCAGCTACTTTAGGACATATGTGCTATGACTTTTCTAATCTCTAACTCTTAAAATTTTTGAATTATTTCACTTTTTGTCAAAAAAATTTCCCATCTGAAATGACTGGGGAACTTTGACTTTTGCTCCTAAAACTCCTTCAACTTTGAGCTCCTCAAACTTCATCATACTTCCACTTACAGACTCCATTCTTGCTTTAAAATATTCACTTATCTTTCCACTTTTCACTCATCTTTCAACTTTTTAACTATCTTTCACTGTTTTTGAGATTTCACTCCTTAAACAACACAAACTTTTCAGATTTTCCACTAAAAACTCAGCTCTCTGAGTGCGTGACATCACAAGTCAGAGTGGGAGCAGCAGCTCATGACACACAAGGAATTTCCCAAACAAATGTCTCGTGGGACCACAAATTTCACTCCACGGTCATAAAAATTACATCAAAACGTAGGTATTTCCGTTGCGCTTCTGTCAAAGCAGCCTTTGAAGTCAAAGGATGGAGCTCTTAGTCAGGAAAGGGCCAACTGTCAGCCAAACCTGACCACCTCTCTGTATTTACTTGCATTTTGAATCTCTCGGGTTTTTCAGAAAAGGGTCACTAATTTTCAACTCGGCCGTGAGGGCAAATTCTTGGCCCTACAAATATAAACTTGACATTGGCCGATTCCTCCGATCCTCTGGATTCCCATGGTGCGCTCATTTCTCTCATAGCTATAACGGTTTGGCCACAGCGAGCGTTTGTTCGGACCATTTCTCACCCCAAAATCCAGCCTGAGAACAGCAGTCACAAAGAAGTGACCGTTACACTCAGCAGCTGTCCTTTGAAGTCCCATCACCATGGAAACCATGCAGCTGCTCATGAATGATGACTCATAAGGACATTCTGGGGCATTCGGGGAGAGCCTGGCTATATTATTAAAACAAGCACACACTCACACACACAGACACACAGAGTCAGGACTCGTTTTGAATCAAATAACTCAATTTAAACCATGGATTTTTAATGAAAGCTTAAACACAAAGGTTTTCTTATCCTTGAAAGGGCATGTAAAGGGTTCAAACGTGTATGTGTGTGTGTGTGTATTGATGATGTTAAAGGTACATCAGTTCACACAAAACCCCCTCACATTTAAGTGCACGTAATGCTTATGTCTGTGTGTGTGTGTGTGTGTGTGTGTGTGTTTTTGTTTTTGTGTGTGTGTGTTTATGTGTATGTTTGTGTGAGTGTGTGCGTTTGTGTGTGTGTGTGTTTGGGTGAGTGTGTGCGTGTATGTGTGTGTCTGTGTGTGTATGTTTGGCTGAGTGTGTGTGTGTGTACTTCTTTACTTCACATGACTTTATGCTATTTACACATAACTCATAGATTTTGCTGTTATTTACATTTTTTCAACATTTTATTGTTTAAACAGTCTAAAGACTTCTTCAGTTCTTCTTTGCTCCTTCTTTTCATACAACTTTCTCATTTCTTAATTGTTCTCACTCCTTCTTCTTTACTTCCTTTACTTCTTTTTCTTCATCACCCCTTCCCCCTCACTCCTTTCCTCATCACTCTGGCTTCACTTTCTTCCTCACTGCTTCTTCACTCTTTTCCCCACTGTTTCTTTCTCACGTCTTTTACACTCCATCTTCCTCTTTACTTTTTTACTCACTCTTTCTTTTTCAATCCTTCTACCTCACTTCCTGGTCTTCTTCACTACTACTGCTTCACTCTTTCTTCTTCACTTTTTTCACATTTCCATGGTATGCTTTTTCTTACACCTTTCAGCAATTTTATTTCACATTTTTCCACATTTTCAGCTTTTTTTTCACGATTTCAAGTCTTCAGCATCAGCATTTCAACGCATTTTCTGCAAGGAAATGCAATTTCTCTAGTTATTTTTATTATCCATTATTTGTCTGTTATTTATCCATTATTCTGTCTTTCTGCCCGATAGGCAATGGAATTGTCCTGCATAATTAATTTTAAACGTTGTATTTTATTCAATGTTGTGATGAAATAACAAAATATATAATTAATAACCAATAGATCTCATTATTGATTTTTTTAATTGAAGGATAATTATTCATTAAGGACGGAATTCTTACAATCCTGTCTCTCAAAATGACAGACAGGTAAAACATCTAGCACAACGTTTGGTGCGCACACACACATACACACACACACACACACACACACACACACACACACACACACACACACACACACACACACACACACACACACACTCTAAAGAACTGCTATTGTCACCCTGTAGGCTAACATCACAGGTGAGTTGCCACATATACATCCTGCAAACCAGCCTTTCAGCACCACAGACAGCGGCAGAAACTCTCCAACACTGATCTAACAGCCTGATGATGTCTCCAAACTATCAAACTGTGAATCTAAAGATGACACCAACAAATCTACACAGAGATATCCTGAACATTATGTCCAAAAACCTAATCATTGAGTAAACACAGCTCATTATATGCCTTACAAAAACAAAAACACAGCATCAATGAATAGACTCATTTTAGCTTTACCCTCATCCTGCTTCTATCCTTACTTCCTCTTTTTGCAACTCATCATCACTGACAGGAATCAAAGTGACTGAACACATTCCTCCTCTTATACAAGCCACTCAGCGTTACCTTACCGACCTGCCCCGAACTGTTCCACTCACAAAAACAGGGGCCTGTGACAACCTGGACAAAGCAATGAGGGAGAGAGATAACAGACTTTATTCTCTGTGTTGAAATCCTCTTATTGGACAAAGTTATTGAAACTTGGGTCAAATAAACTACCTTTTAAAAGATAAAGCTTTTAAATTGGTCAAAATGCATGGAATGTGTCCAACATGAGACTAAGTTAAAAGCTTTCAAAGAATTAGTCGGTGAACTTTCAGCTCAGATATCCTGATGTGTTTTGTTCTTTGAGTCTATAAAATATCTTTATTAAACTTTTTGTCCTGGAAGATAATTCAGTTTGGTCTAACCCTTAATTTATTATTTAAAAAGATAAATAATTGAGAACTAAATGAGAAACAGTCAGTGCACCATTAAGACCTGTGAGTGAAGTCAAACCCCGAGCAGGTATGGATGATAATTCTGCAGTCAATAACATTCACTGTCTAATGCAGGACTGACAAGACAAGAGCTGAAGGCCATGTCCTACAATTTGTCATTCAAGTGATAACAGTAATTATCATAATTAATATAATCATCAGCTAATCTTTCAGTCAGAAACAGTTGCATGTGTTGAAACAGTGCATACAGACCTGCAGCACTCAGTCCAGTCTCCATCCATCAGCATGAAAAGAAACATCCTGTCCTAAATAAAGTCTTTAAGAGCTCTGACTACAGAGGAGAACTTCTTACCCTCTTTTTTCTTAGCAGTAGGAGTTCCATCTGTATCTCTCTGCCCTCTCATCTCCACTGCTGCTGAAATGTGTGATGGTTTAAGCAGAACGGTGCTGGAGTGCTGGAGTGGTTGTGAGACAGGCATGAATGAGGAAGCAGAGCAGAGGAGTGTATATTAAAGATTGCCACACTCACCTCTCACTTCCTATGTTTACTACTAAGAAGAATAAGAGCGTGATGCGATCAAAAGATGTTCGATGTTAAATCTCTCGTTTCTTTCCACCACTTCAGAATGAGAGAGGGTAGGTGTATGAGATTTGTTTTCTGAGTGCTTATCTTGGTAAGTACTTAACCCTCTTGGATTAGTAAATTAGGAATATGTTTCAGTTAAATGATTTGTGTGTGGATGATCAGGATTGTGTATTTTGTACCCAACATGAAATGTTGGACCTGAATGATCTGTAAAACTGGTCTGTGATTTGCTGTTCATAAATGAACTGTAGTAGAGTTTTGATGTTGTGTCAGACGTGGCCACACTTTTTCTTCAGGGCTTAATAACTTCCACCAATATGGTAGAGCAGCTTGCGTGATGCCTGTGAGGTAGAGTCCAGGGCAGATCAAGGTTAAGAGTTATGACCACGGCTCTTAAAGTTTAAAAGATGGGAGCACAAGGTTATACAGTTAAGGTCAACAAGAGGAATATTTTTAATATTTCCATCCATCTCTTCTTGGGATTTTGGTGGGAAGATTATATTTGGTGTTATTAAGAAAAATAAAAAAACCGAGTGTAGAAGGAAAAATCAGGGGTTCAAATGATGGTGGGTCATTTTATCTTTAGAGCGAAAGAAAGATTAAATTGTTTTTTTTTTTCAAAATAAATAAATAAATACAAATGTTGAATTTATTAATTTAGCATCCACAAAAAAGACCCTGAGACTTGATCCAGGTTTGGTGCTAAAGGTTTATTGCTGAAGCACATTCTGTCTGGATTACAACAGTATGGCTCTGTAGTAGAAGACTCCAGGTGCTAAACTAGCTGGTCTGCATTCTGGACTTGTCACCCATTGAAAAATATTTGAAGCATCATTGTGATATAAAGGAAGAAAAAGAAGAATGATATGAAGGAGACCCTGAACTGTCTAACAGCTGGTGATGCATCAAAATGGAAACGTCCATTTTTATTATTTATTTATTTATTTATTATTACTATTACTTTTTTCACAGCATCCCAACTTGTGATGGATTTAGAGATGTAAAGAAGAAAAGGTGTTTCTTTTACCTGTCACTAAAAACCTCTGCTAATTCTATTTTTAACAGTCAACTGCTTTGAAAATGTGGTATGATGATTATCGGTAGTTAAAATGAGGCCTCTGTATTCACACTGTGCTGACTTTGTAGATTGCATTCTGGGGCCTTGAGGGTGGAACGAGGGCAGCCTTCATTCACCAGATAATTCCCTCTCTTATTAGCCTGACTGAGTGGTTCACTTAGCACTCAGTTTACATTTCCATCTTCGCTCGTGCTCTGGTTCTCCAGGTGTCTCCTGGATGATAACAGTGTGAGTGATTTCTTCACTCGCTACCATCTGTGTGGGAGGACTGTAGTTCACAGCCATCTGTAGCACGTAAGACCCACACAACAAACTGTGCATGAGCTCCTATAACACAGACATGGAAGAGTTACAGAGTGTAAACAACATGAGCATGTTCATATGGAGAGCTGACATGCTAACATATGACATCAGGCTGTTTCTTTTTTTCATGAAATGATGTCTGTGTACAAAAACACTCTGACATCAAGATTTTTTTCCTAGCTGTTGATTTTTCAATTCATCAGATTCATACCACTGCTCAAACACTGTTTTATCCACAAACATCTTTTTTTAGCCCCCTTTTGTTTATTTTTCAGACTGGCTCCATTAAAATGTGCTTGATTCACACTTTCTGTTTGCAGAGAACCAGGAGACATATGAAGCTGAGCGGGCTGTGAAATTGATGCAGCTCTGAGTTTGTAATATTTGTTTATCGTAAAATATTTATTTCATCTTGTGACAGGCCCATTGCATTGGAAAGTGATTTCATTCAGAAATGATTCGAGCACACATCGACCAAAAGACAGAGTGGAATTCATGCAAGATAGAAAGCCTTTATTGAACATGAACATGTGTTTCAGTAGCTGACACAGGGGACCAGCCAAGGTCTTCATTAGGTTTATTGTCAACATGTTTGCACTCATGATGTGTTACAATAATAAGGTGAGTGGGAGGATCTCTCTTTGAATGTGAAGATGTATGGGTCAGAGAAAAGCAAGCGATAAGTCATCGACAAAAAGGGAGGAGGAGGAGGAGGAGGAGGAGGAGGAGGAGGAGGAGGAGGAGGAGAAGGAGGAGGGAGCCAGGAGAGCATGAAAGTATAACAAAAAAAAAAAAAAAAAAAAAAAAATCATCATCAGCTTGGCTTACTCTTTTAATGACTGTTCTGTGTTGTAGTGATGATGATGGAGAAGCTGTAAAAAGCCGTAGCAGCTGTGAGTCTGTCAGGTCCATGGCAGCAGGCCGTCCACAGCAACAATCCAAAGAACCTAACAGACAAACTCAGAGACTCCCAGAGAGATCCATGGTTAATAACTTTAATGAGACATTAAGATTAGAAGTTAGACTGACAGATAGAGGAGAGAGGGAAACAGGACCCCCCCAACAGTCTAAACCTATAGCAGACTAACTAAGAGCTGGTTCAGACCTGATCCAGCTCTAACTATAAGCTTTATTAAATAGGAAAGTTTGAAGTCTACTCCTAAAAGTAGAGAGGGTGTCTGCTCCCTGAACCTCAACTGGTAAATGATTCCAGAGAAGAGGAGCCTGATAACTAAAGGCTTGACCTCCCAGACTACTTTTAGAGACCCTAGGTACGACGAGCAGGCCTGCATGCTGGGAACGCAGCGATCTAGACGGATAATATGGCATGATAAGCTCTTTAAGATAGGATGGCCCGATGCCATTAAGAGCTTTGTAAGCCAGAAGAAGAATTTTAAATTCTATTCTAAACTTTGACTCTTCAGGACCTGTCTCACCCTCTGTAGGTACTTGGCTGTGGCTGCCCTCTGCACCATCTCCTCATGGTTACCATTTGCCTGTGGGATCCCCAGGTATTTGTAGCTGTCCTGGACATCTGCGATATTACTCTCTGGTAGTTCAACCCCGTCAGTGATGATCACCTTCCCTCATTTAGACACCACTCACTTATCCAGTCTGAATGACATTTCGGTGTTTCTACTGTAGATCTAAGTTAGCTGGCTCAGGGAGTCAATGTCCCGCTCACTCTTGGCGTACGGCTTGATGTCATCCATGTAGAGGAGGTGGCTGATGGTTGTCCCACTCCGGAACCAGTATCCGTAGCCACTCTTGGTGATGATCTCACTAAGGGGGTTCAGGCCTATGCAGAACAGCAGTGTGGTTGTCTTCCAAAGTCACATTGAGTTCTGCAGGAAGGTTTGCAGTGTCCGGTTGACCTTATACAGCTTCAGGGACCCCAGTATCCATGTGTGCGGCATCGAGTCGTAGTTTTTCTTGTAGTCGCTCATGAAGAGCAGTTAGCTTCTTCAGCCAGAATGCGTGGACCATGTCAGGCCCTGGTGCTGTCCAGTTCTTCATTCTTGACACTCTTTGTTGGATGTCTGTTGTTGTTATTACAAATGGTTCTTGCTCTGGGAGGTTGCTGTGTTCTGCTTGTAGTTCTATCAGCCATTGGGCATTGATGTTATGTGATGCCTCCTTCTACAAGATATTTTTCCAGTATTGCTCAGTCTCAGCTCTGGGTGGGTCTTTTGTATTCTCACTACCCTGCCATTGGGAATAGACCTTGGCCGGGCTGTCAAAGAACATCTTGTTTATTCTTTGGCCTCTGCTTCTCTACTTTACCTCTTTAGGTGGGTAGCCAGTGCTGTGAGCCTTTGCTTAGCAGTAGTCAGTGCCTCAGCTGTGGACATCTGGTTGTGCTTCTTGGGTAGTTTGGGTAGTTTGTTCTTCCCCATCACACCCATCACTCCAGCAGTACCCTGTTATCCACCAGAATTTTCAACTACCAGTCCGACTGGGATTTGAACCGCGGTCTTCCGTGCCAAAGTCAGTGTGTGTGTGTGTGTATATATATATATATATATATATATATATATATATATATATATATATATATATATATATATATGTATATATATATATATATATATATATATATATATATATATATATATATATATATATATATATATGTATATATATATATATATATATATATATATATATATATATATATATATATATATATATATAAAACATACTCCTCCTACACTGTAAAAACTGTTACTTAAATTTAACTTAAAAAAATTGAGGCAACATTTTCCAACTATTTTTTAGTAGTTTAGGGGACTTCTCAGTATTTTGATTTGGTTTAACTCAATAATACATGTTTTACTTTATGCAACAAAATTAAGTACAATCTAAGAGAAAAAGGCAAAAAATTGAGTTGAACCAATTTAAAGAGGTCAGATACTAACTACATCAAACTTAATATAATTAAGTAAAGTTTAAATTAAAAAGTCAGTATTTGTAAATCCATGTACTCGGTATTATTGAGTTTTTCCAAATTCTTCCTTTCTGCTTTAAATTTAATCTGCAACAAACAATACTTTTCCACTACAACACATTTTTCAAATGAGGAAAAAAAACAATTCTTTTTTTTATCATTAAACATTTATTAGTATTTATATCCAAAAAATCCTAAAATGCAGCTCACCTTCACACACACACACACACACACACACACACACACACACACACACACACACACACACACACACACACACATACACACACACACATACACACACACACACACACACACACACACAGCAGAACCTTTACATGTGTGTCTCTTAGTGTTGACACACACGGATCAAATAGTCGGTACCCTTCCGTTTAAGAAAGAATAATTCATACAATTCACTAACACAACTTGCAGCTGTCAAAAGTTACTTTTATATAAAAACTTAATGAAATTTAAAATATACAAATCAGACAATACATTTAAATTTTGGTTTAACAGAATCCTAATGATGAAACTGGCCTGGACAAAAATTATGATACCCCTAACTTAATACCATGTTGCTCAACCTTTTGAGGCACTCAAGCAATTTCTGTAACTTCCACTGAGACCTCTGCACCTGTTCACAACTGTTTTGGCCCCTTTCCGATGAGCAAACTGTTCCAGCGGTCTAAGGATTTAAGGGTGCCATCTCCAGACTGCGCATTTCAGCTCCTTCACAGATGTTCAATAAGATTTAGATCAAGGCTCACTCTCTTTTTGAACAAAACAAAACATGGGACTAGTGGTCTTCTATAAGCCTTGATCTAAATCCTACTGAAAGTCTGTGAAGGATCTGAAACACGCAGTCTCGAGATGGCTCCCTTAAATCCTTTGACTGCTGGATCATTTTGCTCATCAGAAGTGGGCCAAAAAAGCTGTGGACAGGTGCAGAGGTCACAGCAGAAGTTACAGAAATTGCACGATTGCCTCAAAAGTTTGAGCAACATGGTATTAAGGTAGTGATATCATCAGTTTTGTCCAGGCCAGTTTCTTTCTTTCTGGATTGGTTAAACCAAAATTCAAATGCAAGACTGATATTTATTTGTTATATTTCAATTTCAATTTATATGTCAATTTTTATATATACTGCAACATCTGTCAGTTTCGAGTTATTTAAGTTACTTGTATGAGTTTTCTGTCCTAAACAGAAGGGTACCAACATTTTTTGTCAGTGTATATCTACATTAGAACAATGTAAACCAAAGAGCCTCTGTCCTGACCTTAAAAAGTTCAGCTCAGCTTTACAAACCCACACATGCTTCACCTGTGTGTTTTTAGGAGTATATGTACAAAGGAACAATTTACACCAGTGACCCTCTGTTCCAAGCTTATACGGTGCATCTGTAAGAAACATTTCTAGTAAACCTTAGATACTTATCAGGCTCAAAAATAAGTACTACATTTTTGAGCACAAAGAACAAAATAACCTTTTGTCAAGGCAAGGCCAACAGCAATGTTTGATCACCTAGGCTAGAAGCTTGTTTTTGAGCCTAACAAACTTGGAGGTTGGTTTTGGGCGCAGTGAATCAAGTCCCATGAAAAGTCTTTGAAAGACCTCGAAAGTGTAGGTGAGTTTGAAAGGATACTTGAGGTTTAGGGCATAGGTTATCCAAGGAGGAGGCACCATGCTCTGGTCAGATTGTCAAGATGAGTAAGCACTGGGATTCCCTCAATGATGACTCCCACTGCATCAGGCTCATGGCAAATGTAGATTCTCATATTGTCCATTTTGAACTCCTCGTGCACACTACTCTCAGCTGTCCCCTGTGTGACACAAACACATCACAATAATTAAGACAACCTTTCTTAACTTTATGCTTTTAAAGAATAAAAGTTTTTTTTATTATTATTATGTGATCCAGTTGAGACATCTTCTGTAGAAAAACTCTAGAACTCTAGAACCATGTTACTTTCATCTTCCTTTTCATACTGAGCGTGTGTACCAGGAACTTCAGAACTAGCTTCATTGTGATCATTATCCTCTTCAGAAGCTTCACAAATCAATTTGATCCTCTGGTTCTGTTAACTGCCTTTGACCAATAACACCTTGTTTGAATTCTTGTAAAGTATGTGGAGTATGCTTCCTGTGTTTGTGTGTTGCAAAAGTCCCATAAACGTTTGTTTGGTGATCACACCCTGCAAAGACACACTTTACAGTCTCACTTTTCTTTAAATGATGGCCTATGTGTTCAAAATAATCCTTTTCACAAGGGAATCCAGGTATTTGGCATAATAGGCAGTTAAACAAAGGAGTAACTTGTGCAGGGTTAAGGGAGTCAGATTCTGGATGGTACCTTGATAGGTGAGAACGAAGGTTACTCCAGTTTTTAAAGGAACATGGGCAGTCTATATGTATACAAGGCAAGGCATGGCTGTGTCCAAAGGTTCCATGATGCAGTCTATAGTGCTTTAAAATATCAGTCTTTGTTTGAACAACAGTACTGCACAGTTTACAGGGCCACCCCATCTATTAATGAAAAAAATAAAAAACAATGAGATTTCACATGAGCATATAGCTTTAAAAAATTTGAGCAGCCAGACCTTGGCTTACCTGCTGTGTACCTGACTGAGACACAGAGCTTTGTCAGTGAGGTGCTTCTCCAAATAGATCTGATGATCTTCTGAAAAACAATACAAATGAAAGAATAATAAATTTATGAGAATATCACAGAGAAGGATTGATGCACAAATATTTGGTTAAGGACAAATTTCTTTTTCTCACCTGAACAAACATGTTTAAAACTGCATAAAGAAAGTACAGACAAATACATAGAGTAAGATTAGGCATAACATTATCTGAACTAATCAAATGCATAAAGCAATTAGTGAAAAAGCCACACATTTTGCACAACAATAATCTAATTTAATCCATACCTGGCTTTATGTGAAAAATTGACAATTGCATCCTTCAAACATAGTTAATTATCTGTAAAGCTGTTACATATGTGGCGGGGGTTAGCATTGACTGACACATGGACATGGATGAGGGGGACGCATTTTCCTCACAGAAGAGACAGTAAATTGTATGTTACAAAATTGTACTTAATTGCATAACCTCTAAAATGCTTAAACGTCTGACAGATATGTCTCATGTGAACTTTGACAGAGGACAATGAGCAGCCACCCTGTGTTTTAGCTGCTATACACGGCATTAGCAACTGAGCTAGTCCCAGCCATCTGGTTGTTCATTCGGGAGCATTAGGGAGGACACAGTTAAACATGTTACGTCCACGTGTTTTCACAGAGCAGCAGAGTCCCCAGAGAATTAATTTATTTGAAGTAAATATACTTTAAAAAATGAAGTCATATTTACGATACCATTGAAAGGCTTTTTACAGTGTATAAGAAAAAAAAGGACAGCAGGCAGAAAAAGAATGGGAGGAAAAAATCAAAATACTATCAGAAGAATATGCAACTAAATTACAATTGGATAATGTTTTATCAAACAGGGCAGATTTTTGTTACAGTAATTGAGATACAATGAATGAATACAATAACAAATCAGGCAAATTTCTCGCTAATATCACATATCACATATCATAAAGCTCTCTCCAAAAAAATGAACCAAAAAAAAAAAAAAAAACCTCACAAAGCTATATAAGTCACTGTCACAGACCAGCTGTGTTTACTTGCCATGTTCAAGATGGGAAAGAGACCTGTCCTTTAACGCTGATTATGATGCCTGGACACAAATTTGCGATTATACATTTGAGATGATTTAAAGTTCTCATTTGGAGCTTATTCATTTCAAAGTCCTCCACAGGACCAACATCACTCAACACAAGATGTACCGAAATGGCTTCACCCCCTCTGATGTGTGCACTCAATGTACCTAGAATGCTTCAGACACTTATTCCCATGCTCTTTAGCTCTGCACGCCCATTCAGCACTTTGGTGCAAAATCACAGAAAAAATCTCCTCCATTATTGACTGCAGGATTCCACTGTCTCCCAAGGTGTGCTTGATTGGCGATATAACAACTCTGAATCTTCCTGACATAAAATCCACATCTTTGATTGTAGCCCTAATCATTGCCAAGAAAATAATACTGGTTAACTGGAAAGATAAGAAGGCTATCACTGCCAACCACTGGCTGAATCTACACACAGAACACATATCACTGGAGAAAATATCTGCTGACAGAAAGAATCAAATGTCATTGTTTATAGAAAAATGGACACCATTTATTAAATCATTAAAAATAACCTTTTAGCTTTATTTTGCTACCTCTGTTAGCGGATGTCTCGCTCAAATGTTTCCATTTTTAAACACAAATTCTGTCTCAGTTAATGTTGTTTGTGACCTCTAAATTTGTCTCCTCTGCTTTATTCATTTCCCTCAGTTAAGACACCTTGGCACAAAGACACAAAGGCATGTCTTTGTAATATAACTAGAACTATCAGCTTGTGGTAGGGGTGCTCTTCCCAAAGTCTGATCTCTGCCCTGGGGGATGGCGTGGCCTGTGTTGCTCCCCCTGGGCGGTGTGTGTCCCAGCGGCTCTCCCAGGGTTTTCTGGGGTTGCTGAGTGTTTGTGGTTCCTCTGGTTTTGGGTACAGATCCAACTGGACCCTCTACACTGGCCCCAGCCTATGCTGAGGCCCGGGATGTCTGGGCTCTCCTGCTGCTCTGACACCCCCCCCACCCCCCGCCACTGCCCTCCTCCCCTCTTTCCTCTCCTCCCTCTCCTTGGTGGGATGGGGGTCACCCTGGCTGGTGGGTGCGGCTGTGGGCACCAGGCATCTGGCCACAGGTTGCGGCGGGGGACTAGGCTCTCGCGCTCTGCGGTGTTGCACAGCATCTGGGCCCCCCCTACTCAGATCAGTCTCATGCCCTTATGTTGGCCCGCCTGGTACAGTATTTTCCCCTGCCTGCTGGAGGTGGTGCCCCACTTGTTGGGGCTCAGCTCGTGGGCTCGGGGCATCCATCTGGTCCTCCCAGGGGTAGGGGGGGTGGAGTGGGGTGGCGGGTGGGGTGCAGGTTCGCTGGGGGCGGAGGGTGGATGGGTTGGGTATGGGGGAATAGGTATGACGGGTGGTGCTGGTGGCTGGGTCCTTGCACGCAATTCCTCTTGGCGTGGGCCCTGGCGCTTTTTGGAGAGCTCTCCTGCATCGGGGGACCTACGTTGCGCCCTGTGGCCTCTGTGGTCTCTGGGGTGTGTCGACATGGGTCCTTGTGCGGCCTAGGGGTGTGGCTACCCAGCCCTGCGACCCTGCAAGACTTGGAGTGACACCTTGGGCCTTTCAGTGACTGGCTTACAAGCATGCATGTCTTAACTACACAGCTTCCATCGGGGCCCATAACAAAGATGAGATGGGCTCTGTCAGAATGAGTTGAGTCACTTTGTAAGCCCAACACATAGCTTGGTCCCACTATCACCTCCTCTCTGCATCACCTACCTGATTGACCCACCTCCCTCTATTGGATTATCACTTCTTCGATGCTCAGCTTGGTACACTTCTTACTTTTGTCTTCTTCCTTTCTTTTTTTTTCTGTTGAAAGTGCTAAGAGTAGCAAAGCATCTTATGCAAGACTTTAAGAATAGAAGCACCACCCTTGTCTCCTTCCTTGTACCTTCCCCCCAACCCATCATCTTAAACTGTCATTTCTTCCCCGTTCTTTTCCCTTTTCTTCTTTCTTCTTCTTTTTATTTATTTATTATTTATTTTTTTTTCCACGTAGGTGTTCCACTGCCCTCTCTGGCTCAGAGTAGGAGATTTTCAATTAATAAAGGTTGCTCGTCTAGTTTCCAGAGAGAGCTGGATAAAAGATAAAAACCGCATTAACCTCAGAAAGACACCTCATATGGTGTTACACTATGAGAATATGTAACACTTTTGGAGTAGTTACAGTATACTAGGACCAGTTTGGCTTGACTTCTAGAGCAGTGATTGATGTAAGTGCATTAATAACCACAGACCAGAAAATAAGTTTACATTGCCGGCACCTTTTTTTTTTTTTTTGTAACACAGAGGAAATGGTTAACAGAGTTTTGTAATGATTTGTTTAACCAGTGGTGTGTTAGAGAACCCAGAAGCGAGGCTGAGGCGAAAAGGCAGTTTTAAGATGAATTATTGTAATAGTCAGGCTCAGAATAATCCGGGTGATCTTCAGGAAGGAGAGTTGTGGCTGTGTGGGCTCGTGTGTGAGTGCAGGAAGTCTCGTGGAGGCTCTGGGAAAAAAAGGAGAAGACAAAATTTAAGCTCAAAAGCCAGACTCGGGAATACACAAGATCTCTGAAGTGTCTCATGCAGCTGTACTACCATTCTAGAAGTGACAATCCATTGGTGTCAGACACTCCTGCTGCTCCAGCTTATAACTCCGCTGCACTGATTGCCAATCAATCCCATGCACCTGTGCGAGCTGCCGGTGCAGGAATCACCACGCTAACGCAGGAAGGGGAGGGGGAGAGAGGAGGCAGCACTCCACAGCCGACCAGCATCGTCACAAGTTTGACATACAATTGACATAAACTTTTCAATATCACTTTAAAGAAAAAAATGAAATATACTAACCTTTTTGTTCAAGCTTTTTAGTTTATTAATCCTATTTTGGATTGAAACCTCTTGTTTGGCTTAGAAAGGATAGTATTTTCAACCTAGGTTATTGTTTATTTTAATTTCAAGTTTTATTCAATCTGTTTTATCTATTTGAATTAATTCAGCTTGATTCCAAATAAAGTCTAGTTTTTAGTTTCTAAGTTAAGTTGAAGTTTGGTTGAATTCCTTTTTTTAAGTCTCAACCATTTCTCACTTTTGTTGTTTATACCAAAAAAAAAAAAAAAAACATTTACATGACTGATAACACTCTTAGAGCATTAACATGTACAAAAACAAAACTACAACAGTAGTTAAAAAAATACACAACTCAAAATAGTCCAACAAAAGAATGAATAATGTGTCTATCACAACTGATTGCCTTTTTTTTCCTTTAAACAAAATCTTATGATTGTCCTGAATCATTAATCCAGTATCTCTGCAGAGTCTTCTGCAGTTTGGCAGAAAGATTTGGATAAATTCTACCAGTTTCTGATGAAAACAAGCAACGTTCAGCAGAGGGCCCTTTGCTTCTGTGTGATGTACAGCTCAAAGGGTCTCTGGGTGGATCACCATCTTGAATCTTGCACATGGAATGTAACTCCGGTATCCACTCAGAATTTTCTGGTCCAACCGTAATGGCCAAGTCCCGTTGGGTTAATGTAAACAACTTCACCAAATCCTGGACAGGTTGGAAAAAATAAAAATACCTCTTCAGAGTACAAAAACAACTTTATTTTGACTCTTTACTCTCTTTTCTTCTGTTTTCCTCTATTTTAAGCAGCAGCTCAAAAACCGTCTGTGCATCTCCCTCGTTCAGTAAAAGACAGAACAACCGAGCTGTCGCTCGTCACCTCAGTTATGCTGCAGTGTAGCTTTTCAAATGAAGAGGGTTTTTTTTAGTCATCTTAAATACAATAAAAACACCATGAATTTGCAAGGTTTTTTTTAAAACTCTTAACATGATTTTAAACCTAAATTAAACACCGTAACATGAAATATATATCGTTGATGATAATTTTAATGATTTTTTAACTATGTTAATCCATTTATTGTCTATCACTTGCAATGTATTTCTTATTGGCTACTTTTATTAACAGGCTATTATTTCATGAGGCTTTATAAACCAGGGTTAAAAATAATGCAGACCAAAAAAAAGTAGGTTAGGTTAGGTTACTTTTTTAAACATAAACAACAAGACCCAACAAGACCAATGTATTAGATGGACCAGTACTTATATAGCACTTTTCTAGTCTGTCTGACCACTCAAAGCGCTTTACACTGCTGGTGTCATTCACCCATCCACACCACATTCACACACTGATGGTAGAACCAATCTACCTATTGAAGGCCATCAGTTTTATCTAAACCAGTCATACTGGTTTAATACTCATACTCATTCTCACACCACTGAACAACAGTGGGAGCAATTTGGGGTTCAGTGTCTTGCTACACTTCAACATTAGACTGCAGGAGCTGGGAATCAAACCCTCGACCTTCCGATTGAGAGGCGACAACTCTACCAATTAAACACTAAAGGACACTAAAACATGATTAAAAAGTACTCAGGTTTATCCAACCATAAATAAATGAAAAGAGAAATGTAATTAAAAGATATGTCTATAAAAAAATAATAAGTAAAACCGAAAGGTAAAACCAATAATAACAACAAAACCAAGATGAAAGCCATAATACCAAATAAATAATGCTAATAAATAAATAGGTATGTGCAATTATCACAACAGTTCAGTTCAGTGATAGCAACAGGAACAAAGCTGTATTTGTATCAGGTGCAATGGCAGGTGTCACAGTCAGAGCAATTTCACAGGTGGCCATTGATGATTTTTGGAGACAGAAAGATCACATATCAACTAGAAGTCACCAACAGGGTCTGAACTACACATAGGAGGGATATATGAATTATTTTATTGTTGAAGGTCCATAAAAAGCTTCAGTTACAAGACAAAACTTCCAGGTCCCAGAGCAAACCTGATAAACAGCATCTGGTTCCCATCAGCATCTCAGACAACAAGACAGAGGATCAGCATCAGTCAGGAGAAAAATCTGACCTCCTTTTTACCATCTTTACCAAGAGAGTCTCTGTTAGTTTGGAGCTACAGTATTTACATTGAATCATTCAGCAGAACGTTTGACAATCTTTGTTATCTGGGCTATTACAGATAAGCTAATGAAGCTAAGCTCCAGAAGCTAACGTTAGTTTAACTAGAGCCCTTTGGACAACAGCTAACAATGATGGACGATCACCAAAGAACAAAAACTAAAAACAGACCAATGAACTCCAACAAACAAAGAGACATGATGAACAACACAGCTAGGAGCTAACGTTAGGCTAACTTAAGCTAATGTTAGACTAACGTTAGTTAATGTTAGAGACAGTAAAGTGACAACATGTTGCCTCACATACGATGGTGATTTATCTTAGAACAGACGTAAACATCTTTGTTCATTTTATTCACGTTGAGTTGATGCTGTGGTCACAACACTTTTCTGGGTTGAGATGTGTTTTAAGAAAAGGGTTAAAAATACACCCTGTCACCCAGCCTCTCAGGATACCTTGTGTCAGAGCTTCATGTACCCCATGAACACCATGTGATCATTTTTAAATGTAAAATCTCAGAAAAACCTCATAAATCTGAGCAAAAACTGATGCTCTGTATTTGAATGGACGTCCAGCAGAGAATTTCTGAGTGTATGGGAATGGATATACGCACTGTGATTGGCTCATTTTGTTTGAGGGAGGGACTTAGCCATAAGTCAATTTTGACATTTTCTCTTTTCTTCATTTCACATATCAAGCCACATGCCTGGATCCTCATCCTTAATGAAGATCAGGAAAGCAATGCCTGAGACATCAGCAGGATCCATCTCTAAATGCCTGACTGGAGTGTGGTTTGTGGTATGTGTATGTGCCAACAGGACCTCTGGGAATGCTGCTGCATGCCTGGTGTTTGCTCTTAAATCAGCCACTTCCTGAAGGCTGAAGAGCAGCTGAGTGTAGTGAATGGCACAGTTCACCTGAGGGACTGTTTGTTATGAAGGCAGCAGGCCCATGAACTATAGATCTGTCGTGAGTAAAGTGAGCTGTGTATGTATCTGTGTGTGCTGACACTGAGGAGGCCTGACAGACTTGTCCTCTGTCAGCAGATGGAGGCATGCATAATTCAATCTGGAGGCAGTTTCATGCTGTTTCTCTTCCTGTCTCATCACTGTTCCCAGAGACAGACAAAGCAGGATTAGGATGTACAGGAGGAGCAGGGGATACAGTTGTCTTCCTTTATTTGCTCAGCAGAGGTTTGCCGCCTGCCTCGTACATGAGCTAGTTACAGTCTGTTGGTAGAGGTTACTGTAAGTGCCTATTGTTTTAGATTTCACCCTTGTCTTCTCATGATCCAGCATTTCTGCATCTGTCTCCTTCTGTTCAGATCACTCATCAAACTCTAATTCATATTATGTTAAATATTAGCAGATCATTTACTCTAAGATTGCTTATGAAAAGAGGGAAATAACACTACAAATATTCCCAATATTTTAATACCCCAGGGCACACACAGAATTCCTCCAGACACACTGAACCCTGGCCACTCAGACTGTTTTAGTCTGTGATGTTGTTTGTGAGGGGAAGCTGGTCTGCAAACAAACCTTCTAATCAAGGCAGCGGTTGACCATCTCTGTGCTGCAAAACCCCTGTTTTTAGAGGCTTTGAGGAAAAGGATCTCATGCTAACAAAAATCTGTTCTCTAATTTTGTCAAACAAAAGTACTTTGGCTGTCACATTGAGTCTAAAGGTTAACACTTACATGTATTTTTTTGTCGAAGAGTTTGAAGCAAAAAGGTCCAGTTGGCTAAAACATACCTAATATTTCCATTAAGACAGTTATTCTATATAATATCAAATGCATTGTTATTTCTCTGCAGATTAGAAATAAGAGCTCCCCCTTGATTATGTTGAGTTTGCACCTTTTACTTCAGTCATTGTTCAAGGTCGTTACTTCAGGTTTTTCATTTGGAGTCACGTCTCTCCTCTCGTTTCCGGTCACCTCACTTCTTCTCCTGTTGTTTTCCTGCCATTGTGATTGTGATCCCTGCCCCTCATTGTTTCATTACATCATGTATGAAACCTCATGTGTCGTCTTCATCTGCCCTCCATACCCTCCAAGCCTTGTGCCGTTTTTGTGTTTGACATTTGTTTTTCTGTTTACCAGTTTGAAACGGTCTTTTAATCTGTTGTTACTTTGCTCATCTAGTTTATTCCAGCATGTGTAGCTCTGACTCTCTGTTACTTCCCTCTTAGCTTCCAGCATTCAGACTGTGATTTTCTCATGATCCTTTTTTTTTCCTCCACTTTTTCTTTTTGAAATAAAGATCTATTTTTTATACACATGTACTCATTCATTTGGGTCTTTCTCTGTGATCTTTTTCAGAGCTTAGCATCAAATCCTCTGACATCTTGTTCTGCTGAAGGATATGATAAAATGTGCCTGTACCCAGTTGTTGGGTTTAATCACTATGGTTCAGGATGTTAAGGTACCTGATGGAAATGACTTTACAAGAATTCAAGGGTTCTGTGCTTTTTTTTCCTTTTTTCTTTAATTTTCCTTCTTTCTTTCTTTTTCTTTTTATAAACCTATTTTTCCAGTCAAAATAGAGGTTGGGAATGTAGGTTCACATTCTTGATCCAAATAGTTTGATGACACTTAATAAAACATAGTTTATAGTATGAGATTTTAGAGTATTTTGTGTATTGTATTAAGTGTTTTAATTTATAAATGAACTAAGCAGGAGGGAATTTCCACTAAGCCCAGCTCTCTTTCCTCTTTCCAGAGATGTTCATTTTAAAACAGAAAATGTTTGAGTAAAGTGCTACATTTCTTGCTGGGCTGAATTTACATTTGCACAGTTGTTTCCCCCAGAACTTGGAGCTCCTTGGATGTCCTGTGCAGTGTTGATCTGCGGATATGTCTGAAGCATCTGTCATGATAAATGTCCGTCTGTTCCTGTCTGTGCTGCCACTCCCCACCTCCTCTGTCTCCTCTCTGCTTCTGCACTTTGTGGTTGGCATATGCTGCCATGATTCTCTCCTCTCTCCTCTCTTCTCTCCTCTCTCCTCTCCTTGCCAGGTTAAATAGTTGTTCAGTTTGTATAAATTATGAAGCAGCTTCCCTGTCAAAGTGACTTCATTGAGTTTTCAAAGTCAATCCAACATGTGTTCGTGTCTTTTCAGGCTGCCTGATCTTTATCTGTGCTGTCATCATTTTGAGGTAGAACCCTTTCTCACTGCTGTCTGGATGCATAGATCATGATGATTAAATTAAACCTTAGTTAGCAGTCAAACATGTTTGACGTAGTTAAGTAAGTTACTATTTTTGAGGTACATTTGACTTAGCTTCAGTGACCTATAACCCCCGAGAACTGTGGCAAGCTAGGATACAGCAGAGAAACAGAGAAAAATCTTTAACTGATCACCTTCCAAAAATCACACAAAGAGAAACTATTTCTCACTTCAGCATTTTATTCAGGTCACATGAAACGTTTACAGCGCTGGTCTCAAAAAGAATGAGCCCTGATATCTGGATGTGTTACACTCTTAAAACAGTCATTGGCCACACTGGTACAAAGGTTGGGTTAAACTAAACAACTGTGAATGATTGATCGTCTAACATTGATTGACCCAACCCATAACATGACGTCGATTTCTAGAATCTAATATAAAGAACGTGTGTGTGTGTGTGTGTGTGTGTGTGTGTGTGTGTGTGTGTGTGTGTGTGTGTGTGTTTAAATTAAAAGAAGGAAATTGCAGACATAAGATGCTGCTGGTCATAACTTAGAGGATGAGTCGATCCTGACCATGAGACAATGAAATGCGACAAATGCTGAGTAAACAGTAAAAACAAGAAATAATATAACGCTTTTTTTTTGTGTGTGTGTGTGTGTGTGTGTGTGCGTGTGTGTGTGTGTGTGTGTGTGTGTGTGTGTGTGTGTGTGTGTGTGTGTGTGTGTGTGTGTGTGTGTGTGTGTGTTTGTTTTATGTTAGCCAAGAACATTTTAAGCAAACAACTTTGGCCCATCACACGAGCTAACTTCATTCCCTTTTTTTATGTAAACTAACAACTGCTTTCATTATATGATTGTATTGGATTATTTGGTTTTGAGGGGTACTGTACTTTTTGTTCGTCTTTATTCTGTCCCTCTGGTGCCCCTGTGCTAGCGTAACATGATTTACATCATCTCTGTTTCTCTCTGGTGTTTTATAAACTCTTATTTCAGCCTCTGACTGAAACACTTTGTTTTAGCTGCTGTCACTTTAAGACTCCCTGCTCCACAAACCCCCTTCACTCTAATTGGCCAGCCCTCTAAAGGCCTGTCAGGGGCGAGGCTATGGGCAGACCTTGGTGTTTGAGGTCCACCCCCTCCTGTTATGAACCAGTTAGGACAGGGGTGAGCAATTAATTCTTATGTGGGGCCAAATGAGAAACCTGAATTGTGAGCTGCACCAACAATAACATGAACTTAATCCTGCTCAATATTAAGTTTTCCCATTGTAAAATACTCTTACTTATATTTTGATTAGCTGATACTAATAACCTGAAGAAAAAAAGATATTCTGTAAATATGTGAAATTGTGGTGCAGGTCAAATAAGTAAATACTACAACAGGAGTAATAAGCAGTAAAAACAAAACAATCATTGCATTAGTGTTTCATTTTATGTTTAGCTTGTTAGTCTCCACAAATACTGAAAACCTGTATAACATCTTTATAGAATGTTTTATACCTCATTTTAACTCTTCAGTGAGAAAAATCTACTCTGCCTTGGGTTTGAACAAGAGCATTGAAATCTGGCTGAATTTCTGAGATGGCCATGTGAAGAACAGCTGAGAGGTGATCATCAGTGATGGACATCACATGTGAACATCCCTGTTCACGCGCACGGCTCATGCTTGGAAGTGTGTCCGTACAGAAATAATGCAAAAAATGTCACACTTTTCAAGATAAAGGCAACACAGTTGTATTGCATGCACAGCATCTTTTTTTTTCATTCATGTTTTTATTTATGATTGACCTCACACGGGTCACACAGGGATGTTCAAAGGGCCAGATGTGGCCAGCGGGCTGTAATTTTCCCAGGTCTGAGTTAAGAGGTCCTTATGTGGTGATCACAGTCTGGTGAAGATCTGGTGCTATTTAGAACAGAGAGTTTTGATCAGTTTACAGACAGATTCAGGGAGTACTACAACATATAAACATGTAGAGGTTTGAACATCTTCACACGCTCAGTCTGAACATCCAGCGTTGATACCTTATAAAAATGTTTAAAAAATGAGAAGGCAGAAAAAAATAAATTCAGTGGGATTGGGTTTTGTTTTGAACTGCTTGTCCCTTTCGTTGAGATAATTGAGGAAGAAGAACATTGCTTATAGAAAAAGATGAAGCAGATGAATATTTTAAAGCTGTGTACTAAACTGAAAGTCTGAAATGGAAGTTCTTTCAGCCTTTCTGCATGACTGCATACAAACTAAGTACAACAGTGTCTGTATGCAAACACTGTGTGGCCTGACTTTAAAGTTTTAACTTCATGAAATCATTTTCATTTAGGCAGAAATGTAAGGATGACAACTTTTGATGAATAAAGAGAAAAGAAGTCAAAAGAAAAAAAATCCACTATAGTTTATCTTGATTGTTACAGGCAGGCAGGCAAAGGAACTCTGCCCACGGAAAAAGAAAAAGAAAAAGAAATGTAAAGATGTATTACAAGCCTGTTATGTTAAACAGCATCAATCAGCACAGCCTGGATGGAGGAAATGAAGCTCATCTTTCATTAGAAGCAGCCGTGGAGTCACAGAATCAATGTACTGTTGGCTCTCTGAGTACCTCGTGTTATTTACATCACATGGTTTTGATTCAGGTTCTTTATTTCTACAAGCTGACAGCTGAATACTGAGCCACATCAGGACAACCCTCCATCACCACAGACATGTATCAGACTGACTGCTGGGATCCAAACCTACCATTAACAGCTCCATTACTGCATGGATCAGTCTCTTTGTGCACGGGGCAGCTGGCTTCAGTCCCTGCAGTTTCTCTGGCCATATGCACCACACTGATCAGACAGCAGGAGGAGGTGTGAAGGTCACTCTGGTGTCAGCGTGGCAGATGTCTCTCTGGACACCATGCCACTGGAGAGATCCAAGTTTGTGGTTAAAAGCGCTGCAGCCATAAAAGCAGAGCAGGGATCAGCTGCTTGACACACAGCAGTATCCAGAAGAATCACAGAGTCCCAGGAGCTGTACGGAGGCATCCCGTTTCTGCCTGAGCCTTTTAAACAGAACCAAAGGAGTGTTTGAGGGAGTCATGATGGGATACGTTATGAGGGGGAAAAAAATCATTGGCCCCTTAATTATTTATAGACTTAAAGACATAAACATCAGTTTAAATGTCAGTTCAAATTAAGATTTGTAAATATTTTTCAAGAAATAATTTTGACAATCAGCCTATACATGACAGTTAAGGATGTTTTCAACCTATTTGCTTCGGTTCATTTAGCATTTTAAGGCCCATACTAGAAGAATTTACCCCACACTTAAGAAAACCTGAAAGTTTTCAAACTTTTTTTTTCTTTCTTTTTTTTAATGTGAGAAAAAGTCTATAAATTCACAAATATAATCAATATATGTGAACTGAATTCAACCCTCGGAACTCAGCTACAGAAATGTACAGTCAACCTAATCAGATGGCAAATCAAGGAGTAACTACAAACTTTTCACATAAGGACTGTTCTGTGATTTGAATGTTAATGTGGCTCATACTCTATAATGCTCTTAAATAATAAATACAAAGAAATAATAATATGACCCACCAGGAATGCAGCACAGTTCCAAGACTCCTAATAAATTAAAAACAAAAACAAAAAATGAACTCCAGAGTGAGATTTTAAATTGCTAAGACTGATTAAAACTTACATATTAATTTTACAACCCTGCTTCCTAAAAAGCTGGGACTCTGGGTAAAGTGCTAATTGGAAAATAATAATAAAATTAAATGAAAAATAAATAAGTTAAACCACACAGTTGTAATGGTTTGCAAATTATTTAAACCACATATACAATTGAAAACAGTAGATGACAAAAAAAGAAGCTTATACACTTGATGTCTAAATGAAAATGATAAATTAAAAAAAAAAAGTTGGATAAAAAGAGGTAAAACAAGAGTCTGAAACAGGTGGGTCATGATCAGAGAATTTATTTAGAGAAACATCTCCCATCTACAGAGTTTATCTTTAACAGATCAGTAACATGACAGGGTTTGAAACGGACTCTCCAGACAGATTGAGTATCTCAGGAGTAAAGATGGAGAGAGGGTCACACCTCTGTGACTGAGTTAAGTCCCTCAAAGGATTTAAGGATTTTACCAAAACACATAAAAAAGCTGAGGCTGATAACAGACACTGGATGATCTGGATCCTCTTGCACCTCTGCATTAAAAACAGACATTAAAACAGATATGACTCTGTGGTGCAAATCACTGCAGGCCAGGCTCAAAGTTACTCCCCCCAAAACCAGTGAACACAGTTTGTTGCTGCATGCTCAGTGCAGGTTCAGATTCTTCCTTGTAAAGAGGAAACCAGATCCAAACACCATCCAGAATCAGAGAATCTAAGCTGGGGTCCTGATTGTGCTTTGCATTTGGTCACACCTCACTCTGAGCTAAGCCTTTGGCATCTCAAACCCAAGCCCCCCCACCCTCCGTTAAATCCCCTCCTATTGACTCCTATTCTGAGCCCCTGAACCACTGAACCCTCAGGCCCCATTTATATGACAACAGTATCAGGGTGAAGTGCAAAAGTTTTGTTGCGTTTCGGCCTCTCATTTATACGGAAACGCAGTTTCATCCGACCTAAAATGCAACTTTGTTAAAACGCCCTCCAGAGTGGAATTTTTCTGAAACACTGCAGCCTCCGTTGCCGTATAAACGGCAAGCCGGCGTTTTCAGTGAAAACATTGACATCACGCTCCATTTTGCGCTTGCGCATTCCACTTTTGTTGTGGGAACTTTTGCAAACTGGACAACAACAACGGTTAAATGGCAGACTTACAAGGTTGTGCTTGTGCTGCTGAATCTGCTGACTGCCTTTAACAACATGTTCATCTGTTGCTCCACTTCTGCACTCAGATAAGACATATTTAATATATCCACCAGACGATCAGCCTGCCTCTTCTTCAGCGGCAGACTACCAAAAGACCCTACAGTTACATCGCCATCTACTGGCTATCCCTCATGTCCGCAGTGTTTAAGTGCCTTCAAGGGGCCTCAGTTTTCACAAAGTTGGACTTCAGCAACACAAACAATGCGTAGAATGGTGCGCATTTGAGAGGGGGATAAATGGAAAATGACGTTCCACACACTCAGGGGGCATTATAAGTATTTAGCAATGCCCTTTGGACTGCCCATTGCTCCTGTCTTCCAGGCATTTGTTAATGACATTCTCTGGGGCATGCTTGAGTTGTGTACATATACCTGGATGACACTTTGCATTTTTCTCAAGGCTACCAGTAGCATGTATCTCATGTTACATTGGTGCTATGCAGCCTGTTGGAACACCAGTTGTATGTGAAGGCAGGAAAATGTGTTTTCCATGCCCCAGCTATTGACTTTCTGGGATATATTGTGTCCCAGGGCAGTGTGACAATGGATGCAGACAAGGTCAAGGCAGTACTGGAGTGGCCCCTACCCAACTACCCAACATTGGTTAAAGAATCTGAAGCCAGACTCACGTCAGTTTGACAGTTCAGGGAGGGACAGGTCACCTGGGCCCTTTATGCCACTCAGTCGCATCATTGCACCACTCACTTGGGGACTAGATACTAGAGGCTCAGCAGCAAGAGCCAGATTGAGGGGGGGGGGGGGTTGCGGGTTAGCAAGTTGTTCCAACAGGAGTGCGCTCAAGGGTTCTCCAGTGGGGACATTCATCCTGTCTTACAAACTAGGAGAGATACTGGTGGCCTTGGATGGAGAAAGATGTACAGGAGTTTCTTGCAGCTTGTAACACTTGTGGATGAAACAAGATGTCACACTGTCCTCCTTCTGGTCTTCTCCGGTCCCTGCCCATTCCACATCAACCATGGTCACATGTGGCCCTGGATTTTATCACTGGGTTACCCCCATCTAAAGGGTTCACATTCATCATGATAGTGGCAGACCAGTTCTCAAAGGCATCCCACTTCATACCCTGGAGACTGCTCGGCTGGTAGTTCAGCAAATATTTTGCCACCACAGCCTTCCTCCGGATATTGTTTCAGACTGTGGACCACAGTTTGCTTCCTGGTTCTGGAAGGCATTTTGTATGTTGGTTTGTGCTTCAGCCAGTTTGTTCTCATGCTTTCATCCAGAGGCTAATGGTCGGACACAACGCACAAATCAAACCCTGGAGCGGACCCTTCGTTCCCTTGTCCCCACAAACCCAACCACTTGGAGAGAACAGCTATCTTGGGCAGAATACCCTTACAACACCCTGAGGCACACATCCACCAGCCTCTCACCATTGGAGTGTCAGTATGGGTATCAACCACTCCTTTTTCCAGAACAGGAGAAGGAAGTGGAGGTGCCATCAGCTGCTCAGTTCATCTAGGGTTGCAGAGCTACCTGGAGACGGGTCCAGGACTCGCTTCGGCGGGCAACTGCATTACACTGACCAACATCAACATCCTGCACCACTGTACAGGGAGCAGTCTCCTCCTCTTCCCTAGATGGTGGAAGGTGTGCCAGCTTACACGGTTTGTCGTATCTTAAACAGTCGCAAGGTGGGACGAGGGATGCAGTACTTTGTTGACTGGGAGGGATGCAATCAAGAGGAGAGAGCCTGGATCCCGGCTAGGGACATTTTGACCTTGCACTGATCCAAGAATTCCATAGTTGCCACGAAGCAGGGGAGCTGGAACATCAGGTGTCATTCCTTAGGAAGAAGGTCCTATCAAGGGGGTCCTTTCAAGGGGACTCATTTTTGCTGCTCTGACTCTGAAGAGGTGATCATCTGTGAGCAGGGCCAGGTGTGTGTGTGTGTGTGTGTCTGATTGCCCTGACTTGGAGCTGACTCATTATCTCACTTTCAGGGGTAGTGAGAGGCCGCTCCATGTTCCCACACTATAGAAACAAAAAAAGGTGTATGAACTCAACTGTCTGCACTGGATTTTTGAGTTTTGAGGCCAACTAAACATTTTACATTTGTACCAACTTCTAAGTTTTTGTTGATACAACTTAAAATTTTGAGTTCTACATACTAAGAATTCTGAAAAGTAAACATGGTGACAGACTACTCAATCTACTACTTGTTTAGAATAAGGGCTTCTCATTTTTAATGTCTTTTACCCACCCACATATCTTTATACTACAGGACTGCCAGCTTTGGCTGTCACTTCCAGTGTTTCCAGTATGTCTCTGTGTCTCTCTGTGTCACTCTGCATTGTACCTAGCTTTGCATATAAAGCGACTCTTACCAAGTAATGGTGGTCTCTGGGTCTAGTTTTACGCCCAGCTCTTTGTGTTGGTCCTACCTGGCCTTCTTCAGTCTTTTTTTATCTGAAGGGTCTCCTGTTTAGTTTTTGTTCAGCTGCTTGGCAGTGGTGGTTTTGTTTCCTTTTTTTCTCTGAGCCTAGTTTTTGTTTAAAGAGCCTCCTTAACTCAGCTCAGCAGTGCTTTACGTTTTTGCCCCATTCTTGTGATCGATTGCGAACTTAGTGGTTATCCCTTCGGAATAACTTTCAAAACCCCCCTTACACCTTTGGTCCGTAACTGTGTTTAGCACACCCCGTTTGACGCGTGTCCTCTTGTGTGGATCTTGCGCGTCACATTCATGTAGAAAGCATAATCTGCCCCTGAGACACATCTAGGGAGGGCAATCAGGGAACAGCTTTGACAGACAGGAGATTTCAAAATAAAACAAGGGAATAAAGACATAAAACATGAAAGTAAAAAATGTGCAGAAACTTTAAAGACATGACAGTTCTCTGAGTGTCGAGACTATCTCTCCACCCTACATATTCAATGCATGTATTTATGTACGGGGATTAACCCCCACGGAAGCAGCTGACGTGGATTACTGTTTTAGACACAACACCTCTGGTGGCCACGCACTGATTGGCAACCTGTGGCACCCGTTGTGTGTGGCCTCTCCGATTCCTTGATTTCCACATTCAAGCAGTTAGATGTGATGCAGATTGCAGCATGTGTGTGTGTGAGACAGACATCAGTGTTGTCCATTTACCTAGAAGGAGAGCAGGCTCCTCTCTGGACTGCTGTTGTCTTTTCAGCATAAGCTGGTGGAAGCGTGGTTGCTTGTGGCATTGGTTCGCTGATCCATTTGTAATCCATTGTCTCCTGTTGTAAGACCATGTTGGAGGAAGCGGCGGACATGCTTCGCAGCTGATCGCTACACCACCTTAGTTAAGAGTTAGCTGGTGAAAACACACAGCTCTTAGTCCCTCGTCGAATCCAACCTCGTGTCAGCTCGGGTGTATTAAGGCTGATTAGTGCTTCATAGCCTTTCACTACATCGCCGCAGCTGAGACTGGTTTGTGTGTGGACTTGGCAGTGCCATTTAATACACACATTTCCTGGTTCCTTGTCAAATCTGACCTGGTCGTAGGGCACGAGTGGTGCACTCTAGCTGTGGGAAACTTACATAAACAAAGCCAAGTTAACCCCACCTGTCTGGGCTGTGGAGTTAAAATGATAATGGAGGGTGGGCATGACCAATGCTTATATTGTTTAGGGCTGGAACATGCACACATGGCCAGCCAGGACCCAGCCTCCTGCATGAATTGCTTTTGTCCTGCCAGCTAGGGTGAGGGAGGTTAGTGCTCTAGAATTTTCCCACAAATCTCAGCTTCTCTCTCTGAGCAGCTGCATAAAGTAAATCAGAATCAGAAATACTTTATTTATCCTGAGTGAAATTGCATTTCAGTTACATCCTGTCCAAGAAACATAAAAAAAACTAAGACATAAACATAACAGGAGCACTGTGGGGCAGCTAACGTGCACAGTGCAGCGACCTGTTTTATCAGATGTGGAAAGATTACACATGAGGTAAGAAGAGAACAAAAAAATCAAATACTAGACAGTGCTCCTGAAGAGGGAGCACAGTGTGAGATTTGGAAAAAAACACCTAAACATATGAGCACATGAATGACCAGTACATCAGAGACCTACAAATATGAGAGGGTAGGGGTGTCAGGAAGGGAAGGTGTCCCAGCACAGTCACTGAAGGGCGCGCACACAGCCTCATTTGGGCACGTGCGCATCAACCCACAGCGGGCTGCACCGTGACGAGGGAGGGAGGAGGGTAGGAGTCAGAAGGCGTTGCTTCGGGGAGGGGTGTGTATGCTGTGTGTTTTTATGTGAATGTGTGTGTAAGCCTGTAGACTTCATCTCCAAGTGTGCTTGTGCAAGTGTCAGCCTTCGTCCAGAGCAGAAGAGAGAAGATGATGATGATGATGAGAAGTTGCTGCGAGTAGTATCAGAGACACCCTCACCAACTATCCAGTGCTCTACTACTGGCCTAGGGAGCCAGAGGATGCTGGACCAAGACCACCCCCTGTTGGCTGACTCAGGGGAGGTGGAGAAAATAGATGTTGTGGAATCTGACCCAATGACTCAGACCTCTCCCAAGGACAGTATGTAACACCAGCTCATTGTTCGGGCTGCACAGGCACTGGAGATTGAAATGCCTGCGGGGCAAGGCTGCAGGGTCTCCTGTTTTGAGGATGAGGAGGTAAGCCAGCCGCTCTCTTTTTTAGTGCTACTGCTCCCTGATTTAGAGGAGCTGGAAGTCAGGAAGTTTGCTACTCCATCTGAAGCCCATCACTGGTCAGGTCTATCTAGACGGCTAGCGTGTGTGAATTATCGGGAGAGGATTGGCTGTGGACCACCACCTCCTATGGATCAGGCTTTAGGGGCTTTGGTGTCTCCCGCCAAGTCTGTCTTGGGGAAGCCAAGCTGCCCAAGCAAGAACACTAGGATGATGGATGCCATGCTCACAAAAATGCATGGAGCTATGGCAATCCAGGGCCAGCTGGTTAACAGAGGGGCTATCCTTGCGCTGTTTCAGCGTCAGCAAGCGGTGGCAACGGGCAGGGCTATGGCCTCATTTTGGATGGTGAGACACCACCTTTGGCTGTATCAATCATCATTACAAGGGGAAGACCATGCCTGTCTACTTAGGCTCCCTGTGGTGCTGTCTGCCATGTTTGGGCCAGTAGTAAGTTAAATGCTTCAACAGGCCCAAGATGCCTGTAAGTGTGCTCGGGAGATGCTGCAGATGCTCCGATGAGGCCCAGCACAGCCTGTCTCAACAATTGCACAGGCTGGGCCACCCCAGCTGGCTTCTAGGGGTTGCAGGTGACCTAAGGCTGCGCTGTGAGGTCAACCAGGGAGGCGTGGCCAGGGCCAGGCACCCTCCAAACCCACCCCTCAATCCTGACAGTTTGCAGAACCCAGCCTCCCCTAGCCATCTCTGGAGACAAGGACTGTCCTTGTAGGCTCCTGGGGCAGGCCCATGTGTGGTTTCCAACACGACCCAGGGTTATTGCTTGCAGTTACTGTGCCTAGCTCCACTGATGAGGTCGGCCACCTTTACAGTGGTGACAGACTCTCATCACAGGAAGGTTCTGGCTGCGGAGATCCTCACTCTCCTCACAAAGGTCATAAGAGGGGTGAAGCAGAAAGATCAGCAGGCTGGGTTCTACTCACGGTATTTCCTTTTTCCCAAAAAAGATGGGACACTCAGCCCGATATTGGATTTGAGACGGCTCAGCAAGTTCTTCAGATCTCTAAAGTGCAGGGTGCTGACTGTGCCGAGGGTTCAACAGGCCATCCTCCAAGGCTACTGGTTTGCCATGATCGAACTAGAGGATGCATAATTTCAGATCTCAATATGGGAGGTTACCTCAGGTTACCTCAGGTTCGCCATCAACAGCAGAAGTTACTATTGTGGATTTCCCAGATGCAAACAGAGACAATGATGACCAGGAGAACACGACCAAGCTCCAGCCTCTCGGGTTTATTCAGGTTCACAATAGCTCTGATCATCTCTCGATAAACAGATAGACGGACGGACCCAGATCTAAGTTTCACCAACTCTTTATGGACCCTTGGTGATGTCATTGTTTCTGTGTCTCCAGTCCTGTTGCACCATGGCCAAACCATGGGTGATCTCTCATGGAGGGAGACTTCCTGTAATCGCTGATCTTCATTGGAACAAGCTGGTGCATATCTTGCCAAAGTTCCCTGAAAGTTTCTGGGAACACGAGCTCTCGAACATTCCCAGAAGCCATTTTTCAGATCATATTGTTTTTTCAGGTCGGACTGACCAGAATGGCTTGTTTGAAGTACACAACCTTATGACCTCCTTCAAATGTCTTCTCGGGACAACTAAACTAACATCTGATTCCGATAACATAAGCATTTTGTTCCCCACAGTTTTGGGGAAAACAAGACGTAAAACCCTGTTTTTAACCTCTAATAACTAATAAAAAAGAAACATTTCAGAAAAAAGTGGACCCGAACACAATGCAGCCCAATAATATCTAAATATCACCACAACATACAGATGTGAGAAACGTTTCTACGAGGTGTAATGATTTTTTAAAGTTTGACCACATCCCCTATGGAATGAATAGAGAGGCTGAGCTTTTTGTCTTGTGCTGCAGCCAGCCAGCAGAGGGGGCAGTTTTTGTGGTGACCTCAGTTTAGGCCGAGCAAGATGACGTCCATTTTTTTTACAGTCTATGGTCCTGACACTCTATGCCTCGGGGACCAGGTTTTCTGAGTGGAGAGACTATCTCTCTAGCCAAAGCCGCCCTGGAACCTGTCCCGGAGAAGCCACGCACACCAATCAGTGTGTGGCCATCACAGGTGTTGTGTCTTAAAGAGTAATCCACGTCAGCTGCCCATGTAGGAGTCAGTCCCTGTACATATAGAATATGTAGGGTGGATAGATGGTCTGAACCTGGGTTACAGATGTATCCTTACGATGGTGGATGGTGGTCCCCAAAGCATCTGTTTCCAAGAGACTGACAGGAGGGTGTGTAGGTTTGTTACAGAGAAACATAACAAAGGCATCATTATCAGAGCTCTCATCAGGATTACATTTAAGATACAGATCTTAGTGATTGTATTTACATCCAAAAAACTAAAGCAGTCTCTATTTCAATCATTTTCTCAGAATTTCAATTTACAAAAAAAAGAAAGAAAAGTAAAAAAAAATTCTTTAAACAAAGTAAATTTTGGTTATTTTGGTTTGGTTATTTGTTTTCTACAGGACAGAGATACATTATTTCTGTCTGTATAAATATCCTAATGCCTGTTTTAATTTCATTATTTCATTTCATAAGTGAACTGATGTGAGATTTTCTGCCCCTCCCCCCTCCCCCTTCTCTCTCTCTAATCCCAACACAGTCGAGGCGGATGTCTGTCTAACATGAGACGGGTTCTGTCCGAGGTTTCTGCCCGTTAAAGGGAAGTTTTTCCTTGCCATTGTAACTTGCTAAATATTGCAAAGTGCTGTACTCATGGTGGGTTAAGATGAGATAAGACTTCTTATCTTGTCTCGATGTTGGGTTTCTGTTAATAAAAATTTTATTACCATTTACAGGTCTAGACCTGTTAACGCTTGGAAAGCGTCTTGAGATAACGTTTGTTATGAATTGGCGCTATATAAATAAAGACTGATTGATTGATTGATTGAGATTTGAATGTGAATTGTTGATGCAGCCAGATACCAAGATATTTGTACTAAGTGACTCTTTCTATAATGTGACCTTCCAGAGTTGTAATATGTGTATTATTTATCAGCAGGATTAAGCTTTATCTGGGTCAAAATTAATTTCAGATTGAAGCATTTTTCAGTTTGTGAAGCTCTGCAGTCTGTCAGTGGCCAGTTGCACAGTGTTAGTAAAGGGATAAACAGCTGCGTAATCAGCATAAATGTGGGTGTTACAGAGTGATAAAACAAATGTAATGTCATTGATTTATACTGTGAAGAGTACAGGACCCAAAACTGAACCCTGAAGGACCCCCTTTGATAGAGTTAAATAGTGATATATGGTTTAAATAATTTGAAAAACTTCTGCTCTTATCAAAATCTGACTGAACTTCATGGAGTTGTGGTTGTAACAGCAAGTAGCTGTAATGTTAATTTGACTCTTGACGGTTTCAGGGCTTTCTTTTTATTGATTTTTCAAAAAATTGGAATATCATTCAGAAGTTTATTCAATTCATGTCAGCAAATCAACTTCAAAGGTGAAGCTAAAATATGATATAAACTCATTACATTCAAAGTGAGACATTTATTTGTTAAAACTGATGATCATGGCTTACAGTTTTTGAAAACCCCGAGTTCAAAATCTTAGAGAATTAGAATATTGTGAAAAGGCAGCTAACCAATCCAAAACACCTGTGAAGGGTTCCTGAGCCTTTAAATTGTCTCTTAGTCTATCTCATTTCAGTAGAATTCACAATCATGGGACAGACTGCTGACCTATGCAGAAAACCATCACTGACACTCTCCACAAGGAAGGAAAGTCTCAAAAGGTAATTGTAAAAGAAGTTGGATGTTCTCAAAGTGCTGTATCAAAGCAGGTTAATTAGAAAGTTAACTGGAAGGGAAAAGTATGGAAAAAAAGTTGCACAAGCTGCAGGAATGACCAGAGTCTGCAGAGAATTGTCAGGAAAAAGGCCATTCAAAAGTGTAAGAGAACTTCATAAGGAGTGGACTGAGGCTGAAGTTAGCATATCAAGAGCCACTACACACGGACGGATCCTGGAAATGGGCTTCAAATGTCAGATTCCTCTTATCAAGCCGCTCCTGAACAACAAACAATGTCAGAAGCGTCTTACCTGGGCTTAAAAAAAGAGAACTGATCTGTTGCTCAGTGGTCTAAAGGCCTCTTTTTCCATGAGAGCAAATTTTGCATCTCATTTGGACACCAAGGTCCCAGAGTCTGGATGAAGAATAGAGAAGCACACAATCCAAGATGCCTGATGTCCAGTGTGAAGTTTCCTCAGTCTGTATTGGTTTGGAGAGCCATGTCTTCTGCTGGTGTTGGTCCACTGTGCTTTATGAAGTTCAGAGTCAATGGGGCTGTCCATCAGGAGATTTTAGAGCACTTTATGATTCTTTTGGCAGACTAGCTTTATAGAGATGCTGACTTCATTTTCCAGCAGGACATGGCACCTGCCCACACTACCAAAACTACCAAAACCTGATTAAATGACCATCAGATAACTGTGTTTGACTGGCCAGCAAACTTACCTGAACTGAACCCCATAGAGAATTTATGGGGCATTGCCAAGAGAAAGATGAGAGACAAGAGACTGAACACTGCAGCAGCGCTGAAGGCCGCTTTGAAGCATCCTGGTCTTCCATAACACCTCAGCAGTGCCACAGGCTGATAGCATCCATGCCACGCTGCACTGAGGCAGTAATTCATGCAAAAGGGGCCCAAACCAAGTACAAAGTACGTATACAGGTTAGACTTTTCAGAGGACTAGAATACTTCTCTATTTAAAATTCTCTTTCTATTGATTGTATGTAATATTCTAATTTTATGAGATTTTCAGTTCAAGGTTTTGATAAGCTGTAAGCCACAATCATAAAAATGATAACAAATGAAGGCCAGAAACTGTCAGGTTCAAGCAACCTAAAACATCAGAAAAGATGCACAAATGAGGCAAAGACAACGGTCTAAAGTTTTTACTTGCAAGGAGAACGCAGAGATGTGCCCAGTTACAGATCTCAGACCGTTCTGAAGCACATCCTTCGTTTTCCTCTCTTTATTTTCCTTAGGGAGGTCCTTAGTTACACATTTACAATCAACAGGATGTGGTGATCACAGAAAATGTCACATAGCACATGCATGCTCACTGCATGCTCCCAAGGTTAATTTACATAGTAAGTGCAACGCAGATCTTAACAGCACATTCTTCCACGTAGAGGTATTTTTCCATCACACATGGAGGTCAAAGGTCTTGGTCAGGCAACACCTGCTTAGATGAGGATTAAAGGTTAACAGACACATTTAAAGAAAAGCAAACACTCTAAGGTGAATATGTGATCAAACTTTGTACAATTACTCTATCATTTCCCTCCTGTTTATCACATATTCGCTCAAATTCTCATGTTCACTATACAGCCACTACTGGTTAAGATTTTTAGCTGCTGAGTCATGTTTATGAGGCCAAACATCATTTACACTCAGACGGATAATGACAAGTCTCGTTTTAAGGTTTTAGGTCATAGATTTTGTAAAAAGAAAAACAATGTCATTACAAATAAAACAATGTTCAGCAGAGTGAAATGAGAAACCAAAAGGAGACTGGAGATCCTGGCCAAAATAATCAAAAGATGGGAAGGTGTCGGGCCAGCCACGCATTGGACCGTCGTACCCAAACATCTTCCCCTAACCTAAAAAACAACAGAATAAATCCTATGAATCCAAAGAAAAAACCCGATAACTGGATTACCGGTGATCTCCAGCTCACTAAAAAACAACAACAGAACCTGAATAAGAGAAAGGAGACAAAAAACACAGGTTACAAAACATGAGATTAAAATTTCTGACAAGAAATTATAAAAACAAAGCATCAAAAATCATACTGGTCAGGGGACCAACACGGATGTCGATGGTCCTTTACAGGCTGTCATCTGACCCGTGTTCCCCTGGTCACTGCAATTTTATTTTTACACTTCAAGATCAGCTTGAATCACTAACAAACCTATACTTTCTTCGTCGTCATCCAGGAACAATGTTTCCTCTGCATGGTGTGCTAGATTATAAATTTCATTGGTGTGAACGAATATTATTTCCACTATCTTATGTTTAACGCATTTAATAATACATGGCACACATGCACAAGCAAGTAGGATACAGATAATAACCGAAACGATAAGAATTAAAATAGACATAATTATATTTGCAAAACTTTCAAAATGTTGTGTTAACCAGTCCCTGTCTAACAGCATTTATGTCCACAAATTCCTTTTCGGATGACTTTTAATTCCTCACTTGCAAGAGAAATATTTGACATGTCAGATAGTTTCTTTATATTAGTACAACATCCTTCATCTGCATTTATGAATGTACAAAGTCCTCCTTCTTTGGCCAGTACAATGTCTAGAGCCTGCCTGCTCTCTAACACAGCTCTAGTGATATCAGTCAGTTTTCTCTCAATGGCATCTAAGGCTTTAACTGAAGAGTTAACCTGTCTCTGTTGGTTGTAGTAAATGTAATTAATCCACCTGGTTTGTAGTTCATCTTTTAAACCTGACAACAGTGGCAGGGAGCCCAACACAGACCATCCTGTAGGATTTCTAAAACCGACCAGAACTCCAAAACCTTCTACCATAATATCTCTTTTATTTCTAGTTTTCAAATTTTTCTCTGAAGTAATGATTGTTACTCTTTCAGTTAACATAACTACTGCACATTCCTCATTCTTCCCAGGTTTGGTTTTTAAGACTGCTTTTGGACCTCATGCAAAGAACACATCAGATGTCCAATCAAGTCTGTCAATGATCTCACCCAGCCATCTCCCCCTGCCCGAGTCATCAGTGGTTCTCATCCACTGGACACATTTCTCACGGTAGCTGCTAGGTAATGTCTTACCAGCAGAACCCACCTCAAGGCAGAAGAACTCAGCAGTTTTTGCCGCTGGGCACTCCTGCACTGGGGGCTCTAATTGCAGCTCCTCATGTGTCTTTGTGGGTCGGGGGCATTCTGAGTTCCACATCTGACGCATGTGGTTCCTGTTCCGCATGGATAGTAAAATGCAGTCTATTAAACAAATCTGTTGGGAAATCACAGTACGGAATTTATCCATGTGCAAATAAAGGGTACCAATATCAGTAAGATACAATTTACCAAATCCTTTAACCTCAACGTAACTTTCGCATGGTGTATTTACTTCTGCAGCTACTCGAACAGCTATAAATTTAGATCTAGGTACTACACAGATAGTACACTCATCAGGTTTTAAGCCCAAAGGGTGAACTATGTTATTTAAAGTTTTATCCCATCTATCCTGAAATGTTTCTAAATTTAGATTTCCCTTATTCACTTGAGTTGGGTGTTTGAAAAATAGGTTCAGGTGGTGGAGTACCGGGGGGCGCAACTTTGTAAACAAGGATGGTCGTTTTATTTGGCTCAATGAATATATCAGTTGTCATATTTGGCTCAATAAATGTATCAATTGTTGGTGGTTTATAACAATTATACACAAAAGATGCTACTTTAATGCCTAGGGTTTTTTGTTGGAAATAGTTCTATCCATTTTGCAAATGCATCTATTATGACAAGACAGTACGTTTTTCCTTCACTTTTATTTAGCTCTATGAAATCCATATTGATAACTTGGAATGGATACTGTGGATTAGGGAATCTTCCCCTAGCTGGTCTCAAGTTCCCCTGTGGATTGTGTTTTGCACACGTTAAACATGCTCTACAAAATTTTTTTATGTAAGAGTTTTTGAATAAGAGTTAAATCCATAGGTTGTATATTGTTGAATCTGTCCTACCATCCCTCCTGTTGAGACATGTATAACACCATGGCTCAATTCTGCAGTTCTATTTTTTATTAAGGCAGATTTTAGTTGTCCATTAAATCCACATCTGTTATCAATTTATCTAACGCTTTTACTTTATCTGGGCAGCATTTCTCAACAAATTTCCAGTCATTACATTGCAGTTTATCTCTCGGTTTTAGCTTACTATGCCCTTTCCCCAATTTTTAACAAATTTAGTCCAGTCTTTCAAGCACCTAGGGTGTCCTATAGACTGGAATGTATTCTGTGGGGTGATAATCAATTTACCGTTGTGGTACGTCTCACTTCAACTCTTTCGAGTGGAGAGTCTTGCCTGTGCATCCACAAGGGTCTTATCACTTGTATCCCACTGTTTCTGGTATGATTATCAACAACTAGTGGTATCAATAATCCTGTCACACTCTCATTCACACTTTAGGTGGCTTGTCATGAATTTAAATCTTAACACGTGTTTCTCTTCAACAGGGTCTCACTACCCTTCTTATTCATTTATTTACCTGCCATTGACTAGTATTCACAGGGTTTTCATCTCAAAACTGCGTCTTCAAACAACTCACGCCTTGTTTATGGCACTTTAAACAGACAACTCACGCCTTGTCTATAGCTATTCTAATGTGCGCAATTTTAGTTTCTCTAGGTTGCGTCTCTTTTAACAGAGGATTTACGGCTTCCTCACTGCCTTTTCTCTAATTCCATGGATTTTAAGGACCCTGGCGTCCCACGCAACTCTCTTTTTGATTTAAATTTAAGACATGCTCACCACCGTTGTCTTTTCCCCTTGGTTTTCCGTCAACCCTCAGGATCCAAACAGGAAGACGAAGTGCAGTCCCGGAAAGGGTCTCTTTTAGGCTGCACCTGGGCAGCCTACCGTGGCCACGGTTTTATACTGCAGTTCGGTCCGCCTGCTGGATCCGTTGGGTGTATTGGAATCCGGCTCGAAGGACCAAAATAATGTCAGGTTCAAGCAACCTAAAACATCAGAAAAGATGCACAAATGAGGCAAAGACAACGGTCTAAAGTTTTTACTTGCAAGGAGAACGCAGAGATGTGCCCAGTTACAGATCTCAGACCGTTCTGAAGCACATCCTTCGTTTTCCTCTCTTTATTTTCCTTAGGGAGGTCCTTAGTTACACATTTACAATCAACAGGATGTGGTGATCACAGAAAATGTCACATAGCACATGCATGCTCACTGCATGCTCCCAAGGTTAATTTACATAGTAAGTGCAACGCAGATCTTAACAGCACATTCTTCCACGTAGAGGTATTTTTCCATCACACATGGAGGTCAAAGGTCTTGGTCAGGCAACACCTGCTTAGATGAGGATTAAAGGTTAACAGACACATTTAAAGAAAAGCAAACACTCTAAGGTGAATATGTGATCAAACTTTGTACAATTACTCTATCAGAAACACCTTGAGTTGCATGTTATGAGCCCATGTCATATAAGAGTTTCACCTTGTAATCTGATTGCTGAAATAAAGGAACCTTTGCATAATCATACTTCTCCTGCCTTCCTCCAGGAAATGTATGATCTGTTTAATAAGTATTCATTTTCTCACATCTTATCAAATACAACCAAATTATATCTGTCTCTATCTTTTTTTTTTAATAAAGAAAAAAAATCGAAAAGAGCTTTTCTTTAAATATAATTTGAGGCTGGAGCTTAGAATAAATTCAGGTCTCTCATTTCATTTCAGTTGGCCTTTTCAGCCACAGCACTCAATGCTATTTATAGAGTAAATCCCCTCCCTGTCCATCTGCCCAGACTACAAATCCCAGAGATCACTGCTTCCTCTAATTTGGTCATATGACCTGCAGTGAGGCAGGTGGCACATGGTCATATGATGTTGTGAACGAAGCTGAGGAGCAGCAACATCTGAGCTAAATCACAGCCCACATCTCTCCCTCTGCTCAAAGGTAAAGCTGGAGGATTCTCTCCTTTTCACTCTGTCTTTGTGCCTTTAGAGAGGGATGCTGCAGCCTCACACAGAGAGGGAGGAGAGGAGGAGAGGGAGGAGAGGGAGGGATGAGGGGGATGGTAGGCCATCAGGATTGCCTGTATGTTGCTAACACAGATATTTCAGTGTGTGAATGTGTGTGTTGTAAACATGTTGGGCCTCAGGTTGTGTGTGGGGAATGTGTTGTTTCCGTGTTGAAGCAGACAGGCGGGAACAAGAAGAGACGGACCTGAAAGTGGGTTCCTCTTTTAGCATAAGAGCTTTCTGTTGTTGTTGCTGTTGTTTTTTCTGTCAGGGGGGTCACACATGGATGGATGGTTCTTGTTTACTCTTTCTCCTCAATGCAAACATGTCAGTGCAGAACAATCAGGAAATGTTTGGTATGTGGTGTACAGGAATCAAAGAAGGATTTAACCCAGCACAGAACCAGCACCACCACCATCAAATCATGAAGCACATACATTGACAATATGTTCCCCTCCGTCAGTTATTTGGTTCCTATTTTTGTCTTTGTCTGCAGGTCATGAACAATAATCACATGATTTTTCTGATGGATGTGTGTGTAATTTGTGTCTGTGAACGCCCACCTCTTTGTTTCTCATGTAGGACAAACAATGAATCAGGGTTAGCTTGCTTGCTAGTCAATCACTATTTTTTAAACCAGGTTATTCTTCAGTACCATTGAAATACCGTAAGTCTGTGTAGCTGTTTTCCCAGCTCTGAAGAAGCCTACACACAATCCCTGACATGTACCTCCTCCAAAATGTAACCACTTTAAAATGTTGTGAGCAGTGAGCCCTGTGATTGGTCCTTTGAGCGGGGATGTCTTTCCTGTATCCACAGCATCCTTCCTTGTAAAATTTAATGTGTGATTTAAACGCACTAAGAATAGTTGTGAAAAAGTAGGAAATGTGTCAGGACAAGATGTCGTCCGCCGTGGTGTAGGGTCAGCGTGGAAGTATGAACCAGGCTTTGTACGTTTTCCTGCTCTCCTGCTGTCTTCTCACCCTGATCATGCTCAGAGCAAACCAGCTGCTGCCTGTACAATCTTCAGATGTGTATTGATCAGCTGACAGTGTTTCTGTCCCTGGATTCTGGTGGAGCTAGCTGTGTGGAAAATGCACAGTTTCTGGTAACAATGGTTGGCTTACATGGTGAGTGAACCACCAGGTGAAATGCGTTTTTTGTTTTGTTTTGTTTTGTTTCCTGTGTTAGTGTTGCAACAGTCTTTGTAGGGATTTAATGAAAAATAATGACTTTCTGTGACAATCATAGCATCAGCTCAGTGTTCAAAAGGTCAGTGCTTGTTCCGCATGAGCTCATAGGAAAGACCAGTGGACATGTGCCAACCAGTCGGTGGAATAAACTCATAGTTCACATCATTTCATCGCAAATACGTGACAGAAGACCCAGATTTTCCTCTATCATCATGTTATCAGCCTGTTGGTGCCACATATCTATGATGTAAAGATGGCCTGGTTGATGTACCTTCATCCACAGCTGTTTAAAATCTTTAACCCTCAAAAGCCTGAACCATCAGAAAATAGACAAAATTCTAATTTTTGGAATGGAGATGTTTATCAACCCTTTAACAAAACCCACAAAATATTACTACATCATTTTTGTTTATGATACATTTTTTGAATGACAGTTGATAAATTGGGCTGTTTTGGCAAAGTAAAGTAAAATTCTTAGTAAATATGCATTCATTCAATGCATAAAATACTTACTATAAAAATGAGTGACAATTACAATGTTAATATACATAACCACTTTCCATTCCAGAGCAGATCACTTTTGGCTCAGAACAAACAAACAAACAAACAATGTGTCCAGAGGCCTGTTGCACAAAATAGCATAAGGGATTAAGCCAGGATATCTTGGTTATCCTGCCTCAATTTATCTGTGATCCGGTTGCACAAAAGCAGAAAAAAGGAAAGCACAACATGTTTAGATATGAGTTACCATGGAGATTTATCTTGTGGAGCAAGCCTGCTCCAGACCAGGCTAAGTTCCAGGATCTATTTAATCTCATCCCTCATCTCAGCCAGCAGCCACCACAAATAGAAACCAATAGTTATTCCACTGCCCACTACACAATGTTATCACATTCAACTAGACCCACTGTCATTATCTAAACATTTGTGAACACACACACACACACACACACACACACACACACACACACACACACACACACACACACACACACACACACGTTCCACCACATCCCAAAGGTGCTCTATTGGATTGAGATCTGGTGACTGTGGAGGCCATTTGAGTACAGTGAACTCATCGTCATGTTCAAGAAACCAGTCTGAGATGATTCCAGCTTTATGACATGGAGCGTTATCCTGCTGGAAGTAGCCATCAGAAGATGGGTACACTGTGCTCATAAAGGGATGGACATGGTCAGTAACAATACTCAGGTAGGCTGTGGCGTTGTAACAATGCTCAGTTGGTACTAAGGGGCCCAAAGTGTGCCAAGAAAATATCCCCCACACCATTACACCACCAGCAGCAGCCTGAACCATTGATACAAGGCAGGATGAATCTATGCTTTCATGTCGTTGACGCCAAATTCTGACCCTACCATCCGAATGTTGCAGCAGAAATCAAGACTCATCAGACCTGGCAACGTTTTTCCAATCTTCTATTGTCCAGTTTTGGTGAGCCTGTGTGAATTGTAGCCTCAGTTTCCTGTTCTTAGCTGACAGGAGTGACACCCGGTGTGGTCTTCTGCTGCTGTAGCTCATCTACCTCAAGGTTTGACGTGTTGTGCGTTCAGAGATGCCCTTCTGCATACCTTGGTTGTAACGAGTGGTTATTTGAGTTACTGTTGCCTTTCTATCAGCTCGAACCAGTCTGGCCATTCTCCTCTGACCTCTGGCATCAACAAGGCATTTTCACCCACAGAACTGCTGCTCACTGGATATTTTCTCTTATTTGGACCAAACTCTGTAAACCCCAGAGATGGTTGTGCATGAAAATCCCAGTTTCTGAAATACTTAGACCAGCCCGTCTGGCACCAACAACCATGACACGTTCAAAGTCACTTAAATCACCTTTCTTCCCCATTCTGATGCTCAGTTTGAACTGCAGCAGATCATCTTGACCATGTCTACATGCCTAAATGCATTGAGTTGCTGCCATGTGATTGGCTGGTTAGAAATTTGCGTTAACAAGCAGTTGGACAGATTTGCCTAATAAAGTGGTCGGTGAGTGTATATATATATATATATATATATATATATATATATATATATATATATATATATATATATATATATAAACAAGGGACATATAGTTAAAAACACTCATAAAAACACTCATACAATCATTTTTATATAATAAAAATAATAATTCATCTATCATAATTTTTTGGAGTTCTTAAAAATTACATATGTGGTTTATTGTTTCTCATTTTCTTTGATAGTTGGAGAATAACCCATAAATATAAATTCACAAAGAGTAACATGGTGATGTTTCTTTCTTGAGTAAAGATGAATCAGAACAAGTAAACCATCAGCTCCTCTCTAAACTGAACTCACACAGTGACTCTACAAGATAGAAAACATGAATTCAAAGCATGTTATAGAACATAAGAATAAATACACATTCAAAGGTCTGTATATAACACGTCCCACATGTCTGCACACTTCATAAACACAGTATACAACACAAACATTATAAGAGGCCAAATCAGCTTCCTCTGCTGATGCAGCCATATTTAACTGAAATTCACATCCAAGAACATGTGTGTAACTCAAATTCAAAACATGCATGTTAACTAAAATAATTGAACATATTGGTCTTTGACCGGCCGACCACTGTCGTCATCAGGGCAGATGGCAGGATTGTCCCAGTCCATGTGTGATGGCACTCTGGAGGCCCTCTCCTTCCTGAGCAGACCACATGGAGGACAGCACAGGCCACAGTGATGTCACATGACTTCAAAGCTCTGACCCTTAAGTCGTGACAGTGAAAGCATACCATCAGGAAGCCAAAGGTCATTTCAGTCCTGGCTTGGGCATGATTGTAGGCCTGCTGTGCTTCCTGGGGGTCTGTGAAGGGTGTCAAGAGAAAAGGGCGGCAGGCAGACCCCCTGTTCCCCAGCAACACACCTGAGGATTCATTCAATACAAGAGCTGATCATCACAGCCTGATCACAGAGTGACACTCCTGACACAGCCTTGATGTAAAAAGTGGTTTTAATGAAGGTTGTGTGGCTCACCATGTGACAGGTGCTGAGAGATTCCAGAGGTCCAAAGACTCTGGTGTCATGGACTGAGCCAGACCACTTTGTCACATTACTGATGAGAGTCAGCACTGCAGACCATCTGCAACTATAAGATGAAGATTATTTAAACCAAAGACCATCACAAGAAACACTCAGTCTTCATTAACTGACACATTTAAAAAGTCATGTTCACCTGAACGTTAATGCTGGACCCGTCATGTTTAATCCACACACACACACACACACACACACACACACACACACACACACACACACACACACACACACACACACACACACACACACTATAGACTAATGAAACAACAAGAGGAGCTAAAATAAGATTTTACAATCTGTGACATTTATACAGTTTCGTCCCATTCATAATCTGAGCACAGGTTCGTTTTTGCAGCTGTTAATTAACTCTTTGGATTGTAATTGTGAGTCTTTGGTGGAGGATTGAGTGTGTATTTCATCACTTACTCATTCAGGCAGTCTGCAGTGCTTTGCCAAGCTTCTGTCGTTGTTTTAAAACAGTTGCTGTGTTGTCGTTGTTTTATTTGGTCCTTTACCTTCTCATATAAGCCTCCATTATAATTTCTGCCTCCAACGGGGAAAGGTACGCTGCTCTCGTTGTCATGGTAAATCAGTGAATCTGTGATCGATGGCGGAGTCTATTTGAGGAAGTCGTGTATGCACACTGATCCAGGATTGGTTTCACCTGGCTTGATGAATCTGTGTCTGCTCATCTTGGCTTGGTCTTTGTGCAACTAACTGAGCCTGGATGCTCTTGTTTTTTATTCCTTGAGCCGAGCTCACTCATTTATCCTGGATGTCTGAATCCTCCTTTGTGCAACAGGCCTCAGATGATCTCAAGGCTTCATATCAGCAGTTAAAGAAACAGTAGATGACATCAGGGGGGCTCTGTTTGTTGTTTATACTCAGGGACAGAATCGCTTCCTGAGTCATGACAAGTGTGATAGACCCAACATAATGTAATTAGACATGATTCGCTTTGATGGAAACTACATGGTATGACAGTATGTAATATGAGATGTTAGGTTAGCAGATAACAATGGATGGATGTGTAATGATCCAGACAAAAGAACATGTCCTTTAAAAGAGCAGGATTGAAGAAATCATTCACAGCACTTTGTTTTGGTTTCACTGAGATGAAACAAAGTTTGTGTTTTTAGTCTGTACATCAAATTTACAGAACTTCAAAAGAGCCTCAAAGGTAGTTTAAAAATGACACATTAAAAAAGAAACAACACAACATAAATTAAGATAAGATCCACTTCAGTAACCCCAAAGGAAATGATGTTACCAGAGTACAAGATACAAAAGTTGATAAAGGTAAAATACAAAAGTACAAAATGTTTGTAAGTAAAGACTGATAATGTAAAATACAGATCAGGTGTTTGTTAAACAATAAAAGTGTTTGAATGGAGGTTCAATAAATAAGTGTCCAATGTAAAAATGCAAACAAAGCACATTATAGCACTGGAGCTAACAGTGTAGCCATCACAGCTACAGCTCACTGATGTCAGTAACCACAGCAGGTCTTTTTTACCCAGCACCCATTCCTCTGTCCTCACTTCAGCACTGCTGTACGTCCTGTGTGCTTCCTGTAGGAATGTATTTGCTCTCTGTCTCTTTGGACTCTGTGCCACGTGAAGCTGATTGTTCATAGAGAGTAAAACTTTGGATGCAAACTTCAGTGTGTCCTCCATCTCTACAGAGAGGCGTGGAAGGAGGAATGGAAGAAGGAGTAGATTGTTCTGTTGTCCAGCCAAAGCAGGGCACGTATAATGTGTGGGTGTGTGGTTGTGCTTTGAAAATGACCTTAGCCTTTATAACACGCTGGTTATGAGCAGAAGAACAGAGCGCAGTGTTTATACTCATCATGTGAACTCTCTCCATGTTTTGTATGAAGTGATTTTTTCCTCCGTGGTGTATCTGTTTGTCTCCGTATGAACAGGATGTTGAGTGGTGGGTGTTCTCTGCATGACTCACTGCTCCACTCGCCGATCTGGACAACAGATTGTTCTCTCTAACCGCTCGCGCTCCTCTTTCTTCTCCATCTTTGTTTTTCTACTTGTTATTGATAATCTGCTCTTTGTTATGAATATTCAGAGATGAATCTCTGCAGCACAGATTGAGTGCTCAAATGTTCATACTTGGTTTAACAGCTTTCAAAACCAAGGTCTCTGGTGGGGTTAGTAGATCATTAGTTACATCAGGCGTTCTTGTTGTCCACCATGTTGAAAGACATGGCTGTAAGAATCTCATTATTTATCACTGCTTATTTTTGTTTTTTCTCTTTTACTGACATCTTACAGATAAAGTCTACGTCTGTTATTCATTGTCATCTGTTGAACATGGTTATTGCACCGTTGGTGTTACTGGATTTATATAATGTGGCTCAGGCAGACTGCTTCTTCAATGTTTTTATTTCTGTATCATATTAAACTTTGTTGATTCAAAGCACTTTGAAGATAAAAATTTGCCACAGACTTGAAATGATTAGGTTGTCACATCAAGATCTACTAACTGCTGGTAAAACAAAACAAAACAAAAAAAAAACAAACAAAAAAAACCTAACCCAACTAACTTGAGGCTTTTCTTCACACTTAATAAGGTTTTTCCTTCTTGCTTACATTCTTGCTTGTATTGTATGTTCCTTTGGAAAAAAAAACATCTGCTAACTGAAAATGTAGAATTGTTGTAGAATTAAGACAATGTTTGAGAAGCGGGCTTTAAACACCAAGGTCTCCACATTGCTCCGCCTCCAGAGGGGTGGCCAATCAGAGGGAAAGGGGATTGTTGAGCAGACAGCTTTACTATAAAGAGACTGCAACAAAAACAGTGTTTCAGACAGAGGCTGAAACAAGAGTTTAGAAGAAGAGAGAAACATAGTTTTTGTAATTTTGTAAACAGAAGGGCTGCAGAGCACAGTTAGTAGTCAAGCAATGTGAGGGTGTTAACAATCAAAAATAACAACATTTTTTACATTAATAACACCAATTTGACATTAGTGCTTGGATAGAAAACGTCAACAAGTCAACAGACGTTTACTGGACTGACATTCAGTGCACAGACATCCAGTGGACAGATGTAGTGGACAGTCAATCAATCAATCTTTATTTATACAGCGCCAATACATAACAAACGTTATCTCAAGATGCTTTCAAAAGCGTTATCAGGTCCATGGCAGCAGGCCGTCCACAGCAACAATCCAAAGAACCTAACAGACAAACTCAGAGACTCCCAGAGAGATCCATGGTTAATAACTTTAATGAGACATTAAGATTAGAAGTTAGACTGACAGATAGAAGAGAGATCTGTCAGTCTACCCCCCCCCCCCCCCAGTCTAAACCTACAGCAGACTAACTAAGAGTGGCCTGCATGCTGGGAACACAGCAATCTAAATGGATAATACAGCACGACAAGCTCTTTAAGATAGGATGGCCTGATGCCATTAAGAGCTTTGTAAGTCAGAAGAAGAATTTTAAATTCTATTCTAAACTTTATGGGTAGCCAGTGGAGAGACTGATCTCTCATGAGCATCATGTGACTTGTTCTGAGACAAGTGTCCCTCAAACTGTGATTGGCTGGAAACCCCACTTGGTCAAAGATGCCTTCAGGGTTCAAAATAAACTGTCTGGCAAACTGAGGCAGACCTATCGCAACCACATGTTAGCTAAACTGTCAAATTATTGTACATTTTGCCTTATTTTGGATTATTGATCGTACTGGACCAGATCTAGAGGAAGGGCCTTCATAATGTGACTGGGCATACCAAAATCCTGATTTTTTTTATTGGCTACTACCTTTTTCAGAGGAGGGACTTATGCTAAAATCAACTTTTAAAGCTGTGTGGGCAGTTTGGAGTTTGCTTTACATTTCAGCACAACAAACTCATTCCAGAAAAACCCTGAAAGGCTTCATTTCACGTTTGCACTTCAACTCTGTGTCTGTCATGGAGTTATCCAGTTTAAAGTTGTGCATTGAATTAATCATTATACATAAACTGACAAAGTTTTACTCCAGTGTTAATACAGTGTGTCCAAATGTGTCAGTATTTACCACACACACAAACACACACACACTCATTCAGGCGGTCACTTTTTGTACTTGTACTAAATTGGACATAAATCTTTAAAGTTTATGCTGAGTGTTTAAAATGTTCCAACTTGTCAATATGAATTAAATAAATAAAATAATACAAAAATACAATATTTTCAGTGATTTGATGTCAGTTGTTAAAATAGGTATCATTAGCGGAGAGAAATTAAAAATAAATATAGATAATAAAAAAGGACCTATCACATGCTTGTTCGTTTGATCATCATACACATCTAATTCTGCAAAGCGTCGTTGAACAACTGCAAATAAATTGCGTTGTTGTTGTTGTTGATGTTTTGACACTCCTGCAAAAATCGTTTGGACCCCAGTTAAAGAGTATGGCTCATTCCCTGAACCTCCCTACGGCATGCATGTGAGGAAGCGACCATGGACACATTTATACAAATGAAATACCCCACCATAATAAATAAATAAATAAATAAATAAATAAATAAATAAATAAATAAATAAATAAATAAATAAATAAATAAATAAAATTTTATCAAACACTTTCTGTAACAATATATATTTTTTAAGGAAATATTCAACATTGTATTGTTGAATTTCTAACACTTCCGGTTATCAAATTATCAATTGTCTGCTTCAGTGTTGATCTGATGTTTTGAACCTTGTATGACTTCCAGACCTTCTTTAGGCTTTAAAAATTCTCCTTAAAATCGTAATATCATATTTTCTCGCCTCCAAGGAATTGAAGTAAGCTGTATTTTTAGAAGAGAAGTGATCTGCATTTAGTGGACCAGAGTGAAAAGTCCTCACAGGAACCACCCGAACACTCAGCCGACTCAGTGTGGCATTAGAGCCCAAACCTCTGTCACATTGTGAATAATGTTTGCGTCTGGCTCCGGTTCAGGACAGCCATCTGCTGCTCTGTGTACGAATACACCATCATCCTCTGGCAGACAGTCAGTCACACTGTGATGATTATTTGCTTTTACTTGGTGTTGTGTGATCATTACAGCAGAGATAACACAAAGAACATTTCTTTCTTCTACCAGCCGTTATACAACCAAAGTAAACATGCTCAGTCTGCTCGATTCCTCTGCAGTGTTATTGAAGCGATCACAGGAAAATGTTCAGTGTTGAACACATACCACCATGCTCTGACCAATATACAGTCCATTTTTTAAATCTTTTTTATTTAGAGTAATAACTTTAGTCACCACATTTCAATACTATTCTAAAAATACTTCATATATAATCAGTCCATCCGCCTGGCTCTTCAGTATATAATAAAAGAAAACCTAATTTTCTCTCTCAGCACCGAATAAACTGTCAAAAATTTCACTTCACAGTTAAATAAGAAAATGTGTTTTTTTGTTTGCACAGGGAACAAAGAGTATAGCTGCTGAGCTTACCTTGAGGCCAGCTCTCTGTGAGAAGAGTGTCAGCATCTGATGGTGATGAGTTTACTCAGCTCTCATTCAGATAATTCATTTATGTCCTAATCTTACCCGAGTATGAGTGTCTAATCAAATGGAGTCATCCCCAAACTCTGTTTGCAAACAGCAGCTGTTAGTTACGGTTTGAATCAGTAGAAAAACAGAAAATGATTAAACTTCCTGCTTCAGGGTCTGGGAATGTATGGATGTCTGATATCAGCTGTACTGTCTGACAAATCAGTCCATAACAATTTCAAACATACCTTAGTCCATGATTAGGTTTAGATTTGTTTTGACTGTTCATGACCACGATCATATTATTTCTCTTTGGTTTCAGTAATCAACTGCATTGATATAAATGCACACTAAATTAAATTGAATTTATAAAATGTAAATAAAATATATTTTTAAGTTTAAATGATCTCTGTCATGAGTCACATGACCATTTACACCAATCAGTCCTCACACTACAGCCACCTACATGATGTGAGCCCCAAAATATTCTGACCTGATGAAACACTGATGCTTCTGGACCAGTTCCTTATCTTTACAGCCCACGACTTCCAAAATACAGGTGCCATGACCTTTGACCCCCTTCTGTGTGAAGACACAGATAGTCCAATCTAAAAACAGACAATCATAAGCAAAAATAAGTCAGCAAAAAATGTGAAAACAGATCAAACATATTCAGTTTGCAGAGTTTCATGTAAAATTTAAATTTGAATAATAGATTAAAAAATATGCAAGTTTAAGTAGTTTTTGATTTTGGAAGGCATTTCAACCCCAACTTTGGAAACCAGGTATTTTCAGCAGCAGGTGTTGTGGGCTGTACAGTGCATACATGAGTACACTGATAAACAACAGCTGATAGATGTTATGTAAGAATAAACTCTAGAAGAATATGGTTTGAAGATGATTAATGATACAAAAATCTTAAAAAGTGATATGAAAATAAATTGTAGCCTAAAAAATATCAAAGTGCAATCTCATGCAGAGCCAGCAGCTACCGTCCCATCTCAAAGAAAACTTAATCTGCAGGGAGAACAATAATTATAGTTTAAAACAGCTGTTGTCCATGACTTCTGGGTCAAATTCAAACGAGAAATAAAGGTGCAGGTAAAACCTCTTTACTGGAAAATTAAAGTCACATTTCTAAACAGTAAAGACTGCAGCTGATGAGAGTGCAGCTTTAATGTTACAACAATTCAAAACATAAAGCACTCTCACATCTAATTTCAAACACCTGAAGTTTTGACAAGGTTTGTCGCTGTCCTACACACAAACAAATATGGTGTCTGTTTCAGAGCTGTATAGATCAAACACATTCTGTTTTGTGTGTGACATAAAATCTTTCTTCAGTTGTTATGATTGGCTGAACATATCACAGCACATTATTTCACAGCTGGTGCTGTCACCTGAAGGCTGTGACCTCATGACCCCGATAACTCAGGTCAAATAAAGTCAAATCAAGAAAAACAAACTCAGCTTCTCTTTGTGTACCTGGCTACCTGTGGGATTAAATGGACCAGTACTTATATGGTGCTTTTCTAGTCTTTCTGACTACTCAAAGCGCTTTACACTGCTAGTTCACCCATTCACACCACATTCACACACTGATGGGAGGAGGAAGCCGAATCCATCAGTTTTTTAGCTAATCATTCATACCCATTCATACACCACTGAACAACAGTGGGAGCAATTTGGGGTTCAGTGTCTTGCTCAAGGACACTTCGACATGTGACTGCAGGAGCTGGGAATTTAACCCTCGACCTTCCGACTAACAGCCGACACCTCTACCACTGAGCCATGGTCGCCCAAGTGTTTATTATTAGCAATTAGCAATAATTATTTTTGGATGGATGGATTCTGTTCTGGGGAAACCATGAATCCATGTTTTTGGTTACTGTAGACCGTTTCCAAAGGGTCATGTCCGGTCCACTTGATATAAGGTTTAAAGGTAGAGGAGACCTAGTGACAGAACAAAAAGGTCTGTTTGTTTTTCTCCCCTTAATTCCTCAATAAACATTTGGTGTCATTTAGCAAACAGAGGCGGTCCAAACCAGTCAGTGTTTTGAACCATCAGCTTTGTGCTGATCTTGACTTCTGTCCTGTTACAAACAGTAGTCTTCTTGTCCTTCCCTGTGTTCTGAAGTAAATTGTATATGAACAATTGAGTCACATTTATCATCAGTGAAATTTGAAATGCTGAGGCATGACTCTCTCCATCCAGCTCACCTGTTGATATATTGCCTGACCTGTTGTGTGGGGGCTGAGCCCAGACGGAGATTACAAGAGGCCAAAATGAGTTTCCTCTCTGTAAAAGGAGCCACTAGAGGTGGCTCAGGCATCTGATAAGTGCGCCCTGAGCATCTCGCGTTAGTGATTTTATTGTGACGTCCACCTGGGAAGAGACCTAGGACATGCTGAAGGGATTACACACTCCATCTGGCCTGGAAACACCTCCAGTTTCCCCAGGACAGCAGCAGGATGAGGCAGAAGGGGGAGGACAGGGTTTGTGCTGCTTCACCTGCTGCTGGAGAAATGTTGCTTTAGAGATTTTTCAGATCTGCTTAATAAACAGGGTAACAATATGTGGAGTAAAATATGGATGCACTTATGGGTTGTGACATGCCAGAGAAAAAAAAAAAAAAAAAAAAAAAAAAAACAGTACACAGTGACCAAAACCTTTCTCATGTCTTCAAACCAGCTGTTTAATGAGAGTCAGGTGAGAACCAGATGTCTCATACTTCTGTTTATAAAAATGTATGTATTTAGGTTTCCAGTGACTAGATCTCAAGCTCCAAAAAACTAAAGCAAAGAGCTGTGGAGAAGCTACCTGTTAGCATGTGAGGAGCATCATCGTTAGCTGTCACTCTGTGCAAAAGTATGACTCTGGCATAGTTACTGTTCAACATGCTAACTCTGAAGAGAAGGTCTAGCTGATTTTTTTTTTATTTTTTTATTTTAATTTTTTAAATGTTGGGTTAATTATAGTGCCTGATTCGAATTAAATCTGTCATGTTTGTGAGACAAAGACTGCGTTTCCCATGAGCATACAAACATCAAAGTGGATAATCTGACTTCAACACAGGTGCAAAAATTCAGGATTAAAAACAAACAAACCATCAAACAAACAAAAAAAAAGTTGAGTTTGACACTAATAAACTCATTTCACTCTGTTGGTCATGAAGTGGTTCCAGTGTAAGCGTGAGAGGGTTTTCAGGATCAAGCCTCCTGGAACTGCCTTGAACAGCAAAGTATGTGAGATACTGACCTCACTGTAGCTTCAATAATTCAGTTTGATTTGGTGAACAAGGGAGAAAATCAACTTCCTGTTGAGAGCAAACATCTTCTGCTTCTGTTTGAGGGTGATGGACATGTTATTCTGCTCAGCACTTTAGACTGGGTCAGTGTTCATCTGTAGAGACAGGTTAACATGTCAGGGATGTTATTAGTGTGTCACATGTAACTGCAGCAGCACCTCTTAACAACACATCTATAGCACAAAGGGTTAACCTCCAGTTAATTCAACCTGAAGTGTTGGCTGCACTTTGCCACTAATTGTTTGTTTACTTGTTTGTTTACATCCATCATTAATTTATACCTGATGCCCTTATAAAAAACAACACCTGCACTGCCCAGTATCCAGGTGTTTATCTCACAGTCACGCTGCTTGACTTTTTGGCCAAAAAGTTACTGATTCAGTTTCAAGTGACTGAATCATTTCAGATCATCTCATTCTTAACGAACCAATATTGTCCTTAAATGGTATCAGCAACCACAAGTCATGATATCAGTCATGAAACAAATCCTTGTTAAAACAAATCTTTACACTCCTGTTAATGACTGAGCTCATGATGTGACTTTTTGTTTGTGTGTGTGTGTGTGTGTGTGTGTGTGTGTGTGTGTGTGTGTGTGTGTGTGTGTGTGTGTGTGTGTGTGTGTGTGTTTAAGTGTGTGCATGGTGCTTTTTCGTTGTTGAATGACGATTGGTGGATCGATTCCCTGCATTCTGCTGCTGATAGGCTGCGTCAGATGCAGGGCTCTATTAAATGATGTCTGTGACATCAGCACATCGCAGGTTATTCTTTCTGGGTTAATGTAAGGGTGTTATCTCAGTTTAATAAATCTAATTGTTGAATAGTTTTGGATTAGTTTAATCCTGACTTGATTCCTTTGTTTCCTTAGATTACCTTATTTCATTCTTAGAGCTGTTTTTGAGCTTTTTTAGTTGTAGCCTGAGTTCATCCAAAAATGTAAATTCATTCTGTATATAATTATGAAGACAATAAAAAAGGAATACCCTGCTGAGGTTTAGGGATAAAATGAATCTACAGCTGAAGAGCATGATGTTATAATGAGCCCTCCATCAGTTTTCTTCTGAGGCCAAAATACCTCAAACATGATATGTGTCACTTGTAATGTTGAAGCATTTGTGACAGCGCCGTGTTTTAGCCTTTATAGGCTGTCATGTGTCATCTCCCAGCATTAAAACCTCAGTTGATCCCAGTATGTAACATTCTACACACAGCATGTTAATGTCTGATAATCATCACGGTCCCTTGATGTGGTTATTCAAACATTTTTCCTGTTGATCTGAGGAACTGGACTTTGGTGTTACAGTTCACCTGAAGGCCCAAAGAGGATATATGGATGCTGGATGGCAACTGAGACCCTTTAGTGAGACCAGAGAGGGAACAGGAAAGGAGCTTTTTTTTCTGGATGTGAATTCAGAGAGACAAGAGGCTCAGCCGTCAGAGATAACAAGGCCGGGCTCGGTGATGTGTGAATAATGGCCGGACAGAGGTTTAGACATCATTAGAATAATCAGCCCTGATGTGGACAGAGATGCACGACAATCCCGGGGAGGCCTACTGCTGCTGATGGGACGCTAATTAAGATGCTGCTGGTGTACTCTTCTTTTCTGACATCACAGTGCATGACCAACCCCTGAGTTGGACCTTGGTTTGAATATCAGTCCATCTTCATCTCCACTGCAGTCATTTGGCTTCTTCTGGGTCCTGTGCTGGCTGTGCTCGTTTGTAGCTGTGCTCTGTGTTTTTGCATGAGTTGTTTTCTCTCTTTGTTTCCAGTTTCCTCTCTTAATCTGTGCGCTCTGCATTTTGCTGCTGTACACCAGTGCAGCCGCAGAGCATTCAGCATGTTTGTGGTTTTATTGTACTCCTCTACTCATCTTGCTGTCTGCTGGTTGGAAACCCCATTGATCATATCAGATTGGTTAAGTAATTGATTGTTACTGGTTATTAACCTCCCAGAACTTTGGACCTACTTGCCAGCCTCTGAGAACAGCCTGTAATCAGTCACAAATGGCAGCCGCTAATGAAATTAGTTCCTGGTTCTGCCTCACAACTTTGTTTGTTCCACAAAGTATTGGCAAGGGCATAGAGATGCCATGGTTTCCTCTCCCCCAGGAGCGCAGCGATAGAACAACAGAATGCTGATAATGAGCTGCCCGCTCTTTGCTGTCTCTTTGTAATTACTCTTGTGTCTGACCAAAATATAAAGATGAGGACATGAAAAGTTCCATTTAGCAGAGTTTGTTTTTGGATATGTCCACACAGGGGTAGAGCCAGAGGAACACCAGACATGATCCTGTACTGACAGTCAATGGTTATGGTTTGAGAGTCCTTTAAAATGACAGTGACCCTGGTACAAAGATAACCTTTAGGCTGTAAAAATGGGGGAGGGAGGGGGGGGGGGGGTGTTCACAATGACAGACACTTTGAACTTTGAATGGCTGAAGTGTTGGTACAGTGGATGTGCAATGTGATGAATAATAGTGGAGATTGTGTAAGGAAGGCACTCTCTCTCTCTCTCTCTCTCTCTCTCTTGTCTCTCTGTCTCTGTCTCTGTCTCTCTCTCTCTCTCTCTCTCTCTCTCTTGTATCTTTTTCTTTCTCTTTCTCTCTCTCTCTCTCTCTCTCTCTCACACACACACACACACACACACACACACACACACACACACACACACACACACACACACACACACACTGTCAGAACTTAACTCTAAACATGTAAATGTATAATCATTTGTGTTATGCAGGTAGTCCCTCTGAAGTTAAACTCTTAAAGCAGGCCTCTGTGTTGTGCACATACTAAGGGGCAGCAGAGGCTCAGTGGTAGAGTTTGTAGTTTCTCAGTCAGAAGGTCAGGGGTTCGACCTCAGCTGTCAGCTATGCCAAAGTCTCCTTGGGCCAGACACTTAATTTCAACCTGGCCTAGGTGTGTGAGGCTGAACACCAAGTGCACATTTTATAAAGATAAGATAAGATAAGATAAGATAAGATAAGATAAGATAAGATAAGATAAGATAAGATAAGATAAGATACTTTTACATCTACCAGCTCTGAACCGTCGTCTTCCAGAGGACAACAGTTCATTTTCAGAATAGGGAGCGTGCCAAGAATACCTCAAGATTTTTTGCCGACGACAATATTTCCAAAGACAGTTTTTTAGGGACAGGTGATTTTTCTTGCCAATCACTTTCACAGCAAATTTAAACATTTGATCAATCTTCGCTTTACACTGAGCAGACTGAGAGCCGAACCAGGCTACCATCCCGTATCTGATCAGACACCTCATGACAGAATTAAAGAAAGTCAGCATCACACTCATACTTACATAAAACAGTCTGAGTCTGTGGAGAAAATTCTGTCTTTGGGCCAGTTTGGCGCACAAGAAATCATCATGAACATTCCACGTTAGAGAGTTATCCATCTGAATGACCCAATACGTATATGTGTGTCCACCTACTCAATTAGACGGTCACTGATTAAAACAGGGTCATGTGATCTAACTGCCCTGGGGTCAAATACCATCTCTTTATTTTGTTTGTGTTCAGAATGAGATGATGTTTCTCACACCAAGCCTGAAGTGAGATAACCTCACTGACATAGACAGAATGGCAAACATCAGCAAACAGAAGACTCAGTAAGTGTGTCATCAGGAAATTTAATGACACAGTTATTTTGATGACTGATTCTCTAGTCATGTGAGTAAGAGAGGAGAGCTCACAGCTCCTTGTGTTCTTTTGGGGCTCACTGGAACAAAGTGTTTAAAGTTACATACTATAAATTCAGTGTCAACACACTGCAGAACCTGAACTCTAAGACAGATTCTGTCTTATTTTGAGTAGGAACGTGTATTACTAGACTTCACATGAACCATATTCACCTGGCAAGTACAGAAAAATGTCTGATTTTAAAACATTACAAAAACTCAAAAGATCAAAAAGATCTACTCTCCATTCATTACCTTTAAAACAAGCACACCTTATTAAGAGTGATATATTACCAGACAGTGGGTGAAGGTGCTTATGGGAAACGATGTCTTCATCCTGAAAAAAAAACGCTACAGATTCTAGCCTAAGGTGTCACTGCAGTTAACACCAAACAGCGGCTTTAAGTTCACATTATAGTAAAAATGCTTTTTTGGCAAGGCAGAGAAAAATATTATATAATGTAAATTCTATGTGATAGAAATAACTTTATTCTGTATCTTATTAACAAAAACATAGATGTTTAATCAAAACATGGAGTTGGATTTTATGAATAAAATCAATGAAAAATAGGATCCCACTGAGCTTTTTTTCTGAGTCCTGAATGTCAAAATATATTTTCTAATGTTTCATAAAAAAAATAAAAATAAAAATAAAATGAAATAAAAATAAAAAATATAATAATAATAATAATAATAATAATAATAATAATAATAATAATAATTATTATTATTATTATTATTATTGCTTAGATTTTAGTTTCTGTTATGCAAGAAATACAACTCCTGTATAAATATCCAGTGAATCAAATGACCTCAAACCCACAGAGACAGATCTGTTCTTGTTGCTAAACAGTTGATTCGTTATATTTTGTGACTGCTCCTTTATTATACTCAGCCTCTCTCCTAAATGAATGTCTCTATAGCCATCCTCTTACAGCAGTGCCTGTGCAGCTGTGTTCATTCTTGGTTTTCTTCACTGTTGTCCTCTGGTTTACTTTCCTCCATCTGGCCCACCTGCCTGAGCATCAGATCTGCAGCGCTATGCAGAGCCAATCAGATTGCAACATCATCAATCGTGGTTGCTTTCAAAGAGCTGAACTGATTAGCCTGAGCTTATCAGTCAGCCAATGCAGCCCAATTGTTTCCCCAAGCATGACCAGATGACTGCCTGGCTTTGTGTTTGGCAGTGTCTCTGATTATCTTGTCATAACCAGACAGTGAAATCCATTCACTCAAGAGTCAGCTTTTGTTGAGGCTTGACTGAGATGCATCTTATCATCTGGTAGCAACGACTGGGCTCTATGACGTGAAATCCCAACATTAAGGAATATTAAGAGAGAGTGAAGGGAGTTACCCACTGTGGGGCATTACTGGTGTGTGTTCGGCTGATAAAAGACGACCCGACACTGGCCTGGGATGCTTTGCATGTGGTGAATCAGGGCTTCAAGAGGGCTTTAGTGTGTGCGTATGTGTGTATTTGTGTATGCCGGGTTCTGTTCCCAACAATTGGGATTGTGTATCCATGGAGACGGCTGCTAGGGACTGTGAGAAAGCAATCTCCAGGAAGTCATAGCCGCAGGGTGAAGCATATGTGGCATGAGGATGGCACCAGAAGGCTGTGTCGTGGATGTCCAGTTGGCCATCTGTTGTGGCCCTGCAGCCGGGGCCAGGAAGCCCCCAGAAACTACACAGGAAGAACGACATTTTCAAATGCCAGGGCCCGGGACAGCGCTGTCATCCCCTGGGAGCTCCTGAGCACATCCCAGACACTGAGCCTCAGACGCTCTCAGTGGGCTCTCCAGAAAACATCCTCGACTGGAGCGATGACTCCATGCGGTGCATTTGTTGGTGTGCAGAGCGAGGGAGCTGGAGTGGAAGCGGCCACAGCATGACTCTATAATTGGCCAAAGATCATTACTCTTCCTTATCCTGGGCCAAGTTCCCGGGCTGCTCCACTCCCCTGCAAACGGGGAACCCATTACCAGACTGTATCACTAGAGGCCCGTCCACCAGGCCTGAGGAGACAGGCTGGCATTCCACTGTTAGGTTCTCTCTGGGACGTGCTGCTGCTCCTCCATTCTGTGAATCAAATTAACTGCACAGAGAGCTGTTGGATGACAAATAAAGAAACGGTGACATTGCTTTAATATAGAGCAATGCAACGGTTCAACACAAATCCAAAAAATCAGTCAATACGAGGTGAACAACACGTGGAGATATGTGGGGTAACTTGGATAACTAAGGCTGTGGATCTCTGTCAAAGGCATCTAAATGTAGACTCATACTGAATCTAGAAGAGGCTGACATCCACTGAAAGTAATGGAGGGACTGACAACAAAGTACTTTAAGTTACACGATGGGGAAAGAGAAGTGTCAGTGGAGCTTTAGGAAAAGCAACATTTGAAAAGAATGTGAAGATAATTTTGTATAATTCAGGTGTTGGCATTGGTAAAGTGTCATTTAATATGAATTGTCCCTGAAGTGACTTCTATAAAAAAAAAAAAAAAAAAAAAAAAAAAGACTGAATCTATGATGCAGAGAAATAAATGACTGACACACTAAACTTCTGTTAGTAGTCAAACTACAGAAGATGAGAATAATCATTGATTTTTCTTTTTCTTTTCTTTTTTTTGATTTATTATTTCATTATCTCGATATAACAAAGATCGTTTTCCCGTTATAATACATTAATTAACCCTAGGGATCCTACGCAGTTTCTGGCTTTTTTTTTTTTTTTTGCTTCTATCATATTTTTACTCACTATGGTCTCATTTTTCTCAGCAAAGTGAAGTCCTGCACCTCTACAGACCATGGCTATAGACTGATGTAACTCAAGTATGTCTTCATGCAGTGTAACAAAGCTGTAAATCATTAGAAAAAAAAGAAAAAACAAAAACAGAATTAAAAAAAAACCTCCAAAAATAAGGAATTAGTATACACAACACTGTTCCAGGTGCCATCAAGCCTAAGGAACACAGAAAAAAATATGGATGTTGTACTAAATTCAAAGAATCTACAAAGTCTGAGACCTTATTTGATGTTTGGAATTTCAGGCATTTTTTTTGCTTCTGTCACATTTTTACTCACAGTGGTCTCATTTTTCACTGCAGTTTGAAGTCCTGCACTTCTCTGGGTTCAGGACAAGCATGACTGAGGCCAGATGTAACTCAGTAATGTCTCCTGAGCAACATAACATGATCAGTTTGCAATAAATCATACAGTAAAGGAAAGTGAACATAAGTATTGGAAAAACTGTGAATAACAGCACGTTTATGCAACACATAAGTAAAACCTTTGTCAAGGTGCACACAAGTCTTGGGATAAAAAAAAAATTGGTGTCATGGAGTCATCATGCCAATCCCTCCCTGCATCTCTTCTCTCTCTCTAAAGGGTTAATTGTGCCCTGAAACAAGTCTTAAAGGCACAGAAGGCATGCGTGTAGGACATGCTCATTGGTGCTGAGTGGCTCAGAGCAGAAGATTGATGACTGCAAGATAATGAAACGTGTAAAAAATTCAGAGTTGTTGCAGCGCAGGTACTAGACGTATGTCAATCATTCAGGGGTGTTGAAAGTGATAAGAAATGTAGAGTTGTTTTTTAAGGAGCTTAGGTAGAGCAAATGGTTTATTTTCTGTAAATTTTCAAAGAGGATGTGTGAATATAAGCGATGCTGAAGAAATCTCATGAAATTCTCCCGTTTTCACCGGCATGTTGCTGATGCCACTTGTTATACATTCATTCCCCTCGGAAACTAGAGAATCTGATGATTATGCCAGTTTTTTTTTCAGCTTCTAGATAGGACAAATGGTTTGCAAATGTCAGCCATTTAAAAATTAGTCATATTTCGGGCCCACCAACGGGCCTGGGATCCCAAGAGTTAATAATGTGTATGTCTTGATTTCAACCTACAAGAGCTGTCATGAATGGCTTCCAGCCACTGGTTGTAGCTGTAGTCTACCGGTAAGTTACACTTTGTTTATTTTAGGGGCGACAGGTTAGCAGTGAGAGGCTGACAAACTCCTATCCATCCAGCTGTTTCAGCTAAGCTGAGGTAACATAAATTTAGGCTAACCTCAACTTTGCAATGTAGACATAATTTAACGTTCAAAAATTCATTTAATATTGCTTTGGGTCTGCTGCTAACCTGTAGCCCCTAAAGTAAACAAAGTGTGACTTTGAGGCAGCTCTCAATTGGAAGATTGAGGGTTCCAGCTCCTGCATTTGTACATGTCCCCATCCCCAAAAAATTGCTCCCACTGTTGTTCCATGGTGTGTGGATGCGTGTGAATGTATTAGATAGAACTGATGTGCTCTCTGCCATCAGTGTGTGAATGTGGTGTGGATGGGTGAAAGAGATCAGCAGTGTAAAGAGCTTTGAGTGGTCAGACAGACTAGAAAGGTGCTATATAAGTACTGGTTCATTTACCGTTTACTTACCGGTAGACTACAGCTACACCCACTGGCTGGAAGCCATTCATGGCAGCTCCTATAGCTGAAATCAAGACAAACACAGTATTCATCACTAGCAAAATAATAAGTTGTTATCACGAGATAAAAGTGCATTAAAAAAAGAAAAATCCATGGTCATTCAACACTTTGACAGTTAAGGGAAAAACTAAACCTGTATGAATATGACATTGAATTGGACAGTTTGGACGTGTGTAAAGAGTTTTTGAGCTAAAGCTTGGAGTGGTTCTACTTATTGGTTATTGTTCTCATCACTAGTAACTTGTACCTGTAAGAAATAAGGGACTTTATACATTAATGTAAAAGCATACATACCTCCAAACTGGAGAGAGAATGAAAAAAAAAAAGGCTTTTAAAGAATTGAACAGCATGGTTCCTTATCTATATTGACTGTTCATTTTTCTTTGTATTTTCCAACATTTAATGTTGGTTAACTGATATGAAGTCTATGTTTCTTATAAAATAGTGACAACAGTTTAATTTCTGCTATCTTCTCACAAACAGCACACCTTTAATGTATCACAGATCATTGACTGTAAACATATTTGCATTCTAAATGGTGCCACCCATCAGTTTCTGGTTGGGGCGTCACAATGACCAAAGATAGCAGTAGCCCCTGTACTGGATGGCAGTATTGGTGTGGCCACATTTATCCACCCTCTAATTTTGAAACACTTTGTTTCAGGGTGTGGTGTCAGTGGGCTGAACCATGCTCAAGCACGATTCAGCCCCAGTTTGTTTGGCCAGTGTGACAGCAAGTGTACCGTGCTTGGGTGCCATTTACTTGTTCTCTTTGGCACATTTCAGAGAGGTGTGCCTCAGCACGGTACACTTCATGCATGAGCACACGGACACAATCACTGCGACCACTCCTCTCGACAGTTATTTTAAACAATACCGGGGTGTTAAAGAGCTGTCAGACCAAAACAACTTAACATGAGCCAAAAAGTCTCTAAGGTTGTAATCCTGTTCTCTGTGTATCATTGTGCTGACTTTGATGAGACCGTGCTCCATGTAAACAGATGTTTCATAGTGACGTCAGCAGGCTGTGCGTGTGCCTAAAGTCTGGTTCTTTATGGAGCAGTGTGACTGCGCTCTATGCTGCTGTCTCTTTAAGGCTTGCAGCTCCACAAACCCCCTTCACTCTGACTGGCCAGCCTGCTAGAGGGCCTGTCAGGGGGCAGAGCTATAGGCGGACCTTGGTGCCTTGGAGTGGGCGGAGTGTTTTAAACAGTTTACATATTCAGGGATTTATTTTATTTATTTATAAGTTTATTTGACAGGGACCATGCAAAACAAACTATCAAGCCAGAGTTAGCTGTAAAGCTTTAAAGATTTCTACAACATATGAATATATAGAGGTCTGAAAATCTGAACAGGCTCAGTCTGAACATTCAGCATTGATCCTTTAGATCCATGTTTAAATCCAGGAAAGGAGAATGCTCCTCTTCAATGACATGTACACGTGGTGTGGCTCTGCACATGATGTGGTCTCAGTGTCAGCTGTTCATAACCATTATGACGGTATTAAAATAAGTCCTCTTTGAAAGGACAGGGGACCTTCAGCCACAGGATGTGACACGACTTCACATTCTGTGTCTAAAGTCTTCCTGCTCCTGTTTGCCTAAAAATATGTCCTTCTGACATATTAGCTGTAATTATGTTTCAACCATAAATATAATCCAACATGTGCCTCCGGTTATTTTGTTATTTCCTTTCTTCTGCTTTTACAAGAGGCTTTTCCAAAAATACAGTCAGCTGAGAAGCCTTTGAATAGCCTGAGATATTACTGTAGGTATGTGGGTGCATGTTACACAACCCTGAGGTAAGATAATAGCTACTTTTTTAAAGGTCAGATGAAAAAGAGGCCAGATAAAGTCCACTGCATGCTCTGCTGTTCTTTAGAAAAGGCCATGGACACACTGGGAGTGAGAGAGTGGAGGAAAAGAGAGCAGAGCAGTTGTTTTTTTTTATTATTATTCTTATGCACAGATTAGTGAGCAGAATCTGTGGAATAAGCAGCAGCTTCCTCCTCAGTCCATCACTTTGCTTCATGCTGCATTTCCGTGCATGTGAGGCAACGATGTGCAGCGAAAACTCTCATCCAGCCATTGACAATCCAATCAAATGAGAGCGGAGAGGACAACCTTTTCGGTCCTTTCAAAGAAATGAAAGCAGCCAAGCACTTTAGCCCTCTGACTCAAGGTCACCTTCACTAAAACATGCCCGTCTTTCAGAGGGACATCCAGGCTACCTTCCTCCAGAGTGTTATTGGTAATTGTGTTGCTGAATTGACACACCTGCATGGATAATGAAGATACAGCTGGTTACCTTAAAAAAAAAACTAATATGGTCATCATTAGACTTAAAAGTAATTTAAACACTGTAGTCCTTAAGTCCAGTCCTAAGACCAGGAAACAATGTGGAGGTTTGTGAACATCCAGATTGAGAGGTGTCGAACTTTTTTTTTTTTTTTTTTTTTTTTTTAAACATTCTTTTTATTGAACATTTTCAAAATGATACATTCCATTACAATGTATATACAGATTGAGATGTGTGGAATATGAGGTATGTAGCAAATCCAGAATATAGGATACAATGATCTTAAAGGTCCTCATTGGGTTTGACATTTCCATCAATTGCAAGTTCCTAGGTACTCCACCACTCTGCTAAACTTTGCTGTAAAAAGGTCCCTCTGATCATTAATACCAACTCTTAGTCCTTCCAGAGAAATATAGTCTGACATCAAAGAGTTCCACAAATGTACTGAAGGAGGTTCATCTCCGACCCACTTAGTCCTGATAGCCTTTCGGCCCAAGATGAGAAAAAAATGTACAGTGTTCTTATGCAATCATATTGGCTCAAGGATACATCCCAATAAACATGATCTAGGATTAGGCTGTAACTGCTGTTTGATTATCAGACTAATCTCAACACATACAGTTTTCCAAAACCTTTGAATTTTTTCACATTCCCAAAGACAGTACAATCTTGTTCCTAAAGTACTCTTACATTTTGGGTAGTTTAGAGAGGCCCCTGCTGTATATTTACAATACAAATATGGATACATATATATATATATATATATATATATATATATATATATATATATATATATATATATATATATATATATATATATATATATATATATATATATATAAACATTTTATAAGATATTATATTGCATTTCTCTGAGTCTGTTATATTTGGATATTTTCAAAGGTAAAAGTAAGATTTTATCCCATATTTATTGTTGTCTTCTGTCTATACTCAAATGTTGCAGCTTGGAATACAATTTTGAGATAAAGTGATCTTGTTTAAGACCATCTATGAGTGTCTTTTCTAATAGATTAAAGTCTTCTGGAAAATTTAGAGTACCCATTTTAGTATAAATATAGTGTCTAACCTGAAGATATTTGTAAAATGCTTTTGTTTCTACATTGTATGTAGCTTGTAATGGTTCAGATGTTTTAAATCTCCCCCTATCCCAAAGATCATAGATATAGTGAATTCCTGCTTCATACCAGTTCTGAAAGTTAGATCCAATGCCCCCTCTGGTTAAATCAGGATTATCAGTCATTGTTGATAAACAACCCAATTTATGTTTAGTCACAAATAATTTCCATAGAGAGTTCCAAGTATTACTCAAATAAGTAATTCAAAAATTGTCTTTTTCCATATTTGGTCGTTCACTCCTGCGTTTATCAAGTAAACTGATAGGAGAGTACGGTTTGGAGAAGGTTGGGTGTCGAACTGTTTTAAAGGAGGATTAAAACTAAACAATCAAACTTTCTCCAAACTTACACTTGTCAACATCATCCCAGTTTGTTGACTTAATGGTTCAGCTGTGATCTTTTCATCTCTAAAGAAATAGACATTACAGCCTTTGTGTCAGTAGTGTTGTCATTGTCTGGGAAACTCACTTTTATCCTCTTACAAGTGTAAAACACAATATGGCTCGGAAGCTTCCAGACATCCAACTCGTACAATGCTTTGACTCCATCAGAGCTGGTGACTCCATTAATAATAAATATGCAAATTACTACCCAACTTAAACCGAACAGAATGAAAACATGAGATGCTGCACATCTTAAGATAAGACAACACTGTATTCATCTAAAAGATAGGTATCAATCATAGACTGTTGTAATGATGATTGGGTCTTTTTGTAATCAGCAGACTGCCCACACTCTTAACTCTAACAAAGTATAGTATACACTCAAAGAATCATTAAAATTTACCTTGGAGCACCACTAGAAAAGTGTTTAAAGAAAACAGGGGATCTTTTGATGTATTATTTGATGTAATAACTCTTGTTGCTAAGATAATTCTTAGAACTACTTTTAACAATTATTGCAATCTGAAATTTGTTACATCTATTTGAATCTGTTGTTTCAATGAGCAAAAGCTTTTTCAAGTTTTCACCATACAAATCACCACGGACACAAGTTCTTTATATATGAAGAGTTTATTGACTAACTAAAATGGAATATAAGCAGAGATAAATGAAACAGTGCAGAATACATTAAAATGTGAATATTTAAGAAAAAATGTACTATATGAAAAATGGAATAGCATGACCCAAAAACCACTCATGTAAACTAACTAAACTAAAACAACCCCAGGATTTCACTGGTGAGAGCACTGACCACACACAGGTACAGTGTCCAGTTGGATCTTACTTAGTGGGGCGATGGAGTTTAGAGGCAGGTGACAGAGTTGTCCCATAATTGATGTCACTGGACGCTGGAGCCTTCAGCTGTGGTGAGGAACACTCACCTGGATGATGTGGGCTGCTGGGTGAAGACGGGACAGGACATACCCACACACACTGGTGGCTGGTAGGCTGAAAGCTGGTTGCACACCACTTGATGATCCATGCAGGCACCTAAAGGTGATAATGGCCGACAGTCAGCTGACAGTGAGATGTCGGCCTTGGAGCAGGTTGGCAAGCCTGGGCTCAGGTATCTCTTCCCTCAGGAAATATTAAAATTTGTATCTAGAATAAGTCTACGGTCTGAAAGACACCAGTCACTCCAAAGTTAGCTTGTAGGGAACTTTGAGATTACATTGTTTCTTAAACACACACAAATTGATCCCACCTTACTTCAAGTAATCATCATGATATGCACTTACATTTGGGGATGTGTGCGATATGCCTTTGGATATCAAATCATGATTAGGTGTTTACAGAAACATTAAAGTGAGACATGGGTTACATGTTCTGTAGGAGACACCAGTAGATTGTTAACTTTCCAGAAATGTATGTAACCTGCTCATCTGTTTTGTTTCCAATTCCACTAATCTATGGTCCAACTTAGGTCACAGGAAGGACAACATACCAGAACACGGATTGGCATCACACTTTGTTGACACAACTCTGGTTTATGGTTCTCCTCCTGCTGAAATCACATCTGGTGTCCATGCTTGGTGTCACTCGGGTTGTGCATCATGATCTTATCTACCGATTTACACCATATTTGAGTGAGTCCAAAACTTTATGGTCTCTGAAGAAGTTGAAAGTCAGAATATTGAATCAAATTGACACTGGTATTGCTTTACCTCAACGGAGTGTTGAAACAGTCCTCTCTTTCTGATCTCGCCCTAATTTATTTTATTTTGACAACATACAGATGAGAGAAACATTTCTACAAGGCGTATTATTTTTTAAAGTTTGAACACAGCCCATCTGGAATGAACAAGGAGACAGAGAATGACCAGGGGAGCAGTTTTTGCGGTGACCTCAGTTCGAGCCATCGAGGTGATGTCCATTTTTTTTTCAGTCTATGGTGTCAATAAGTCAATATTTATTTCTTGAGCTCTTTGCAATAACCAAAAAGTAAAGTGCTTTACAGGAGTGTGACAAAATAATTTAGAAAAAAAAAGAATGATGACAGAAACAAAGGTGTGACACCTGCACGGTGTTAAAAGCCTCTCAGGATAGATAAAACAGAACAGAATATGTACATTTCCATTAGTGAGACAAATTAAAGTGACAATTGCACACTATCAAATAAAAACAAACAAACAAACACAAAATATTACCATGTAGATGATGGTAATGTTTTTGCACCTTTTGTTTTGGTCTGAGCGTTCACCCTTTGGTTGGAGAGTCTGCCCCGAGCTGGAAGAAGAGACTTTGGTTATCTCTCTGTGGGACTCTGCGGGTGAAGGAGTGACAATGAACAATCTGTTGGTAGAGTCTCCTACAAGATGTGGGACATGTTGTCCATCAGAGACCACAGCTTGGCCATCATTCACCCGTCAGCCTCCACTTCCCCAGGGTCCTCAGGGTTTAGAGGGTCCAGAGGCCCAGAACTGAGCTGGCCTTACTCCAAAAAAGATGGCTGATGCCACCACAGATCCAAGAAGGACTTTGGGAGAGCCCCCTCCACACCAAAAGACCTGAGTCTCCTGAGCAGGTGTAACACTAATATAACTGAAATAAATTCAAGGAAATCACTGTTCTGAAATATACCACAAGTTTATCATAAACACAAAATGTGAAACAATAAAAAAGAGGAAGAAAATGGGGGGGGGGGAGATGGGATACAGGGGAGGGGTGTCCTTGAAGCCTCCTGCTGCAAGTCGATGCATAAAATTGTAAATGTCTAACTTGATGATAATGTCTGGCCATCCACCAAAACATGCTTTCATCCTTATCTCCCCTCCAGCCTGGATACAGCAGTCACAGTCCTTAGCACACTGATCAGGATCTGATCCACCTCATTGCTGTCAGAAGAGAGCCAGAGGGCAGTCCCCTTGGCATCACCTAACAGCTTCTTTGTTATCTGAAATCACAGTGGAAATATTTAGTCCGGTAAATTCTGTTTTATCCACTTTTTAATTTTACTATATTCAATAAGTTCTATTTCATTTTATTCCATGTTTTTACCCAATCTTTATTTATTGATTTATTTATTGACAAATTGAAGTTTATTCAATTCTATTTTATTGTATTTCTTATCTTATCTTATCTTATCTTATTGTATCTTATCTTATCTTATCTTATCGTATCTTATCTTATCTTATCTTAATTTATCTTAATTTATGTATTAAGGCACCATTTATCATTCATTTTAAATACACTATACTTTTTTGCATAATCCAACATCAATATAATAATAATAATAATAATAATAATAATAATAATAATAATAATAATAATAATAATAATAATAATAATAATAATAATAATCACATTGTGCCTTAGCTTAATGGGCTGAATAATTTCTTGATTCAAAAGATATCTTTATTGATTTGTGGTGCTGAAATGAGGATAGAGCTGGACAAGAATGAGAACCTTTACCTTCTTTTTTGAGTCTAATTTGAGGATGGACCCAAATAGTTGATGTAAATCTGGCATGTATGTGGCTCAAGATGTCCTGGCTGTGCACTGTTAGCATCCACTTGTTGGTTGGGATGGCTACATGCTCAGGCGGCTCCTGAAGCACCACAGGGAACAGGCCGGGCTGGGCCACAAAGTCAGAGCAAGTCCTGAGGTACTAGCAGAGGCGCTTCAGCCAGTCCTTGCTGTGGTCCTCCCTCAGCTGCTTCACCATGGAAGTGGGGCTGTTGACTGGTGTCCCCTCTTGCTGGAATGACCCAGATGTCACAATCTTTTTTGGGGGGCGACTGTGGCTCATCGGTAGAGTTGGTAGGTCAAGGGTTCGATTTCCAGCTCCTGCAGTCTCATGTCGAAGTGTCCTTGAGCAAGACACTGAACCCCCAATTGCTCCCACTGTTGTGCAGTGGGGTGTGAATGGGTATGAATGGTTTAGATCAAACTGATGGTTCTTATCATAGAACGTGCTCCCATCAGTGTGTGAATGTGGTGTGGATGGGTGAATGAGATCAGCAGTGTAAAGAGCTTTGAGTGGTCAGAACGACTAGAAAGGCACTATATAAGTATTAAGTAGTATTTTTTTTTTTCCATTTTAATCTAATTTCCAGGAAATTAGATGAAATCTAAAAGACAGAGGAACCTCTTATCGATGTGTTAAAAATACAACAGAACATGTTCTCCGACCAAATTCGGTGGTGAGACAGTTCTTGTCTTAAAAGAGAAACTTAGTTTTTCTCAGTGGCTTTGGTGCATTTTCTGATCAGAATTAAAATTCTCATAACAGTCAGTTCAACCTCCACAACATTTAGTCATTTGTGCACATCATGATAGCAGTTTCTCAATTCTTCCAACAAATTACAAATACTTTTGGACATGCATTGATTGTTTTCATATGGTTCTCTGTAGTTTGAAACATTATCATTTGCTTATGTCATGTCAGTCAAAATGAACTGTACTTATAAATGCTGAATAGTCATTCCCTATGAAGCTAATAGTCTTCATTTCATTGCTTGAGTCATAACACGAAAATGTTGAGGTAGTTGTCAGAATCTGTCAAGCAAATTGTACACATTTCTTGATCATATTTTTCCTGAAAAATGTCTCCTAAAATGTATATTTTCTCTCAAGTGAACCTCAACTTTCACTGATGAAGAGGAGTATGTGAAGTATTAGTTGCATCCAATGATACGCCACCTTCCTGAACTGAGCAGGACATAGTGTGTACCATTTCTACAGTAATGTGATAGAAGTGGAAGGTCAGCGTGGTGAAGAGAGGTGAGATTGTGGCGAGGAAGGGGACAACACTGGGGACAAGAACTCCTCACTTTTTATATTCAGACTCACAGATTGACTGTATTGTAGTGTTCAGTACTGTTACAGTAAAGATATTTAATATTTACAGCATGGCACTGTACTGCAGCATTTACAAGTGTGAAGCACTGTTATTTTTACACGACAGTCATATGGGTTAATGCAGTAAAGCCCATGTTTACTGTGCATTGCTGTAATTTTACTCTGCACCACGCAAGATTGAGACAACCTCACAGAGGATGAAGAGAGCACCTTTTTACTCTGCAACAAGAGGAAACCATTCGTGCAGTGGTGACTGCAAACAACACTATAAGGTTGAGGGAAATATAAAACTGAGCATTTTCACCAATATCTGTCTCTGTGTCTGATGACACGGACACTTTCATCAACATGAATACTTGCTTTTGAGGAATGAACTATCCATTTTGAGCAAGTGGCACATTTTTGCAAGTCATCAACTAGGTTTTGCAGTTTGTACTTTTTCTTTTGAGAAATGCACTAACAGTTGTGTAAATGTTAATAGGAGTTTGAGAAATGAACCAAAGCGAGTGAGAAAAACTGGAAAAGATAGTTCAGGAGGAGAATGCAGATAAAAACACTACTTTCAACATATCAATTAAATATCTGTTTCAGTCAGTGGGCCTTAACCGCTTTGAACAGTGATGAATGATAAATAAGTAACTTGAGAATAATTCCTGAAAAATTATAAACAAAATGCCGGCCTTAAAAAAAGGCTTCTCCTGCTGCTGATGGTGATGAGGAGGAGGCAGAGGCAGAGGAGGAGATGGAGGAGGGAGTGGAGGCATCTGTAGGGCCTTGATCTGTGCCAGTGGTGTTTGGACCAAGTGATGACGTGGTGACAAGGACAGATCTGGAGGGCTAAAGATGGACACAAACATTTGTTAATTAAAAATCACCATATCAGCAATCTGCACAAGGAGTTCAAACTTAGTTTACAAATACCTTCTTAGAATGTAGACACACACCTGCCCCCCCCCCCCCCCCCCCCCCCCATGAATAGTGACGTCTGCCCCTTCAGCTGCATCAAGCATTTCTTAATCTAGTATTTCATGACAACATATAAGAAAGTGTGTCTTTTTGTGATACACATGTACATCTGTATGATAACTGCTTTTTCTCTGTACCTTAAGATGGAGGTCATGCCACATCTTTGTCTGAGGACACCTAAGCCATCTGTGGCAAAAAGGGAGACAATGTATATTAAATCTAATCCAACCACACACATATAGTGCCAGCATTGTAATAAAGTATGAGACAAGACTATAAAATCCATGTTCCTTCAGAGAAGAACCCCGGTGCTCCCCCTGAAACAATCTTTATCATTGTAGCTCCACCTATTCTAGACATTCAGTTCCTGATCTCAAACGGTGTCCTCTTCGGTGCAGGCTGGCTCCACATGTTTCCCATCACTGTCAGCATCAGTCGGGGTGTGCCTTCAGCTCAAGTCCTGCAGCTGCTTTCCTTTGTCTCACATCAACTCACACCCTCTCATAAACAAGACCTAACACAGACTTTCTTCTCTTATTCTTGCAAAGTAAAAGTTATGTTATATACATGGATAAACAAAGTTAATCATTTAACCCTTCATATTAATGGTGACGATTCTTCCTTCATACTGGATGATCTGTAGCCTTACAGGAGCTTTCAACCTTCTGTAAACACACACGTTAATACAGGACTGCAATTAACACAATTATTATTGATTAATGCACAAAAAATATAGTTAATACAGCTTAATTTTCTTCAGACAGTATAGCATAGCACAAAACCATAGTAAATGAGGAAAGTTACTTTTTTTTACCCGCAATTTAGCCGATGAAAATGTGAGATAACTAGAGAGAAGGACAGTGGTGGGTGGATAAGGGTCTAGCTTAACAACATCCCTTTCAAATATTCAAGCATATTCACTTATCACTATATTTGAGGAGTGTAACTATTCCAGTAACTGCAGTTCACTTCTCGATCTTCTTGATCTGAACGGGAGGGAAGTGCAGCCCTGCGGCTGAGCCGAAAGATGGAATCCACAACACGCGATTGGCTCAGAAGCTGAAGGGGGGGAAGATGAAATCTGTGCAATACATTTGGCTGAGAATATGAAGGAGGGTGGGCGTATGAAAGATGGAATCTCTGCAATGTGATTGGTTGTGAGAACTGGAAAAGATGGAATCCCCGCAACGCCACTGGTTTGCAAAAATGGAAATCCTGCAGCGTGATAGGAAGCAGCGAGACAGTAGACCAGTCCTCAGGTGCTGCTATGTGTTTGAGTTTTCTGACCAGTTCAGTTTCTTAGGTAGACACAAAGACACTTGTTTGATTGCACAATCCCAATGTCAGTTTCCTGGATCCCGTTTGGTGGTCTTGTCCCATCATTTGCCTTGAGTAGGAACATGTTTAGCACACCATATAGCTAACATAGCTGCAGATGTTGTTTACTCATTATAGAATATTTGAGACACCATTAATGTCAACACAAGTCAAAGCACATCACTTCAACCACTGATACAGATATTTATCATGCAGCTCCATCTCTATTTTATAGAACAAACTTTACATACCAGACGCTCCGAGCTCACAGCAGTCCCTCTCCCAACAGGTGACTCTTAGGCTTGCTGTGACATGAGGAGGAATGACTCAATCATTTTTAATTAAAGGTGAGAAAGGAAATACATGATATAACCAAACTGATTTTATTGGTGGTGTCCAATAAAAAGGTTCTAGAAAAAGGTTGCAGCACGTCACAGGTTTCTTTTTTCTTTCTTTCTTTTTTTTTTTTTTTTTTTTTTTTAATTAACAGGGACAAGAATTAACAGTATGTTTAAAAATGTCATCATAACACTGTTGTAGTTAAATATATAATTCCTTATTATCTATTTGAAAAAAAAAAAAAGGGGGGGGGGGTTAATAGGTCAGAAGATTACAAAAAGTTTATGCAACTTTTTCAAATAATAATTCAAACGGTTCCTCTTTACCAGAATAAAAACCCTTCAGTTACAACTGTTACATCTATCAGTTTTGACTGATGTTGACTTTACAGCCCAAACAAACTGTTCACAGGACAGTCAGCTGATAAAATGTCTAAGACAAAAGCAGGAATGGAACAAACATCATGTTTTAAAAAAAAAAAAAAAAACAATGGGGCGGCGGCAGTTCTGTCCATAGAAACTTGGTCTAGCAAGTGAAGGGTTGCAGATTCAAGTCCCGGCATGGACCAAAAATGTGAAATTGTGCTGGCAGCTGGAGAGGTATCAGCATGGTTTCCTGACCACTGTCAAAGTGCCCTTGAGCAAGGCACCGTACCCCCTATTGCTCTGGGTGCACGCTAATGGTGCAGCTCCTTCACTCTGCTCTCCATCAGTGCATGTTTCTGCATGCAAAGTGCTGTTTGTGTGTGTGTGTGTGTGTGTGTGTGTGTGTGTGTGTGTGTGTGTGTGTGTGTGGCATGATTCACTGGATTCTGGGAATCATAGGATACACACAGCCAGGGTTTTTGCTCTAACTTGTAATTCCTGAAATAGCTGTAACGCTAACCCCATCCTCCTGTTGATGTTTGCACTCTCTGAACTTACCTTCTGAGGTGTGATCACCACAAGTTTTTTACAGACGGTTTACCAAAGGTCAAATTTTAACTTTGTGAAACTCTGAGTGAAAAACTTATTTGGGGTTAAGGTCTGAGTGTACTGCTATAGCCTCCAGATCAGCTCTGAAAGCACCAAAGCACTTTTCTTCTGTAAATACTGACCCTGCACACAGCTTAACTGATGGAGCATCCAGTTATTTTTTTTTGTTTTGTTTTTTTGTTGTTGTTGTTTTTTAAGTTATAAAAGTGATTTATAGAATGAAGGCGGCATTTTAAACCTTTCAGACCTCTTTTCATAGCTTGCTTGTTTTAGGAAGTGTTGGCAGCATTTATTTCTGCACCTAGTGAGGGACTTTGACCAAGATGATTGCGAGATGGAATTTACCTTTATGTTGAACGTCTTTGTTACCAAGTGCATCCTTCACTTAAAGTCCCTGTGAGGACTTTCTGAGTGGTCTTGAAAAAGTCTCTCTTCTAGATATCTGCCTGATCCTAATCCACAACTTCAAATGAGATTATCAGCACCAATAAAGGTTATTTCTAAATGATATTTTTTAGCTTCCCGATCGGGTCAGACACGACCGGACTGATTGACGTCACATTGAAGTCTCTATGACAACATCGCACTGACTTATGAAGTTTAGCAGTGAGAAAAGAGATCTGTGTTTTCCTCTGCTGAGAAGAGATTTCTGTGATTAATTTAGTAGTGATGGTGGAGACTGGAGCTGAACTGACAGACAGAAAAAGGACAGAAGAGAAGAAGAAAGATAAACAGGAGAGAGATAGAGCACTAGCTAAAGGCTAAAACATGAGCTAAATGCTAAAACACAAGCTAAACACTATAACATGAGCTAAAGGCTAAAACATGAGATAAAGGCTAAAACACAATTTAAAGGCTATAACATGAGCTGAAGGCTAAAACATGAGATAAAGGCTAAAACACAATTTAAAGGCTACAACATGAGCTGAAGGCTAAAACATGAGCTAAGTCTAAACCAAGAGCTAAAGGCTAAAACACAAGCGTAAGAACGCAAGCTTAAGGCTAAAACATGAGATAAAGACTCAAACACTAGCTAGGCTTAACCACAATATAAAGATTGAAATTAGAGCTAAATGCTAAAACATGAGCTACAGGCTAAAAAAAAATACCTGAAGGCTAAAGCACAGGTTAATCTGTTTGTGATAATGTTTCTTTCCAACCCACATGCAGCAGTTATTCTGCAGTGATCTGATCAAACTTGAGAGTCTGTCAATAAAATGAAGAGTGAGGTTACATTAGTTCTGATTGGTGAGGTTGGAGTTGGTAGATGAGCTCTGGTAGGACATGACCAGGATTCACTAATGTTACACATTACAGACACGTCTCAGAGCACCGGGCTACCAGCAGTGATTAACATATCCAGCTACTTAACCACAGTACAAACTGACAGAGTATGTCATATTTCAAACAACAGCGCTGTGTAACTGTTGATAATTTTCTTACCTCGTTGTGTCATTTTTGGTTAAAAGTGAACAAAGAAAAGCTGTGTTAAAAGGTGATCTTCTACATGATTTACAGCTCAGAGAAAGTCTCTTTTTTGAGCGAGTCACATGAAGTTGTTACATATTACTTTACATCCATGTTTAAAATATGAGGAAGCACCATACTCCCTCTCTATGATTAACCATTAATCAGTTAAATAGAACATGCTTAAAGTTATGTAACTGGTTTGTTCTGGCACTTTTGGACCACATCTTGTCTCAGGGAGAATAACTCAATCATGTGTTTTCCTCATTTTCCAGATGATGGTCGTCTGTTCTTTCTGGCTCAGCTCGTTTGAATGAATTTCCATGATAATGTCCTCACCTCTCTTGACTTAAATTTCTACTTGTTTAATTGACACTCCATGGAACAGGAAGTGTGGGACGTCTTGACAGGAATGCCACGCTTCCACATCAGGTTCTTCTGTTTGGGTTCATTCGAACAGGCAACTGCAAAGCCAAGGGTACATCAGCACAGCGTGGTCTCCTCTGCTGAAGGTGTCTCTTTCAGCTTATCAGCTCCCTGACAGAGCAGCTGTCTCCATGGTTTCCAAACCCAATTAAAAGGGTTGTTCCAATTAGAGAGCTGAGAAAGCTGGAGTGTGATAGGTAAGAGCACTGAGAGCCTGGCCTCACCCAATATGCAAGCGCCCCCCTCCAGTAGTGAGCTGTCAGAGTGCTGTGCTGATGTCTGTGATTTGATCATGTCTAGACCGTCATCTAAGCAGCAGTCATGGCCCTGTGAGCTTAACTCTTATATTACCCACACGTGAGCTGCTAACAGGTGGACTTGCAGAGATGCGCTGTGTGTCGTGATGTGGCGAAACGGCTGTAAACCTTTACGCGTGTAGGCCATTAAAACTCATACAGATTTATGTTCTAACGCCTGGGCTGGCATTAAATTGCAATCAAAGTAACATCAGTAATAAATCCACATGAACATGTCCATCAGCATGGGAGAGCCAATGACAGCTGAGCAATGTTAGCCTCTCAGGAGAGCTGTCTGACACAGCTAACACATGCTGTTTGTTCCAACAGAGCCTCACTTTAACTGTTTACTCCCTCTATACCAACCCTCACAGGGCTGAGGAAGACAGAGTGTTTCCATGTGTTACAGTCCTCTGTTAGTGTGATGACATGAAGTTATCTGCAGGGTTAAGAAGATAAAGACAGTCCATTGTTCTGCTTGATGGTACCATTAGCTTGTTGGTGTCCTCTGAAGTCTCAAACCTCTGGCTCAGTGAGACTCTATAACTGAATTTAAAAAGTGTTTAAAGTGATGAGAAGTTGCAATTTGACATTGGTTCCATGGGTTAGATACAGAGAAAATCAGAGATGTTTGGGGCCCAGTATCTCTACAGGCTGCTCTCATATCAGCGCTAACACTGCACTACATTGCACTACAAAGGAAGTAATATGCACCACGGTCACCTGACAAGTCCAGAAAAATGGCTGATTTCATGATATTAGAAAACAAAAATGATGCCTGAAGTCAGATACACATACTTCCCTCCTTTGTGACCAAGGACACCAAATGCCCTATTATCGTCTGTTTCTATCAGATTATCCAATCAGATTATCCTGCGGTCTGAGGTGTGCTCAGAGTGAACTTGTCCTGATACTCGGCTGTGAAAAAGGTCTGTGTGTGTGGGGAAAGCTGACAACTCCTGAGTCATGACTCCGTGAGTTGTGATGTAGAATGGAATGTAGCCAATCAGGAGGCGAGCTGACTGAGGAACAAGGTAGCAGATGTAAACAAATCAAGTATGGCTGACCTGACAAGGAAAGTTCTTGAGGAAAGTCTGTATTCCTGCTGTCTCCAAGATTTTTTCAGTCTTTTCTCTTTTTTTTTGGTTCAGGAATTTTCTGTTAAAAATAGTCTAAAGACCACCATCGTTCCCTCTTCTATGTCCTCTTCCATGTTGTGTTTGGTGTTAGCTGGTTGTTGCTATCTGTTGCTGTGTTTCTTCTTCTACGTTTTTGATCTTCATGTGTGGGCTCTCTGATGGATGAAACATCACATTCAAAAACTCCTTAAGTGTGTACCAAGGCCATTAAAGTTTTGTGATCTTTTTTAGTTTTTATTTTTATTTTTATTTCATTTTGACTTTTTGTTTTCAATTCCTGTTAAATTCGTTTTTAAAGCAGGTTTTCTAGTTTAGCTTAGTTTTTATTTTTTTGAAAATGCTTAGTTTTAGTTTAGTTTTTATTTGTTTCAGTATTAGTTTTAGTCTTATTAGTAATACGGGGTGGTTGTCGGGGGAGATTCAAATGGAAATAATGTTGGTTTGACTTAATTACAGCTGACACTACACCTTACTTTTCAGATTCATATCAGAGTAAAACATGAAATGAGCTGTGTGGAGTCCAATCTACAGTTTCAATGGAACTGGCTCCATCCTCATCAAGTGAAACACTTCATTAATAAACACAGTGGTACTTCAATCAAATCACCTTTTAACATAATAACCAAGATTCTGCTGTTAGTCATTTATTTAATACTGAGATGTTGTTACACCATATTTTGATGTTAAAACCATTAGAGTTATTTTATTAAGTTAAGTTTTGAATACATGACTCACTTGAACCATTTAGCTTTATCTGTATAATATATGCTTTGACTTCTTTAATTTAATTTATCGGGTACCTTTCCCCATCACTTAAATCATGTTTTATTTCTCCTAAAACTGGATATTATCCAACTATAAATAAACAAACCTCCCTCTCACATTTTCAGCCTGTGGTGCTTTGTGTTCTTTATTTAAAGAAGGAAGAGATTTTCCTCTGCATCCCCCCCTGAAATGATCAGCTAGAATTGATGGTCTTACTAAGGTTTACCTGTGATAGAGTGTTCAGGTACACACAGAGCTAAACTCTCCTCATGGATATAACAGAGGGTGCTATGTTAAAACACCTCAGAACTTATGTTCTCTAGTGAGATCAGGGCTAAACCACGGGATGAATCAACATTTTAACCTGCTCAAGAGTTTAACTAATGATAAACCATATTGACAGGTTTTTTAGAAACAGAGCTGATGCTCTTAATAAACTCTCAGTAATGAGTGTCACACAGAGCAGCCTGTCTCTTCCCCTATCTGTCATCTGAGGATCTCATGCAGCGTCTTCGGATCATACCAACTACAGGGAGAGGGTGGATATTTTTTGAGGTTTCGATGTAAAGCACAAGAACAGGACTGGTTTTGACTTGGAAAAAAAAATAAAAAAAACATTGGAAACTGCAGGACCATACTCAAAACCAGGGGGATAATTGGGAGAAATTACAGGTCAGGAGTACAGAAGGAGAAGGATTAAAAAGTGGGAGACTCCCTCTCAAATCAGGAGTGTTGGCCTGGCAGCGGTCCCTTTGCTAGCACTTTCGTTAAGTATAATAATCTTGGTGTGTACCCATTTTAATTGATTAAATAAAATCTACCAATTGGTTAAAGAAAATAACTTATAAATAATTATAGTGTCATAACTAAAGACACTAAACAAACACTTTTTTTCAGGTCTTATTCATGTGTTTTATCTTCAAAATGTATAATCCTAACTGGGTTCACACCTTACATCAAGACTACTTAAACAGTTAGCGCCCCTAAAGCTGGGCCTTTCAGAAACTGTTGATCCTGCTTTAGTTTACAATCAGGCCGGTGTATCAGTCTGTTCATGAAGTCAGACCTGTTGAAAACACACTAATTACATCCATATTTGTCTGCTGTTTGGATTTAACCATCCTCATGTGACCTACGAGTTCATTATATTATTTGAACTGGGACCTTTTTTCAACTTCTGTAAATTCAGCACCAGGCTGTGAAGCCATTTATACACTGAGGGCCAAATGTTTGCTCCCTGTGTAGGTGCATAAAGTTTGGACACAGTGCAAAAGAGTCTTTGTCTTCTTGTGGAAGCAAAGTCTGAAGAAAATAAATGAAGACTTACAAAACCTGAAGTGCATTTATTCTTAACATTCAGTTTAGAAACAGAGGTTACAATGGCCCAGTCTTCAGTTATTCTGTTAAACTTTCTGTCGGAGTTGCGGGGGGCTGGGTGGAGGAGTGAAAGGAAATGCTGGTAATCAGTATTTTAATTTAACAGACTTTCTAATAGAGATTCATTTAGTTTCACTTTCTGGCTTGGTGGAGATGTCCTTGTCCCTGATTTGGGTATGGTTTTAGTTTCTGTTTCCATTCAGTGCTTTGATTCAAAGTGTATTAGTCTTTAACCTGCCTACACTCTGCCTATGCAGGCTGCTGCAGTGCAGTTCATCTGACCTTCTATGTTGTGGTGTTCATGAGTCACAGCAGCATCACCAGGCTCACATGGAGGGTTGACATTTGGTTTGAGAGTACCACTGACTTTCTGTAGGAGCACATGACCTGAGAAGAAGTCACCCTGTCTCAAGTGTGTTATTACCCACTCTGTATATTGTGGTCATCACCTGTGACCACCAGAGGCAAAGCAGTACAGAGGAGCAAGATGATTTATTAATGTGCTGCCATCATTTGATGAGGTTGATAGTTTTCAGATAGTTTTCAGTCCTTCCTTACTTGGTGCTTTAATGGATGTATGCTGTTAAAAGTGTTGTTTTTACAACACTGTTCCTTTTCAAAGGGTTTGCTTTAGAAATAAAGTGGGTTTACTGTTGTACTGTCGCCTCATCACCCCCACCCTCCTGCCACCCAGTATGTGCATCCTTGACATTGACAGCTGCTTTTAAGCAGCTGTGTCTTAGTTCCAGTGTTTTTGGAAGTTCATGACCAAATTCATCCGTGATGAAATAAATAAATAAATAAATAAATAAATAAATAAATAAATAAATAAATAAATAAATAAGCTTCTGTTTCATCATGCGGTCACATCTCATCTCAAACATCACTCTAACAGGTACCATCAGCAAGCTTTTGAAGGTTTGTGCCCACGATAAGTGGTGTCAGGAAGGCAGCTCCCTGTGGACATTTAGTGCCTTGACAGGACATTGACTGGCAATGTGACACTTCACTTAAATATATTATTAATTTAATCTGAGCATCAGAACAGAGAAGAAAAGTGATTTAAAGGACTCTGAACGTAGCATGGTTGTTGGTCTGAGTGTCTGACAAACTGCTGATCTACTGGGATTTGAACCCACAACCATCTGTAGGGTTTACAGAGAATGGTCCCAAACAGAGCAAATATCCAGGGAGCAGCAGTTCTCTGGGACTAAAGGTCTTGTTGAGTCCAGAGGTCAGAATGGACAGACTGGTTGGAGATGATAGAAAGACAACAGGAACTCAAAGAACCACTGGTTCCAACCAAGGTCTGCAGAAGACCATCTCTGAACCCACAACAGGTCCAACCTTGAGGCAGACGGGCTACAGTGCTTAGCTCTGGAGTTTCAGTCACACTTGCTGCAGTCAGCTGACACGGGTCACACTGTCTATTGATTGGCTGAGTGTGTGTGTGTGTGTGGGTGTGTGGGGGGGGGGTTTCACTAAAATCCAGGCTTAAAGAGAGCTGTTTGCTGAAGTTCAGTAGAACAGTCATCTGAATTTTAGACAGAAGAAGGTTGAGCCAGCTTAGGTGATTGATGACCAGCTGACCTTTAGGGTTCATGTGGCCTCGATTGCTCGGACCTGTCGATATGCCCTCTATAACATCAGGAGGATCAGACCCTACCTGACACAACAGGCCACACAGCTCCTGGTTCAGGCTCTTGTGATTTCACACATTGACTCCTTCAGCTCTCTTCTAGCAGGCCTCTCTGTGTCTACATTCAAACCTCTGCAGATTACCCAGAATGCAGCAGCACGTCTGGTCTTTAACCAGCCCAAAACAGCACACGTCACCCAGCTGTTAATCTCTCTTCACTGGCTCCCAGTGGCAGCTCCAATCAAATTCAAAGCTCTTCTTCTGGCTCATGAAACAGTGACAAGAACGGCTCCTTCCTACCTGGAGTCCCTCATCCAGGTCTACACTCCTTCCTGCCCGCTACGCTCTGCCTGTGAGAGACGCCTGGTGCTCCCAGCTCAGCATGGCTCTAAATCTCTACCAGACTCTTCTCCTCTGTTGTTCCTAAATGATGGAATGAATTACCCAACTCATTAAGATCCACAGAGTCCCCTTCTACTTTAAGAGAGGTCTGAAGACTCACCTGTTCAGGGAACACTTTGGACCTTAATCTGACCCTTTTCTTTGCACTAACATTGCAGTGGTTGCTTTCAGAGCAGCCACTGCAATGTTTTCACCAGTTCATTGGTTCCAGTCTGCTGCAAGGGAGACAACTGCTGGGGCTGAGTGAGCTGGACATGAGGACTGAGCTTATAACACATTGTCTGAGAGAAGCATGAAAAAGTGTACTTTTGTATAGCTGATGTTCATGCATATTCATATTTTCATCTTTTATTTTGTAAAGAGAAGCATTTCATCGTACATCTTAAGGCTTCACTTCCACAACATGCAGTCAGTGAGTCCTGCAGGATATTTTACTGTCTTGTCATTGTTTGCTGCAGGTCCTGTGGATGACAAATCATGGTGTAGATCATGGTGTCAAACTAACCAACCGGAGGCGGTACTGAGCCCCCCCTGGCAGACACAGCTTCAGGTTGGAGAGAGCATGTGATAGCTCAGCCTGGATGGCAGATGCCACTGGATGGTGAGCTGAGGCAGAGTTTAGTTATGGGACAGAATGGGGTGATTTATCTCAATAATGACTCCTTTTTGTGTGACAAGGCAATTTCACTGCCCAGAGGTGTTTTTTTTCTCTCTCTCTTCTTTCGCCGGGATGAAGGTTGTTTTCATAGGGAAGCAGTGCTGATGGAATGGTCTGAGATCAGACCCGGGACGAGGAGGAGGCTTTTGTAAACACATATGAGCAATCCTTAAGTTTGGCAGTGTCAGCTGAAGGGGGGGCAATAAAAAGACGGAATAAAGCAGAGCCACTTTCCCACTGGGTAGAGAGACACTGGTTTAGAGTTCATCTTTCTTTCTGTTCTGAGAGGTTACTGTGGAGGGTTGAGCCAGGAAACACTCAGCCTTTTCATTTCCATCCCTCTCTTTCATCCAGACTGACAAATCCACAATGTGACTGCATCTCGCCATCTCTGAGCATGCTCTCAAAAAGCTTGCAATCACCCCAGCGATAACTTTGTATTCTCAGTGGTGTCAGCAAAACATCCCCACTCCAATCTCACATTACAAGCGGGTGTGTGACCTTTAGCGTGTTGCTATAGGGCTTTGAAATCTATGTCACAGAGAGCTGCATTCAGGGTATTTCAGGACTGCGTCTGCCACAGCTGCCGGCTGCTCCGGGTGCTGTTTACTTTAAGTTGCTGTTTCTTTTTCTGGGCTAGGAGCATGAAATTTAGACTTTTGACAGAAATGTGTGCAGGGGAGTAATGAGGGGTAATACATATGGAAGGACGTGGTTAGACAGGGCAACAAAGAATGCCAATGATTGAGCTGACATTAGCAAAATGTGGGAACAAAAAGAGGGGACATGACAAATAAAGAATAAGATCAAGCAGAAGAAGATAAAGAGACACTGCTGTGATGTGTGCGAGAACGTGGAGCTACTCGTGGGAAACAGATGCAGACATGGAGGCTTTAGAGCAGGAGCTTTTATAAAATATGAATGAAGCAAAGCTGTTTGTGATATTTGAACACCGTTCCCTCTCTCCTTGGGAGTTTGTTGCTTCAGTGCAGCTTTTTCTGATATAACTGGATAATATGAACCTGCTTTATTCAGATGCCTTTTAATCTTTTAGGGCATCCAAAGAGTCAGTCTTGGTCAGTCATTTTTCTTGTAATTGCTGCAGCAGGTGAAATTACAGAGACTGGAAACCAAAGAGTCGACAGCATTGCACTCGTCATGGAGTTGTTTATTTATCTCTTGCTAAGAAAAAGAACAACATGAGAGCAGATGTGAACGACCACATCATGCTAGCAGCAGCAGCTGATCCAGTAAAGGCCACAAAGTTGACCTTTGTGGTGTTGTGGTGGCAGCAGCATGGGTATCTGTGAGGACAGCATGTAGAGCATCCAGCTGGAGGCAAAGTCTATTTCTGTGAAAGATGCTCAGAAAACCTAGAACCATAAATAACCATCTTCTAAGGATCTTCTGACACACAGAGCTGTTGGAGTGTGTCCATCAGTGCTTCACTTTCTGACCCACGAGGCTCTGATGTGTCATGCTGCAGGCGATGACTACAGATTTGCACATTTGAGACTTGATAAAAAGGAGTGTGAATTACAGCCTGACTAATATGGGATCTTAGGGCTGATGCTGGTACTGATATTGAGGGCTCAAAGAAAAGTCATAACTATTATCTGAAATAATAACATTGACAACATACTGAACACAGATTGTTATAATAACTAAACTCTGACTGAAAACAAAGACGCAGAACACTACTAAATAAAAATAAGGAACACATACAGTCCTGCTCACCATTAATGGCACCCTTTCATTTTTTGTCTTCGGAAATAAATGTAAATGTACCAAATTTATATCATCAGGATCTTTTAATTGGAGGTCCAAAGTAATTTAACGAAATAAATTGTTTTTTTCAAATGACATATTGTAATTTCAAAGAAGAAACAGAAAACACAGCATGTGCAGCAATAATGGCACTCTGTAATATTTGGTTGCACACCCTTTGGCAGTGATGACAGCATCTAAACATTTCTTGTAGCCATCTAAGAGCTTCTTGCACTTCTCAGACAGTATTTTCTCCCACTCTTTCTTTGCAAATTGTTTAACCTCTTGAATCTTTGCAGGTTTCTTTTCCCCAATGGCAGATTTCAGCTCATACCAAAGATTTTCAATCCGACTGAGATCAGGACTCATTGCTTGCCTTTTTAAAACAGTCCATTTTTTTTCCTTTTTAGCCATTCCTGTGTGCTTTTGGATGTGTGCTTTGGGTCTTTGTCTTGCTGGAGGACCCATGATCTTTGACTCAAACCAAGTTTTCTAACACTGGATAGGAAATGTTACTCTTTTTCCACCATTTGCACCAACCTTCACAGACTTCTGTCATCAATTTTTCTCTTTTCCCCCACGTCCAGGGAGGTTCTTGACAGTTACATGCTTGTGAAACTTCTTAATCACATTACGCACTGTTGGAACAGGGATACCAAGGTCTTTGGAGATGGCCTTATACCCTTTGGAGGTCTTGTATATGAGAATTATTGCACTTCTGATGTCCTCAGACAGCTCCTTTGTCTTCACCATTGTGAAGAAGGAACATGGGAAAACAGATGGCTTTTTAAAACACAGAAGTCATCATTCATTGGTTAATTCATGTCACATGGGCACAGACAATTTATCACAAGTGATTCTCATTTGTGATTTACAAGAAGTGAGTCAGAATGTGTTTCCATACTAATTTACAGGAAAGGGTACCAAACCAGTGGCACAGCACGCTTTAAGTTGTTCTAATTTTTCCTCCCATTCTTTATTGTTTTGAATTGTTGTTTATCATTTGGTCATTTGTATCAAACACAAGTTCTCTATAGAAAAAAGAAGTTTTGCCGAATTCATTTTTTCACAAGATATTCCACATTATGTACTTAAACTTCATGTGTGCCAGTAATGTTGAGCAGTACTGTCAGGACTGTAAACACTTATTTCCCTAAGATGCAGCTCACAGCACTTTAAACTGTATAACTGTCTGATATTAGATATTTCTGGACATGTGAATGAACAGCTGCATTAATCTTTGTTTACCTCACAAAGATCATTTACACAACTTATAAATTCTCTGGATCCCAAACCCAAAGGAGAAAATGACTGGAGAGAGAGCCACAGAATCTCCACACAGAAAAAAAAAAGTTCATACATCAGCTGCAGATCGACTGACGATGAGTTATCAGTGATACAATATAATCAGGCTGCTGATTAAATGCAAACTTGTACCTAATTAAGCAAAAAAAAAAAAAAAAAAAAAAAAAAAAAAAAATTGAGACTGTTATAGAGAAATGTGAATAAATTTTGCCTCATCAAAAAGAAGGCATCATGCTATTTCAGAGTATCTTTACATGATTTGCAGCTTAAAAAAAACATTTTTTTTTCTTTCTCTGGTGTTTTATAACCTCTTATCTCAGGCTCTTAAATGCTTTGTTTCAGCTACTGTCTCTTTAAGGCCCCTCTCTCCACAATTCCCCTTCACTCTGATTGGCCAGCCCTCTGGAGGCCTGTTGGGGGCAGACCTTGGTGTGCAAAACACGCTCCTCCAAAGTACCAAGAACCACCAAGTCTGGTGCTATTTAGAACAGAGTGTTTTGATCAGTTTACAGACAGATTCAGGGATTACTACAACATATGAATATGTAGAGGTTTGAACATCTGCACACGCTCAGACTGAACATCCAACATTGGTACTTTGTATTTACATATCCATGTTTTAAATATAAGAAAACCCAATACTCCCTCTTTAATCATTTATATGCATTAGATGTTCTTTTGTTGTGCCCGCAGTGCTTCCTCTGATCATCTGCTTCTATTCTCTTACACACTTTAGTCTTATCTCTTTGCTGTTTTTGCCTCCTCAGGCACTATTTCAGAGTTGTCTGAGCTTCTCAGGGTTTCAGATAAACACTGGGCTAAAATGAGAAGCATTAAAGCGCACAGAGAATATAGACGAACTCCAACAGACGTTTGTAGGTCGACTCTGAATCATATCTAACGTTCATATATCTATTAACCTGATACAGTCACATACATTGAGTGTGTGTGTGTGTGTGTGTGTGTGTGTGTGTGTGTGTGTGTGTGTGTGTGTGTGTGTGTGTGTGTGTGTGTGTGTGTGATGATGATTTGACAGGGAGCTTCCAGCAGAGTTAGGAATCAGTGTGTCTGGATGTTGGGGGCGGCTGATTGGTTGAAGAGGCTGATCAGGGTCAGTCCTTCAGTCCTGTGGTAGAGGATTAACATCAAGGTGTTCATGGTCACCAAGCCTCACTGATGTCATTCCAATGTCATGCTGCACCAACAGTGAATGTGCACTGATCAGTGTAATACATGTCTATCACATGACTGATTGATGTCAGTGATACAACATCCATTTTATAAGTGTCCCAGTTTTACGTTTTTACATCAGCTCTATCAGGAGAGCCTGCAGGCATGAGAGCGTAGCCCCGGCTGTACATCGCTTTGGAAAAAAGCGTCTGCTAAATGAAATTGTAGAATTGTAGAATTGTAGCTCACTCTAAGTCATCTAGTTACAACGGTGCTTCAGGGCTATCATCTAGTTACCTCGACTATCACATATCTAAGCCTGGGCTAAGGTCCAAGCTGCTGTATCTAACAGGTTAGGAGTGAGACCGGGTTTCCAAAGGGACCACTACTAGTCTGCATCTTCAGATGGGTTTCCTGCTCACTGAGAAACTCCTCACAACCTGACTGATTTGAAACACAGCTTCAGCCAAAAATCAACAGAACAGTGAGCCTTTCAGAAGCCTCATTTCAGTCCTGGTGGTGTATAGAAACAGGCTAGCTGTCATTTACAGATGCTCATTAATGCTCAAACACACAGCAACACACTACCCAAAGTAATAACAAGCACTGACAGTAGCACTGCTTCAGTGTGGACGAGCCAGGAGAGTGATGGAGTCAATGCTGGACGGAGGTGCCACTCAAAGCTCTGAGTTTGAGGTGTTGATGCAAACATACTCAAACATAGTTTCACTGGCTTTCTTTTATGTAATGTCTTCTTAGTATCGTTTACTCTATTTCCACTTCTTTATTGTTATTTATCTGTTTGAATTTTTTTATTTCATCCAATCATATTGTTGTAACTCATCATTATAATTGTTTAATGACTTGCTAGTTGACTCCATAATTTTAGTAAATTTAACATTATTAGGCTATTTTAACCTTTGAATTCAACAGTTATCATCTCAATTATTTGTATTGTTTTTATCTTTCTCACTCTTTATATTCCCTTCTTTCTACGTACCTGTTCTTAGCTCTGGTCCTTGCGGTCTCACTCTACATTGTTAGGTTCATGTGCTGCATGGATCTTCTTCTCTAGCTATTCCATTTTATTTTATTGATTTATTTTTTTAATGTGTGGGCTGTACTTTTTAAGGTTGAACTCTTTGTTGTTTTGTTTCTGTTATTTCACTATTTAACTGCTGGGTCTTTATCGTTCTTTTATTTGTCGTGTTGTTAAGCATTCAGTAAACACTTGTTCACTACCCCTCAGGGTCTGGACCCTAGTTTGGGAAGCTTCAGTGGGATTTGCCCCTCAGTTTGGGGATGTGACTTGATGACTTTACGCTCTAGATCTGTGTGGCTCTTTTTTGATGCAGTTGCTTACGCAGGCGACCTGATGTGTACCTCCTCACAGATATAACTATAAATCAAAATGTTGTTGACTGCAAGCCCTGCGATTGGTCAACTGAGCAGGATCATGCTTCATGTACAAAACCTGAAACCAGTGAAGTTGGCACGTTGTGTAAATCGTAAATAAAAACAGAATACAATGATTTGCAAATCGTTTTAACTTATATTCAATTGAATACAATGCAAAGACAAGATATTTAATGTCTGAACTGAGAAACTTTATTTTCTTTTGCAAATAATCATCAACTTAAAAAAAGTTGGCACAGGGTCATTTTTACCACTGTGTTCCATCACCTTTCCTTTTAACAACACTCAGGAAACCTTTGTGAACTGAGGAGACCAATTTTTGAAGCTTTTTGGGTGGAATTCTTTCCCATTCTTGCTTGATGTTCAGCTTAAGTTGATCAACAGTCCGGGGTCTCTGTTGTTGTATTTTACGCTTCATGATGCACCACACATTTTCAATGGGAGACAGGTCTAGACTGCAGGCAGGCCAGTCTAGTACAGCCACACTGTTGTAACAGGTGCAGAATGTGTCTTGTCATTGTCTTGCTGAAATAAGCAGGGACGTCCCTGAAAAAGACGTGGCTTGGATGGCAGCATATGTTGCTCCAAAACCTGTATGTACCTTTCAGCATTAATGGAGCCTTCACAGATGGTCAAGTTAGCCATGCCATGGGCACTAACACACCCCCATACCATCACAGATGCTGGCTTTGAGACTTTGCGCCTATAACAGTCCTGATGGTTCTTTTCCTCTTTGGACCAGAGGACATGACGACCACATTTTCCAAAAACAATTTGAAATGTGGACTCGTCAGACCACAGCAGACTTTTCCACTTTGTGTCAGTCCATCTCAGATGAGCTCGGGTCCAGACGGCACCGTTTCTGGGTGTTGTTGATAAATGGCTTTCGCTTTGCTTGTAGAGTTTGAACTGTCACTTACAGATGTAGTGATGAACTGTAGTTACTGACAGTGGTTTGCTGAAGTGTTCCTGAGCCCATGTGGTAATATCCTTTACACAGTGATGCTGGTTTTTGATGCAGTACCGTCTGAGGGGTCAAAGGTCACAGTCATTCAATGTTGGTTTTTGGCCTTGTCGCTTACTGTTTGACAATTTGCTCACGCATTTGTTCACAAAGTGGTGACCTTCGCCCCATCCTTGTTTGTGAATGACTGAGCATTTCAGGGACGCTGTTTTTATACCCAATCATGGCACCCACCTGTTCCCAATTAGCCTGTTCACCTGTGGGATGTTCCAAATAAGTGTTTGATGAGCATTCCTCAACTTTCTCAGTCTTTTTTGCCACTTGTTCCAGCTTTTTGGAAACATGTTGCAGGCATCACATTCCAAATGAGCTAATATTTACAAAAAAATAACAAAGTTTACCAGTTGAATGTTCAGTATCTTGTCTTTGCTGTGTATTCAATTGAATATAGGTTGAAAGGGATTTGCAAATCATCGATTCTGTTTTTATTTAGGATTCAGCCCATTTGTTAAAGCTGGTCAGAGTGGAGCACACAGGCCAGTGTTATGTTTTTTTATGTTATAAAAGAAGAAGACAGGGTTGTAGTTGAAGTGTTGAAGTGAAGAAATCATACAAACACCAAACACCTCAAACATCACCGGTCACTCAGTGATTCCACAGAGACCTGATGGGAGGGTGAGAAAGGTCCTGCTGTTTCTACACCAACATAAAACAAACAAAAACAACAACAATAACAACAAAGTTAAAACATGAAAAGGAAAAACAGAAACGCTCTCATCATTACCTCTAGAAGATGTGACGGATCATCCTTGACTTGTTTTGAGTATCATTCCTCGTCTAAAAGAGGCAGAGTTAGTGTCATCTGTCAAAACTACTTCTCTTATTTATCGTCAACTGAATCTTTAATTAAGACCAATTAAAAATATCTCTAATTGGATTAGAAATGAATGTTAAGAGCTGACTGCAGTGTACAAATATTTATAACATGCTCTACAAGGCGATAACAGCTGAACACGGACACACACACACACACACACACACACACACACACACACACACACACACACACACACACACACACACACACACACACACACACACTCACTATCAGTCCCGCCTTGCTTGTTTGTGATAAATGCAGCATTTGTGTCCAGGGTGTAGGCTTATTTCTGCTCAGTTGCCCGCTCTGGCTAAGCTAAGCCTTGTGTTGCTGATAATGACAGCTGTGAAAGGAGTGGGGGACTGAATGAAAACCAGTGGGGGTGGTGAGGAGCTGTGAATCCAGTCTCTGTGCCCTGCCAGGCCTGTATTTACCATCCTTCTGTGTCCTGCAGTGTCACACGGGGGTGCACACTGCTCTGCCTCACTTTGACTCTGTTTACCAGAGGAAGGGCCAATTTTTTCCCTCCAATAGTGGACTGTTTCCATTATGAAGTAGCATTTTATCTCTTAGAAAAAAAACCTCCACCTCCTGCATGTGTTTGTATATTTGTCTATTTATTGTAAATCTGCTGCTTCAGGAACACATTGCAGCAGGAAAATATGCATTTACTTTAGAAGGAGTGAGGAGCTGGGATGCATGAGCTATGTTACAGGATTTACCCACAATTAAGATTCAGTTTACACTGCTGCACATTATTTTACTGAGACGATCTGCATTTATTGTTAAACATTACAGCGATGAAGCTCCAGGCTGGGCTCATCATGTCTAACAGTTTGGTGCTGCTTTCACCATCTCATCAAAAACTGAAATCTAAGCAAGACTTTAATGTCTTATATTTAATAAAGAAACGTCTTTTTGGACTTAAAATGAGCCACATTCATCTGACACATGCAGAAAAAAAATCTTGATTTAAGATATTAAAAGACTAAATTCATGCCTGATTGCATGTAAAGAGTGAAAGAAAATCTGCATGTGGTAAGAAAATGTACATGCAGAGATTCTTCACATATTAAAAAATAAAACAAGTTTTTTTTTTTTTTTTTTTTTTTTTTTTTTTTTTTTTTAATGATTTTTTTCTGGCCTGTCAGGTGAATTTGTCTAATATTAAGTTTAAAATTGAGGCCACAATCCACATGGGCTCACCAAAACTGGACCACAGAAAAATCTCTCCTGGTCTGATGAGTCTGGATTTGGCTCACTTTGGACCTCTTAGCACCATCTGAGCTGGGATTAAAGTCCACAGCCTACTTGGTTCTTGTTGCTGACCATGACCATCCCTTTATGAGCACAGCGTACCCATCTTCTGATGGAGACTTCCAGCAGGATAACGCTCCATGTCACAAAGCGGGAAATCTGCTTTCTTCAACATGACCATGAGTTCCCTGGACTCCAGTGGCCTCCACAGTCCCCAGATCTCAGTCCAGTGGAGCTCCTTTGGGATGTGCTGGAACAGGAGATTCTCATCATGGATGTTCAGACCACAAATCTGCAGCAGCTGAGTGATGATGTCATGACAATATGGAGGAAAAAACCTCCTGAGGGAGGTTTCAGCAGCTTGATGATGAAACCAAGAACTAAGACAGGTCTGAAGGTGAAAGGGGGTCCAACCTGGGGCTATGGAGATGGACCTGATACAGGGGCTGGTGTATAGATGTATGATGTACTTGTTAGCTTTGTATATATCTTACTTTATTTATTTATTCAACCTTTATTTAACCAGGTTGGTCCCACTGAGATTAAAAACCTCTTTTTAAGGGAGACCTGGTCCTGACAGACAGGCAGCAGCAAAAACTCAAAGTTACAGACAGAGAAACACAAAGAGAGAGAGAAAAACAACATTATGGATTCACACAGAGCCATCTATGAGTCACATCAGGGAATCTAACGTTCAAACAGCCGAGCTCAAACACCAGCATCCTGTAGGATCTGCTTCCATGGCTTTCCTTTTAGATTTAAAACCTTTAAGGTCTCCAGTTCCTTCAGCTTTAAGTCAACCTGTGACTGATCCCAGGCTGAGGGTGCAGAGTACCTGAAGGCCCTTTTCCCAAGTTCTGTCTGAGTGTTTTGGACAGAGAGCATAAAGAAGTCATGAGAAAACAGAGAATCCTGTCTGGTAATTCACTGCATGATTAAAAAATAAAAATTAAAAAATAAAAATAAAAATAAGGAGAGAGGAAGCAGAACAAGAAGTGCCTTATTAATAAAGCTGTACCTGTGTGTGAGCCTTCACGTCATCAAAGAGGGTCATCCCCAAAATAATCAAAACCATCCCCACAATTCATCAACAGAGATGTCAAAAGGTCTGCACGCTTCTTCTTTGGGACTTTTCCATCTGTCAGAAAAAGTCTGGGACTTATTTTAATTCATCATTTTAACCAATCAGGCAGCAGGGACACAGACGTGGACAGAACGTCAGTCTGCTGTCAGGCTGAGGTGACGTGCTCAGAGACAGCTTGTGACACTTGTTAGTTGACCACAGAGAACATTTCACCCTGATGGTCTCAGCGAGAAAAAGATATGAACAAAGCATATGGGATTTTTTTCTTCACTGGGCTGAAAACATGTTTCATGTTTATTTATTTTTATTTATTATTTTTGTCTCTGAGGTATGATGCCATCATGTTCAACTGCATACATTTTTTTTTAATTTCCATCAACACTCCAGCGACCTAATTATTCACCTGTAGGGACAAATGAATGAAGCCTGGAGGATTTAAATTCGTCACACTTTTAAAGGTGAAAGGTACCCAAATGTGAGCGTGTGTGCAGACTTGAATGTGCACTCATGGATGTGCATCCTTTATGCAGATGGAGGCGGTGCACATTCACTCTTCAGAGGGATGTGAGCCTCAGTCACTGGACTCCAAATCAAGCAGCGTGAAGATTGTTTATGGACTGCCAAAAGTTATTAATCTGCCTTCTCAATGAAAATCAAGCAGATTGAATATTCTCATGGCCCAATAAATCTGTCCCATAATGTCCCAGGACACTGGTCCTCTGGACCCATAATGTCTGTTCTATGGCTGGACTCACTTTCTTTATTGGTCTCTGTAATTATTATTCCATGTAATCACACAGGACACTCGTGGTCATGCTCGTCTGTCATGGTGTAAGGAGGAAGCTTTGGCCACTTGACCAGAATCATGTTTTGACCTTTGTTAGAGGAGCTGAAGTGCTGAGAGAGATTTGTTGATTAGAGTTTCATCTGTGTGTCTCTGGCCGCAGGTTAAACACATGTTCACATGATGAGTTGACCTTTTCAGCTGAATTCAGACAAGCATTCGGCGTCCTCCGTCTTCCTCACTGAGGAGGGATGGAGGATAACGTCCGTGAGGGTTTGTCTCCAAATATTCTCTGCTTATTTTAGCTCGTGTTAGCTTGGTGCCTCCGCATGTTCCCAAACCTGTCCTCTACAAATGCCAAACACACACACACACACACACTATCACACACACACACACATACACACACACACGCACACACACACACACACACACACGCACGCACGCACGCACGCACGCACACACACACACACACACACACACACACACACACACACAGTAAGTACATAGAAGCTTTTTGTTTATTTACTCAAAGACCTCTCTTGTTTTGACATCACTGGTTGTCTTTTAAAGTCAGACATTAAATATTTCTCCATGTGTTGGAAAGAGAGCCAGCATACCTCTTGTTTGATCAGGTTAACTAATGACCGCGCCCTGCTAATGTTCATAATCCTCAGATAATCCCTAAAGACTTCTTATTAACCACCCACAGTGACAGCACATTCTACTCAGACGGTCTGAACGCAATCCGATCATGAGTGTTTTTGAGCCACAAACACACTGACCCACTCAGAGTGATAATTGAAGCTCTGGATATTCGCTGGTAAAACTAAAGGAGGACTTTCTGTCATTGAACTGCCCCCATATGGCTTTTTCCTGGTTCTGTCCCTTACATGTTTCTTTGGTGTTGATTCTCAAATCTGACACATCCTCTCTCACTAAGCTCACACTGAGATCAAACTTAGCTTACACTGAGCTAACACTGAGTTTACACTGAGCTAACACTGAGTTTACACTGAGCTCCAACTGAGTTTACACTGAGCTCACACTGAGTTTACACTGAGTTTACATTGAGTTTACATTGAGTTTACACTGAGTTTACACTAAGTTTACACTTAGTTTACATTGAGTTTACACTGAGTTTACATTGAGTTTACATTGAGTTTACACTGAGTTTACACTGAGTTTACACTGTTTACATTGAGTTTACACTGAGTTTACATTGAGTTTACACTGAGTTTACACTGAGTTTACACTGTTTACATTGAGTTTACACTGAGTTTACATTGAGTTTACACTGAGTTTACACTGAGTTTACATTGAGTTTACACTGTTTACATTGAGTTTACACTAAGTTTACACTGAGTTTACACTGAGTTTACACTGAGTTTACATTGAGTTTACACTGAGTTTACATTGAGTTTACACTGTTTACATTGAGTTTACACTGAGTTTACATTGAGTTTACACTGAGTTTACACTGAGTTTACATTGAGTTTACACTGTTTACACTGAGTTTACACTAAGTTTACACTGAGTTTACACTGAGTTTACATTGAGTTTACACTGAGTTTACATTGAGTTTACACTGAGTTTACATTGAGTTTACACTATTTACACTGAGTTTACATTGAGTTTACACTAAGCTCACACTGAGTTTACACTGTTTACATTGAGTTTACACTGTTTACACTGAGTTTACACTGAGTTTACACTGAGTTTACACTGAGTTCACATTGAGTTTACACTGAGTTTACATTGAGTTTACATTGAGTTTACAATGAGTTTATACTGAGTTTCGATGAGTTTACACTGAGTTTACACTGTTTACACTGAGTTTACACTAAGTTTACATTGAGTTTACACTGAGTTTACATTGAGTTTACACTGTTTACACTGAGTTTACATTGAGTTTACACTAAGCTCACACTGAGTTTACACTGAGTTTACACTGTTTACATTGAGTTTACACTGAGATTACATTGAGTTTACACTGAGTTTACACTGAGTTTACATTGAGTTTACACTGAGTTTACACTGATTTTACATTGAGTTTACACTGTTTACACTGAGTTTACACTAAGTTTACACTGTTTACACTGAGTTTACACTGAGTTTACATTGAGTTTTTACACTAAGCTCACACTGAGTTTACACTGAGTTTATATGAGTTTACACTGTTTACACTGAGTTTACATTGAGTTTACACTGTTTACACTGAGTTTACATTGAGTTTACACTAAGCTCACACTGAGTTTACACTGAGTTTACATTGAGTTTACACTGTTTACACTGAGTTTACATTGAGTTTACACTAAGCTCACACTGAGTTTACACTGAGTTTACACTGTTTACATTGAGTTTACACTGAGTTTACATTGAGTTTACACTGAGTTTACACTGAGTTTACATTGAGTTTACACTGAGTTTACACTGATTTTACATTGAGTTTACACTGTTTACACTGAGTTTACACTAAGTTTACACTGTTTACACTGAGTTTACACTGAGTTTACACTGAGTTTACATTGAGTTTACACTAAGCTCACACTGAGTTTACACTGAGTTTACATTGAGTTTACACTGTTTACACTGAGTTTACACTGAGTTTACACTGAACTCACACTGAGTTAACACTGAGTTTATACTGAGTTTACATTGAGTTTACACTGAGCTTACACTGAGTTAACACTGGGTTTACATTAAGTTAACACTGAGTTTACACTGAGTTTACATTGAGTTTACACTGAACTCACACTGAGTTAACACTGGGTTTACATTGAGTTAACACTGAGTTTACACTGAGTTTACATTGAGTTTATACTGAGTTTACATTGAGTTTACACTGAGTCTACTCTGAGTTTACATTGAGTTTACACTGAGTTTACATTGAGTCTACTCTGAGTTTACATTTAGTTTACACTGAGTTTACACTGAGTTTACATTGAGTTTACATTGAGTTTACACTGAGTTTACACTGATTTTACATTGAGTTTACACTGAGTTTACACTAAGTTTACACTGAGTTTACACTGAGTTTACACTGAGTTCACATTGAGTTTACACTGAGTTTACATTGAGTTTACATTGAGTTTACACTGAGTTTATACTGAGTTTCGATGAGTTTACACTGAGTTTATACTGAGTTTCGATGAGTTTACACTGAGTTTACACTGTTTACACTGAGTTTACACTAAGTTTACATTGAGTTTACACTGAGTTTACATTGAGTTTACACTGTTTACACTGAGTTTACATTGAGTTTACACTAAGCTCACACTGAGTTTACACTGAGTTTACACTGTTTACATTGAGTTTACACTGAGTTTACATTGAGTTTACACTGATTTTACATTGAGTTTACACTGTTTACACTGAGTTTACACTAAGTTTACACTGTTTACACTGAGTTTACACTGAGTTTACATTGAGTTTACACTAAGCTCACACTGAGTTTACACTGAGTTTACATTGAGTTTACACTGTTTACACTGAGTTTACACTGAGTTTACACTGAACTCACACTGAGTTAACACTGAGTTTATACTGAGTTTACATTGAGTTTACACTGAGCTTACACTGAGTTAACACTGGGTTTACATTAAGTTAACACTGAGTTTACACTGAGTTTACATTGAGTTTACACTGAACTCACACTGAGTTAACACTGGGTTTACATTGAGTTAACACTGAGTTTACACTGAGTTTACATTGAGTTTATACTGAGTTTACATTGAGTTTACACTGAGTCTACTCTGAGTTTACATTGAGTTTACACTGAGTTTACATTGAGTCTACTCTGAGTTTACATTTAGTTTACACTGAGTTTACACTGAGTTTACATTGAGTTTACATTGAGTTTACACTGAGTTTACATTGAGTTTACACTGAGTTTACACTGTGCTTACACTAAGTTTACACTGAGCTCACACTGAGCTCACACTGAGTTTACACTGTGTTTACACAAAGCTTGGACGGAGTTTATATTTACACTGAATTAACACTAAGCTTAGACTGAGTTTACACTGAGTTTCTACTGAGTTTACACTTAGCTTACACTGAGTTTAAACTAAGCTTAGACTGAGTTTACACTAAGTTGACACTTCATTCTGAATGGAATACAGAAAATTAATTTGAAGACCAAACAAAAAGGCAACAAGCAATAAAAAACACAAAATTCAAACAATTAGAGAAAATACTATAATAAGAAAATAACAAAGAACGAAAAAGACACTGTGGAATTCTTCGGTTTTATGTTTATGAATGACATAATAATGTGAGCCAAGTTCTGTCAGCAAACCAGGTCTTTCAATGGTCCCATTTTTGATTCTGTGTTTTTCACAACCAGTTTTAGAACCCCTCAAAGAGGTTTTGTGGTGTTTGGATTGACATCAGGATGTAACTCTACAGAGAGTTATATAAAATTTAGAGTGAGCTAGTGTCAGAAGATTTGATTAAGAGAAAAGATGGGGTTTTTTCTTAACTTGAATTATCTGATTAAAACTTTTTTGGGACAATCTGAAACCTTTATCTGAAAATATGAGACGATAATGAAGTGCTTCAATACTGAAGTTCGTCAATTGTCCGCTTGAGGCTGGCTCCAGAAGTACTGGAAGTCAGAAACACACCAAACCATAAAAAAAGCTGTTTTCACAGCCGAAAAAAAGCATGTTTACAGCCTGGTACAAAAAAAAAAATGTCTCCCATCTGAATTGTTAATTTTTCTAATGGCATGCACTGTACAGGGTGTGAATTTTTTTCTAACTCGGCAATTCAGACAATATAAAGATCGCCAGTTCATCCGATCAGAGGCACAGCTCAGATCACGTGACTGCTGGGCTCCTTATGGCTTTTACTAGGGACCTTGGCAAAAATGCATTATCCGTAACGAGTACTTGTTTGAAAAGGAATATCCGGCTCATCCCTAGCTTTCACTGTGGAGACTCAAGCCCGCCTCATTTCCAATATGGCCGCGCCGGCCGTTTTGCTTCAAAAATCTGTTTCAGAAACAGACGGGTGATGATGCAGAGACTACGTTCATTAATTACACTGACTATAAATTGTTCAAAGGGTCTCTTTTTTCTGAATATATTAAAAGCACAAAAAAACTCCTCATATCTGAGACCATTTTTATATCTACGAGTACGCCAGCAAGCTGTTGCACATTCTGGTGATAGTTCTGTGGTTTCCTCTTCCAAGTTTTTACCATTTGAGAAAGAAATATCAAGTTGTTTTATTTAAATGTTTGTGGGTCGTGAATTTGATGGAGTTTTTGTTAGAAATGAAAAAAAAATGTCTATTCCTCTGTCCTAGGCTTCTCCTGCTCACTTCATCTCCCTGTCTGTGACATTTTGTAAAGGGGGAAAAACTGGAAAGAAACTGTGTTCATGTTTGGATTCTGTTTTTGTTTTCTTCCCAAGACACCAGAAGCAGAAACAGCACCAACCACCAGGCAGGATGTCATATGGGTCAATCGATGGAGGTTCTTTTGGGAACCGCAATCCATTTGGAGGTCCTACAAGGCAGGGCTACCAGCCAGTAGGTAAGGAAACATCTTCATCCTAGCATGCTTAAAAACTTATCATGTTTTATTTCCTCTATTTAAAGTTCCTGTTTGCAGCATTCAGCAGTTTGAGTATCAGACACTGGGATAAAAACAAGTGGCCTGTGGCAGTTAACTCTCTCTGTGACTGACTGATGAAGAAATGCCATCCTTTCCTCATGAAACAAAACAAATAAGTTTGGTGTCCTCAGGCTGGCTCCACTTTTTATCTTTGAGCTCAACTGGGAAAAGTCCCATAAAAAGGACATTAAAGTCTTCAGACACTCTGGTGGTCAAAGGGCCCATCAGACCTTTAAGTTTTGTCAGGATTCATATTAATATCATCCTGCCAGTGACAGGTGTTCCAGGTGTTTCAGGTGCTCAATGTGTTTTAGGTGTCCCAGGTGTTTCAGGTGTTATAGGTGTTTCAGGTGTTCCAAGGGTTTCAGGTGTTAAAGGGTTTTTAGGTGTTACAGGTGTTTCACATGTTCCAGGTGTTGCAGGTGTTTCAGGTGTTCAAGGTGTTCAAGGTGTTTCAGGTGTTATAGGTGTTTCAGGTGTTCCAAAGTGTTTCGGGTTTTCCAGGTGTTTCAGGTGTTCAAAAGTGTTCAAGGTGTTTCAGGGGTTCAAGGTGTTTCAGGTGTTCCAGGTGTTTCAGGTGCTCAATGTGTTTCAGGTGTTATAGGTGTTTCAGGTGTTCCAAGGGTTTTCAGGTGTTACAGGTGTTTCACGTGTTCCAGGTGTTGCAGGTGTTACAGGTGTTCAAGGTGTTTCAGGTGTTCAAGGTGTTTCAGGTGTTCCAAAGTGTTTCGGGTTTTCCAGGTGTTTCAAGTGTTCAAAAGTGTTCAAGGTGTTTCAGGTGTTCCAGCTGTTCCGGGTGTTTCAGGTGTTCAAGGTGTTTCAGGTGTTACAGCTGTTCCGGGTGTTTCAGGTGTTCAAGGTGTTTCAGGCATTATAGGTGTTTCAGGAGTTCAAGGTGTTCCAGCTGTTCCGGGTGTTTTAGGTGTTCTAGGTGTTTCAGGTGTTCAAGTTGTTTTTGGGTGTTCAAGGCGTTTCAGGTGTTTCAGTTGTTATAGGTGTTCAAGGTGTTTTGGGTGTTCAAGGTGTTTCAGGTTTCACAGGTGTTTCAGGTTTCACAGGTGTTTCAGGTGTTACAGGTGTTTCAGGTGGTTCAGGGGTTCAAGGTGTTTGAGGGTTCCTGTCAGCTGATGGTGCACAGAGAAAAAACAATGAATTTAGACACTTAAAAAAAAAATAGTAAATCCAATCAAAACAAAGGTGCAGATTGTAGTTTAGTCAAAGACAGACAATCATGACCATCTGTCAGTACACTGTGTGGAACATTTTTAATAATTGCCATCATCAAATAGCCCTTTATAGAACAAAGCTAAGATCTTGAGTGAAAAAAGCCACACTAGAGTCATTATGATTGTGTTTCTTTGGAGGGAGCTTTAAAGGAAGTGAACAGTTAACAAACGTATGGAGCGTTAAGTCTGGTGCATGGACAAAAGTGACAACAGAAGTCAAGTGGAGGACTATCAGAGTGACCTACTTCTGAGCAGGTGATCAGGTTCAGGTGTTGCAGTCATCGCAAATCATTTATTATACATGAAGAAATAAATTATTCAAGCAATCAGCTCTACATGTACCAGAGTAAAATCAACACATACAAATTCAATGACTGCATGGAAACATGTGAACAAACTTTTAAGGGGTGGAAACTCTGTTAACCACTGTGTTACCGACCATGCAGGCCTCAATCATCTGTGTGTATATGTGTTTGTGACTGTGTTTGTGTGAGGTTTTCTGTGTTTCCCTTGCACAGAGGTCACAGGCTTTAAAAAGGTTAAGCAGTGTCAAAATCAGCTTCATTGATTTTGATCCTCTCACTCCTTTCATTAGCCTCCTAATGGGGATGAGAGACAGAACCCCGAGGCAAAGTCTGCTCCTAGCCAAACTCTGTGTGTGTGTGTGTGTGTGTGTGTGTGTGTGTGTGTGTGTGTGTGTGTGTGTGTGTGTGTGTGTGTGTGTGTGTGTGTGTGTGTGTGCGTGCGTAGACGGATGGAGAAAGCTTCGGCAGAGCTAGCTGGGTGGTTCGTGTATGTCGAGTACAGAGAACCGGTGGTGAAACTCTAAAGGGCTGAGAATGTTTAAAACCTTGATACTAAAGTCAAAAGCAATGCAACAGCTAACACAAACTTTAAATGAGAAAAGATTCTGCCAAAAAAAAAAAAAAAAAAAGCTGAAACACCTTCACATACATGTCGTAGATATTTCTAAACAGTAAACATACAAAAGAGAAAAGCACTTGAAACTGAGAAAAACAGAAAAGCTTCAGTTCTGGAGGGGTTCACTGGACAGAAAAAGAAGTGTAGACACTTGATTTATTATCTGATAAAAAAAAAAGATCAGGAAGTAACACTGAATTACTTTAAAATAAAACTGAAAAGAACCTGAAGAATCTGAACTGCTTTCTGTCAGCAGTGACACAAAAGACATGAAGGGGATAGGAGTGAAGTGAGAAGGATTCTACAGGTTAACAAATATTCAGAAAGTTGGAGGAGAACCATGATTTGATTTCCTGTAGACGAGGTAGAGCTGGGTGTCGTCTGTATAGCCGAGAGCATGGATCTACAGAGAATATGGCCAAGGGGAAGGAGTTAGATTATGAAAAGAAGTGGACCAAGAACAGAACCCTGGAGAACACCAGATGTGAGAGGGGATGGCAGGGATTTGAATGTTTTTAACTGGATGAACTGAGTGCAGCCACAGAGAAAAGAAGAAAAGCAGCTGAGGGGAGTATCTAAAAAAACGGATGGAGGAGATGGCTGCACTCAGGTCGAGGAGGATGAGGATTGATAAGAGTCCAGAGCAAGCTGTCATCAGGAGGTTATTGGTTAATTTGAGAGGGGCTGTTCCGGTGCTATGACAGGGCTGGAAACCAGACTGGATTTGTTTATAGAGGTTAGTGTTGGAGAGGTGAGAGTGAATCTGAGGTGCAACAATTGTAGAGGTTTTACAAGACAAAATTTAAACTTTCTTCAAATTATGTGCATGAAAAGCCTGCACTCGTCACCTGATTGAAGTCAGGGAAAAGGGATTATAGCAGACATTAAAATACTCTACTGCTGGTTCTCAGCGTTAGCAGGTTTGCTGTTTGTGTCTCTCTCCTTCAGCTTGGGTTTAGCTTATTGTGTTACATGGTGTAGAGTTATCTGAAGCTTTTTTTTTTTTTTTTTTTGTATCTAAAATTAACTCTCAGAGTTGTACCAGAGGGGAGCTTGCCCTTTCTTTATCAGTCTGGTTCATGTACAGTTTGATAATCGTGTTAATTTGTGACGTTTGTCACTGCAGCAGCCGACTGCTCAGTGTGAATATGCTGCAGTGCGTTTCAACCTCAGTGAAATGAGAAAGCTCAAAGCGCTGAGCTGAACGTTCAGCGTAATCCACTGCTGTTAGTGTGGAGCTTTATGAATAAGGCCCTGGGTGTTTTTTTTTTTTTTTTTTTTTTTTTTTTGTCCAATGTTCCTATTTGGCCAGTCAGCTCCAAATGAAATGCCCTTATCTGTCTACTTTCTACTGTGCATTTAGCAGTGTACACAGAATGTATGTTCACACCAATCACACCTGACACTCAAGCGCAGTTGCTGGCACAAGTCATTATGCTGCAGCTCAGATGGGGAGTGAAGGAGGAAGGGAAGACGTGTCAGAGGAAACAAACAACACGTTTTCCTCTGGACTCTGGCATACTGTACTCATGTATGAGCCCAAAAATACTCCCTCTCACTCAGCCTGACAGGCAGCTTCTCTCCCCTCATCTTCTCTTTTGTGGAGAGACAGATGGAGCCTGAGTCCCCAGAAAGGGGGTCTTTGATCACAGTGAAGTCTGGGTACATTGTGAGGGATGTGAGCGCTGGTGGAGGGAGAAGTGGGGGGGTAGAGCAGGGGCCTGTCAGATTTTCTGTCTGTTGCTCAGGCTGATCTGAAGGGGAGCTCAGGAAATGATCAAAGCTCAGGTTAAGTCTCTAATAGAGCTGTCTTTTAGGCTAATCTCTCTCCTCCTTCTCCCGGCACAAGCTCTCAACCCTCCACCCTGCTCTTTGAGAGGCAGAGTGTCACTTCAGCACAGCTGAGTGTCTCATTCAGATGACAGACCACGCCGTTTTAATATCAACACGTATTGACATGCCGAGTGTTGATAAATACTGAGAATGGAAACCTGCAGAAGCTCCCTCTTATACGAGTCTGACAGTTTTAGCAGCAGTCAGCCTGACATAAAGATAAACCGTGGGTGTTCATTTATTTCAAATATTTCTGTATCTTTAAAAAAAAAATACTCTTAGAGTTTACTTTTTAAAAGCACAGCTTCTTAAATCCTCGATTATCCATGCCAGCTGGATGAGGCAGTTTTCAACTCATATTTTAACAGTGCAAAGTTTGTTTTTTTTCACTCGACAGAAACATTAACCCAATGAAGCCAAACGTAACATTTGATACATGTCATATCATAAACTAAACTAAACTAAACTAAACTAATCTAAATCAAAAAAGCTCATTTAAAGAGGGTTTACTCTGTTTTACCTCACTTTAAAAGTGGATCTAAAGTACCGATGCTGGATGTTCAGACTGAGCGTGTGTAGATTTTCAAACCTCTACATGTTCATGTTGTAGAAATACCTGACTCTCTGTTCTGTTCTAAAAATAGCTCCAGATCTTCACCTTACCAAATGAGTACTTCATCTTTTAAGGATCTCTTTACTTTTTCTTTGACCTGTTCAAAGGGTGGGCCTCAAACACCAAGGTCTACCCCTCCCCTGACAGGCCTCCAATTGGAGTAAAGGTTTTTTTTGAACAGCAGCTAAAACAAAGTATTAGACAGAGTCTGATTATTTTTTGTTATTACCAGAGGAACATATAAAGCCAAACAGGGCAGGGTACCCCCTCTTTAAAGAACTGAGGGACGTTCTGTGATGCAACATTATAAACATCGTAATTAAGGGAAATCTCAGGTCTGTTTATTGGGTTTATTCTGAGTTTTCTACTCCACAAAGCTGGCTTTCTGTTAACCCTGTAAGAAGATCTTCATAACTCACTCAGTCCATCTTTAGGACATGTCCTAACAGCAGTTATCACACAGCACCATTCTCTGTGGACAGTTTAGGTTCTCAGAAACAAAGAACAGGTCCACAGAAACATGTGGGAGGGAATAAAGTCATTACATTACTGAGCCTCTGCACACAGTGAGTAATGAATACAATCTGAAGCCCTCCATTCTCTCTCCTTCTGTTTCACCTGCTGTCTTTAATTTAAAGAATGATCACGGCATCCAAAGACTCTGGATTATGTTTTTAAGTCCAGTGTTAAACTCTGTGATGTCCACTCAGAGCTGGTTTGGCAGTGAAATATGAAAGATTAGACTGTAGAGATTGATTACAGATTAAATCACTTAAAGAACAAACATAACTTCCATGTTTGACTATCACTGTGAGGTCTGTGTATTTCCATGAGGTGAGAGTTTCAGGGTTACCCGCCTGATGCAGACTGACCTGACCTGATCTCTCACTGTTATTAAAGCAGTCTGCAGGACGTATCAGACCTGAGCCATGCCTGTGTTCACAGTGTGGTCTTCTTGTGATGAGCTCCCACACTAAGGTCTGCTCATTAAACCTGAGTAAAGCAGGAGGATGAACTCAGAGGGATGAAGCTGTGATGAGCACTTGCTTGTCCTGCTCCATGGTGTGCTGATGGGCCGTAAAGTGGCCAAAGTGGGCCACATGTGAGACAAACACGCATGGATTAATGGACCAACTGAGACATCATTGATCTGTAGTCCAGCCTGATGTGACCCTGCTTTTTCATATGAGGGCTCTGACTGACTGTGGCTGCACTGTGCCCTCTGCTGCTTCCTCTGGATTATACTTCATACCTCAAACTAACAGTCATGACCACGCTGCTTCCTGACTAATGCTGCTGGTACAAGACCACTCCTGGTCAGCTGGATAGAATAAGCATATTGAAAAGGTAAATAAAGGCATTAAATCTTGTTTGAGTCACACTGGTACAGTATTGTAGGTTTTGCCTATATGCAAGCATCACATGCTGAACCTTGCTGACACAGTAATGGGTAGAGTTTGTTATTTCAGCTCAGTCTTTCCCTGAAGCAGCAAGCCCAGATATTTTTAAAAAGGTAAACACAACATAGTTTTCTAATTTAACTTTAGTCAGGATTGCTCCCTCCAAAGTGGATTATTTGTGCACATTTAGTTACATTTGGCAGTCAGGCTCTGTTCTAGTGAGCTCCCTGCCCTTCCAAGTGCACCACCTGGTAACTCTGGATCTTTCCTACTCCACACCATCGAGAGGTACTTCTAAAAACCCATCATCTAATAAAATCAAAGTAGAAGATACCCTCTGTTGGAGCGCAGATGGCCTAGTGGTTAAGGTTGCGCCCCACTCTCTCACCCTGTTTCCTCCTCTGTCCACTGTCCTGTCCTATCTGATTAAAGGCATAAAAAAGCCCCCCCCCCTCCAAAAAAAAAAAAAAAAAAAAAAAAAAAAAAAAAAAATATATATATATATATATATATATATATATATATATATATATATATATATATATATATAAAGATACCCTCTGGCTGCTTTAAGAACACTCATTTTGCTTTTCCATATTTAAAGTATCAATCAATAAATTGAAAAAAAATATTAATGGATGTTCAGACTGAGCATGTGCAGCCTGTCAACCCTCTACATATTCATATGTTGTAGTAATCCCTAAATCTGTCTGTAAACTGATCAAAACACTCTGTTCTAGAAATAACACCAGATCTTCATGAGACTAAATGATGAGGTCATCACATCACAATCTCCTAAATGTTTAACGGCACAGTGTAGGAGCAGTGGGCCTCAAACACCAAGGTCTGCCTGTAGCTCAACCCCCTGAAAGGCCTCCAGAGGGCTGGCCAATCAGAGGGAAGGGGGTTAGTGAGGCAGGAAATAAGAGTATATAAAACAACAGAGAGAGACAGAGAGACAGAGAGAGAGGACAGAGAGAGAGAGAGAGAGAGAGAGAGAGAGAGAGAGAGAGAGAGAGAGGGAAGTCATGTAAAGATAGGTAGGTACCAGAGGGACAAAATACAGTCTAAAAAGATGCCTCTATGAGCAGAAATGAGGCATTTAAGTGCCCCTGGGTCTTAGTTGAGAGGAAACCAGGAACACATTATTTTCAAGCAAAAGTCCAAGACCCAATAGCATATACAAACCTGCGAATGTGTTACTATGTCACAGCATCTTTGCATTAATCTAAACCTGGAAGCCCTACATTCTGTATTGTTGAGTCTCATTGACTTGTACAGAAAGTTTCAAAAGTAGTCCAGTAAAACTCTTCTGTTTGCAACCATGAAACTGGCTGAAAATGTTGCAACTTAATCCTACCCATCAGAGTGTCCCATCAAAGCGTCCCATCAAAGCTTTCCATTAGGGTGTCCAATCATAGTGTCCTATCAGGGCACGCATCAGAGTGTCCCATCAGGGCATCCCATCAAAGTGTCCCATCAAAGTGTCCCATCAAAGCGTCCAATGAAAGCTTTCCATTAGGGTGTCCAATCATAGTGTCCTATCAGGGCACGCATCAGAGTGTCCCATCAGGGCATCCCATCAGGGCATCCCATCAAAGTGTCCCATCAAAGCATCCAATCAAAGCTTTCCATTAGAGTGTCCAATCAAAGTGTCCTATCAGGGCACGCATCAGAGTGTCCCATCATGGTGTCCCATCATGGTGTCCCATCAGAGTGTCCTATCACAGCATTCAATCAGAGTGTCCCATCAAAGCATCCTATCACAGTGTCCCATCAGAACATCCAATCAAACATTCCATTAGAATGTCCAATCAAGCAACCAATCAAGCGTCCTATCACAGCGTCCAATCAGAGTGTTCTATCAAAGCGTCATATCATAGCGTCCCATCAGAGCATTCTATCAGTGTCCCATCAAAGCATCCCATCACAGCATCCAGTCACACTGTACCATCAAAGCATCCCATCAGAGTGTCCCATTAAAGTGTCTCATCAGAAAGCCCAGTCAAAGCATTCTATCAGTTTCCCATCAAAGCACCCTTTTAGAGTATCCCATCAGAATGTGGGAATCAGGGCACCCATCGGAGCATACAATCAGGGTGTCCCATCAAAACGTCCTATCTCAGCGTCCAATCAGACTGTCCCAACCAAGCGTCCCATCAGAACATACAATCAAAGCGTTTCAACAGAGCATCCCATCAAAGCATCCTTTCAGAGCAACCCCATCAGTGTCCCATCAAAGTGTTGCTTCAGTGTCCCATCAGAGCATCCCATCAAAGTGTCTCATCAAAGAGTTCCATCAAAGTGTCAACTCAAAGTGTCCCATCAGAGCGTCCCATCAGAGCGTTCTATCATAGCCTCCTATCTGAGCGTATCATCAGAGTGTCCCATCAAAGCATCCATCAGAGTGTCCCATCAAAGCGTCCAATCAGGGCACCCATCAGAGTGTCCCATCAGGGCGTTTCATCACAGCATCCAATCAAAGCATTCCATTAGAGTATCTCATCAGAGCGTCCCATCAGAGTGTCCCATCAAAGCATCCCATTTCAGCATCCAATCAAAGCATTCCATTAGAGTATCTCATCAGAGCTTCCCATCAGGGCATCCCATCAGGGCATCCCATCAGGGCGTCCAATCAGGGCGTCCCATCAGAGTGTCCCATCAAAGCGTCCCATCACAGCATCCAATCAAAGCATTCCTTAGAGTGTCTCATCAAATTGTCCTATCAGAGCGTCCCATCAAAGCGTCCCATCAAAGTGTCCTATTACAGCGTCCAATTGCTGTAAAATTCAGATTTCAGATTATCCAATCAGCGGGTGTCCACTTTATGTGCTTGTTGAGAAGAAAAAGTCTCCAAAGAGAACAGAGGTAGACATTTGTTTTAGGGGGGCCTATTTCAAGTCTAAACCAGCTCTCTTCTTAGACCCCAGTAACACAAACAGTCACTTCACGTTACAGAACACAGGACGCCCTGCTTGCTACAGCACTATGTGTTTTCTGCTCTCAGGTCAAAGTCTTCATTCTGTCCCTGGAGTCTGGTGATACTGAAGAGCAATGTGGTCTCTCTTGAGGTCATTTATCCCTCTGTGAGGCTGCCAAGACTTAAAAACAAGACTGAACCGACAATTTAAAGGATGATAATCCATCGTCTACCTCATATGAATCATATCCAACTGAAATGAATCCTGATTTTTCACTTTTTCAACTCCTCTGTTCAAGGACCCCCCTCAGAGGCTGTACATATATATATATATATATATATATATATATATATATATATATATATATATATATATATATATATATATATATATATATACACTAAAATTGAAGTGTTTCTATATTTATGAAACAGCTCTTCATTTATTGAGGTCACATAATTAGCTGCCACCTGAATATTTATTAAAATGTTAACAAGGTGAAACAAATCGATAACACAACATTATGGGTCAAACAAGATTACAAAATAGTGATGGAATGATGTTTTGATGGTTTTGATCTGCAGCATAATCATGGATGTGAAATGAATTTCAAATTACTCCTAATTTCTTTAACTTTCTGTCAGCCAGAGTAATTCTGAGTTATCTGAGGGATGAACTTTCATTTATTAAGGAAACAAAAAACAGAAATGTGTTTGAATAGAATGAGGAAAAGTATCACAGCTTTACTTTAGAGTTCATTTTGGCAGCTATTTTAAATTTCGTGAAAAAACAAAAACAAAAACAAAAAATCTCTGAATTTAATTAATCAAACATTTTCACATCTTTGTAGATATTATATTCTCATCGGTTTCTCTCTTTTAGACTCATTCTCTGAATGAATCAGTCTTTCTGGTTGTGAGATGTGTTTATATTGCCAGAGCGACATTACACTCCTCTAACAGTTATTCTTGTGCAAACACTTTGTGGATAATTTAGTCTTGACTCATCACGATGCAATGCTGCTGAACCGTGGCCTGTGATCCAGTACGGTGAAGAAAGTGCATTAGACTCAGATCAAAGTGCTGATATGGTCGACTGTCTCACGCTCTAAGTAAAAACATAAAACATTCTTCCTTCAGCCACTATGGCTCTGTTTCTCTTCTTGGACTTCAACCGGAGTGTAATGAAGAGAACAAACAAAAACAGAGCAATGAAAAAATGAACACTCACATCTGACTCGACCTCGTCTCCAGAGCAAGAATGTGTCTAACTAACTAACTGTGTCTGCGATGACGGTGGTAGACAGACAGTCTCAGCTGCTGGGGGTGCTGTACGGGGCAGGAAAGTTTGAGGAGTTATGACGATTGTAAGAGCGAATGACTGACAGAGGCCCAAAAGGTATATCACCATCTGTGGTGCAGCGAAAGATGGGGTTGGATGGTGTCACCAGTGTTTCACATAAAAAACTCTGATATTGTGCAAAACAGTTTCTCTGAATGTGATTCTATCAGACTGTTACACTGTAAAAAATGAGATTGAAACTGATTTTAAACCAACTGAGCCAAAATTGGAAATGAAACATTGATGTCTATGACATACTGCCTCACTCAGAACAACTAAACCATATTATCAAGTCTATAAATTAAATGTTTTAAAATACTTTGAGATGATATTTCACAAATAACAGATTTCAGTACACTGTTATAACTTGTAGGAAGGTGAATTATTTAATATTTGTTAAGTTTTTGTGGTTACACCATTTGACAGTTTAATGGGACAGATTCTTTAACTGGTTTAAAATGGTAGAAATGTCATCAAATACTCTGACACCAACAGAAATGAGAACTACACATTTAAACAAACAGCTAACATGTTGTTTCAACTAGTTTAAAATTGATTTTTTTTATTTGGACATCATACCAACGCCTATCAGTCTCTGTCCTGGTTGCAAAGTTTTGTGGCTCATCTTGATCATTTTGGGGGCCGAAAAATCCCTGAAGGTTCCCATCATTGACCTGGGCCAGATTAGAGAGTGTGACAAAGTGGTTGAGCCCCATCTGTTTCCATATACCACTTGTCACTTGTGATCTATTAAACATCACATCACATTACTCTTTAGTTATATGTTTAGGCAATAATTTACTTTTGCTTTTGTAACATTGCAGCACGTACTATCCCGGGTTTGTTTGTGTTAGCAGTAATTTACAGTTTACATCAAAGCACAAGTACTTTAAAGCACACACACTGTCTTTAGTTTACTTAACTTTATTTGATCTTAGGTTTATATATTCTACAATTCTACAATTTCATTTAGCAGACACTTTTTTCCAAAGCGATGTTCAACACAAGCAAGAATTTAAACAAGAAGGAGAAACCTTATTAAGTAGGAAACAAGGTTAAAGTTAGTTGGGTCACAGGTACTCTGCCATCGAGTGCCCCCCCCCCCCCCCCCCCCTTTTTTTTTTTTTTTGTATTCTGTCTAAATAGTAGCCACAACTAGAATTCAACATTCAGCAGTATTCAATGTTCAGTTCTTTCATTTGTTAAGAGCTCAGTCAGAGACCTTCTGATCTGACCCCTGAGGAAAAAGAGGAGAAGGGTCAGGTTAAATGCCAAAGTGTTCCCTGAACAGGTGAGTCTTTTAACCTCTCTTAAAAGTAGAATACATGATCTTGAAATGTTTCTTTGTCTATATTTACCTTTTGTTTGTTCTGTTTAGTGGGCCACATGGTATCCAACAATTTAAAGGAGCTGGCCGAGTACTTTGTGTGTATTTAAAGAATTGGTGATGTCATCACTGACATCACGGGGACATACCAATTTCTAGGTGGTTATTTTATATTAATTTGGTGAAAAATCTTTTTTGTGTTTGAATGTTCTTCATTTGCATTTAGGAGCTGTGGTTAATTTGGTTAATTGTACTCAGCTGTGCTCAGCTGTAGTCAATTCTGTGATTGAGTAGGCTTAAAAGCAGGCAAAAGTGTGCGGGGGGGGGGGGGGGGGGGGTGCTGCCTCTAACACAGCCCTTATTCCTAATGATTGATTATGATTTAATTAGCCTTACTTTTCTTTACATTAATGTTTGGTTTGTTGAGTTGACACGTGTCCTTTAAACCACTGTAAATAAATGCACACTTCTGGGAAAAGCCGCCTGCAGTGTTGCCTACCTGCCACCTTCCTTGACACTCGAGCTAAACCACTCTACAGAGAGGCTGAACTAAACCTGGCCGAGTTCCATTTAGGATGACGTAAAGAGGCGGGACTTCAGCTTCTTTGCAGACAGCTACAGGGTGTTCACCTGTCAATCAAGTCAGATACACCCTTATATGGGCAATTGAAAAATCCCCTCTGTACATTGTGTGCTATTAGAGAAATGAACTATTCAGACCCAAGAGGACATTTAGTCCAGGCTGTATCATTTATTATTGTTGTCCTTAAGTGTAAAAATCAGCTGCTTTGACATGGAGTGTTTGTGGTTTGTGTTCTTCTGGACTCTAAATAAGTTGCAGTTTTAAACACTTCAGCATAGCTTTATATTTTCAAATGGAGGTTGCTGCTTGGTCAGGTGTACAAAATGAATAATCTTCATTCATATATCACCAGTTTCTTAACAAATAAAAAGTAAGTGAAGCTGAGGCTCTGTGCTGAAGTGGGTTGTGTCTGAGTTAAAGGTCAGAGGTTCAATCCCCTGATCCTGAGGAGCCCTTTGGTAAGACTCTTAACCACAAACAAAAAAAAAACAGTAAAATACTAGTAATGTATGTACAGTGTATGCTGATTGAGAAATGAACTGCTCAGACATGAACCAGACTGGAAACGTGTGTGTGTGTGTGTGTGTGTGTGTGTGTGTGTGTGTGTGTGTGTGTGTGTGTGTGTGTGTGTGTGTGTGTGTGTGTGTGTGTGTGTGTGTTTGATTCAGTTAAAATCAGCAGGAGAATGATCACACATCGTATCAAACCTTTGTTAACAAAAATGATTCATTTTGTGCCACAGTGTTCCGAGCAGGATGCTGAGAAAAAGTCTCTGTATTAATTTTATTGACAATACTAACCCAGTGAGAATAAAACTACCTGTAAAACAGGAGCCTCCCATTGACGGTGAAACCTAACACAGTGTGCACACTGATCTGCTCAGTGTGCACAGTGTGATTTCTGCAAAACTTGTTTGAATTCCACACTACAAAAACATGTTACGCTTGTATTACTTTAGCAATAATTACAATGTCAGCTCTCTAAAATAATCAAATTCAGAAATATGTGAACAGTGAGTGTTGTTTTTTTTCTGCTTACAATAAACAACATCCTAAACCAGCATGAGCACAAACCTACATTTTATTTAAAGTCTGTGTAAAGCAAAATCATCCATGTTCCTCTGAACACATTAAATCGGTCATAAATGTATTTCCTTAAGACATGTAAAAGCCATTCAACCATGCAGTACTGCATCACCCAATATGTAGTAGTAGTAGTCCATGTTTGACCTACATTAACAGGGTGGTGCTGGCTTCTATGAATTTAGTTATAAATGGAAAGTAATGGATAAATATGAGCTAAGATTGAATTGTTTGCTTGGATAGCCTACAGGCAAATATAGAGGCAGATAACTTAGTGAATAAATAAAACTTGTGAAATATTGTGAAAATGGTGCTAAATAGATAATAATTGTATTCATTCAATCATTCAGGATTTAATGGGTGGGTCTGAAATCATTGCTCTATTACATCACAGAGCTATTATTAGCATATCTCCACCCCAGATGCAACCGGCAGTCAGCCATGTACTTGCAAGGCAACAGGAAACCAGTAACCACCGGCAGAGTTAGCTATCCATCAAAGCAACAGCCATAGGCTGAAGAAACAGCTGGATTGATAGCCTACCTGTATTTGGCTAGGCTATAATGTTACCAGTCAGTAATCCATGTAGCTAAATGTGATCAATGGTAGAAATAAATGATCATTCTGATGGAGACTGTGAGGAACCAGGCTGAGCTCTATCAGAGTCTGACACAGAGTCAGTTTCTGCCTCTGATGGATCAAACATGTAGGGCTGGCTCCGTCCTATCATGCTGCTAGTGCTAGCAGCGTTACTGTAGGTAACGTCCTTGTACAGTACATGGAGGCAGCTCCCCTTCCACATGTGGGCGTGGCTCCAGCACCTCTAACTGACACGCCCCCAGCGTTCCACAGCAGAGAGAAGTGCTTGTTTTTTCCATGATTTGAGACCTAATTTTATATACTTAGCAATTTTTTTAATCTTTCAAATTTGGCTCATTGGTCAGTGACACATGTCTGTGGAGTGACAAACTCATGACACAAATTTGTTTCTGCTTTACACACATTTTAAGAAAGAAGAATCAGTTGTAAATCTGTCTTGTCCCCTGATGAGCAGAGAGAAGCAATCACAGTGAAAACATCCCATCAAACATCAGCATCTGACCCAGATAAGCTTTTCAGGGTCAACGTGTGTGTGTGTGTGTGTGTGTGTTCTGTGTTTAAACATGTGTGTTTTGGCAGCTTGTTGGTCCTTGCCTTCCTCCCTGTGAAGTCGAGGTGAATCTTTTATGGCGTCCTGTGGCGTGTTTACTCTCCACCTGGTTAGCGCAGCTTGATTCAGACTAACGCTAAGAATAGCTCTGTTGTGCATGTTCAATAAAACATGAAGAAGTCCGGTCTTCTTGCTGTGGAATGCTAAATGAACCAGTTCTTATAGAGGGCTTTATAGAGTCTGTCCGATCACTCAGAGCTCTCTACACTGCTGGTCCCTCCTATCCATCCACAGCACATTCACACCATGATGGTACACACTGCTGTGGTAGTAACCACCAGTTAACTCATTCTGACCCATCCACACGCCACTGGGCACCAGTGAAGCAATTCGGGGTTCAGTGTCTTACTAAAGGACACTTCAACATGTGACAGCAGGAGCTGGGATTGAATCATCAACCTTCAGATTAAGACACTACACTAACTGTACCACTGAGCCACAACTGCTACGTCAGATATCACTGATAAGAATTCAAGAGTTCCCTGGAAAAAAATTGTAGAACAAAACCATATTTACTCCAAACACAGCAGCAGCTCATCAGGTGGACAGGCGTCACCTGACGTCTCCTAAAAAGAGCCTGAAAGTGTGCTGGAGGAGGAGTCAGACCTCAGGGCTTTCACTGAGGTGAATGAGGCTGCTGTGGAGATGCTGACTTTAACATTTATATTTACTAAACTATGCTTTTTGCAACTGTAACAATGAGCAAAAAAACAAAAAAACAAAACAAAAACAAAAACAAAAAAACATCAAACATCTGTTCATTTAAAGAGTTTTTCACACTTTGTTTAAACTTCTATAAAACTTAAAGAGGGGGGAAAATCCAGTATCCTGACTTTATGTTCATGTTTGAAATGTGGGACAGCATAATACCCCCTCTTCAAAAGCAAAACTGTCTCATATCAACCCATAAAAGTCTGGTTCATACAGGCTGCTGCAGAGACCTGGGATGGGGTTTGTGTATTGCTCGAATTCCTCTGAGATGGATAATCAAACTCTGCCAGCTCCACCTGCAGCAGCAGCTGCTGGGATCACTCCAGCTCCTCTTTCTTCCTGTCAGCTGCTCATTGGTGAAACTGCAGATTTTTGGGAAGAGTGCAGTGCCCCCCCCCCCCCCCCCCCCCCCGAGGAGAAACAGCCGCTGACCTTGGGCGTAATGAGATGAGAGCTCTTGATTAAGTTCCTCTCTGATTTGAGAGTATAATTGAACATGTTGCAGTTATCACATATGCGCTATCGACAAGCTCCTTGGTGAGGCCATGATGGTAATTCATCCCTCAGAACTCTCTCAATACTTAAGCAGAAATCAGAGCACTTTCTATTGATCGTTCAGTGCTTAAAAAGGAGAGAAAGAAATCCAACCACACTGCCAAACTGATAATCATCTATAATCAGCTCACTGGGTTTATCGCTGGGAATATGCAGAGTGAGGCTGGTCTGCATACTTTCACTTCACACTTCACACTTTGACAGGATCCTTTATACACAACTCAAACTTAAGTCAAGGCTGCATAGATTAAAGTCTGTACCATATCTGTGGTTTAAATGATGGTGTTTTTCAGAGAGGAGAGGACGGTGGACTGAGTCGGACACTAAGAGAAGGTTTTAACCTCCTTACATGAAACCAGTGCTGCATGGCCCAACTTTTCTACTTGCTCTTCTATGCATTGTCCTTAAAACTAAACCATCCAGATTCAAGCTTTCTGTGGCACATCACCTGGAACTTATCTTACAGTAGAAAACAACACACATTAAGAAACAAAAGCTGCCTTTCAACTGCAGGAACTTCCCCCATGCAGGAGCAAGCCGAGAGTCTCTGATTGGTGGAGCAGCCTGATTTGTTTTAACCCCCCCCCCCCCCCCCCCCCCCCACCACCACCTTGTCTACATTAAGCTGACCCCCCAGCTGTGATAGACTTGGTTTAGTACCACCTAATCAATGATCTTCTTTGAGCCTGATAGTATGAATATATCTCTGTCAGCTCCTGGTGTTCCAGTTAAAAGAGTGACCCTGTAAACTGGTGACCTTCAGCTGAACGTGTCTGTGGATATCCAGAATGCATCCTACTGTAGTTTGGTATAGATGTTAAATCTCCTCATTAGTTGTGTATTTAATGATCATTTACAGCGTTTTGAGAGGGATGCATTGGGCTGAGAATCAAAGCTGACTCTGTCTTCGCTTTGATTCAACAAATCCTGAATCGTATCCATGCTAGCAGGCTAACTGTGGTGTTGCACATGAAGATGTCGGCCTTCCTTCTCCTTCCATGGTCTGATTTTTGCTGAATGGCCTTTGCCACTGTCTTACTGCCCTCTACTGGTCACTCAGTGTGCAACTACTTTGATATTTTTTCTCCTCATGTCACTGATTCATGTAATCTTCAAGGGACTTCAGGCATTGATGGAAACGCAGAAGACAATGGGCCAAAGGAAACGTTTAGTTCTTGGACATCAAAATCCAGCAACATTACTGCAGACTGAAGGTTAACTACTGGTCTGTTTGGTTTTAGTCAGAGTTCTCAAAGTCCTGAAGCTTGCTCTCTGTTAACCTGCTGAGATCATCATGCTAACTCACTTAGCACAGCTAACCCAGTCTGGACCAGGTTATGTAAAAGAAAAAACAAACAAACACTGAGCCACTCTCCAGTCTGTCAGTGCTACATTAAATCAAGTAGTGAATGGTATAAATCCTGTATTGTCTTGTAAAAGTTACAGGATAGTACAGTTGTTCTGAGTGCAGACATCAAATTAAACATAATTGTTAGGCAAATTTTCACAATAAGAGTAGTTCCTTTCAGGCCTTCCTGTTAGCCTGGATCATACCTGCATCCCTTGCGCCTTAATTCATAGGGGAGGTGATTTGAGAAAGTACCATGTCAAGTCTCAGTGCACTGTAATTCATCAGTGTGTGAGTGTCCGCTGTTACACAAGCATTTGGAAATGCCTCTGCAGGACAAAATCAAAGTTATGACTGTGTCAGACGCACAGCTCCAAACCACAGAAACCAAATTTGTCCAAAGAGATTTTGTGAAGAAGTGCATATCAGAAGAGCTTTGAAGTGGTACGCTGATATGAGCGTGTTAAAGAGTCCACATTTTAATGTGAGAGGAAAGTTTCAAGTGTGGAGAGATAAAAAGCTGCTGAAATGATCCAAAGCTCTCAGCAAACACTGGCTGTGGTTCGGAAACCTTCCAGGGAACCGTCGTCAGTGGAGTTTGAAATGAGCATGAATCCAGACATGCAGATTATGTGTCGTAGCGCCTGATGTAAAAATTATTCTAAAGAAAGTTTGTGACAATAACAACAAGTGCAGGAATTGTTGCTGTTTGTCAAAGGATGCTGTTTCTGCAACGAGAAATCAGCAAGCCACTAACACTGATGAAACCACTCTGACTTCAGAGTTTTTATTATTTACATATTCAGATAACTTACAGAGCAACCATCCAGCTTTCTTTCTTATTACCTGCCAGTGTTGGGCTCTGATTGATTGATTGATTGATTGATTGATTGATTGATTGATTGATTGATTGATTGATTGATTGATTGAAAGAGAAGAGGAGAAAAAGAGGAGATGAGGTTATATCAGCATATTCTTGATCAGAATATTCCTGAGAAGGCAGAAAGTATATCTCTGTACAATTGGGAAACACTTGGTGGTACCTGTGTTTGATGTGTTGGTTGCCACTGAAAAGGTCAGATTGTATTCTTTGATGCAATCTGTATGTATGTGTACAGAGAAGGGCACAAAGACTTTTTCCACACAAAGCCCTAGCTTTTGTTTTTCTACAGGTCATCGCCTTAGTTGTAGACGAGTCACTGAGGTTTTCTCAGTCAACTTTCAGGCCACAGTCCACACTCAGGTAAGACTGGTGATGCCTGATAGGATCCATGATAGACTTTACCAAGCTCTGCAGTGGATATAATGTCATTTTGAGGTGATGTTACTTCTCAAAAAAATAACTTCAGAGAAGACGTACCATTGGCTCGTCTGTTGCTCTTATGTTTGTCGGTGATAGCGTTCCAGATTGAATGAGATGTGTCATTTCGGCATGCTAACAGTCCATTAATGCAGGGGTCTCAAACTCAACTTACCAAGGGGCCGCTGGAGGTAGTGTCTGGGTGAGGCTGGGCTGCATCAAGTGTTCCACAGAAAAAAGGACTTCAAGTATTCAAAAAAAAAAAACAACAAGGTACAACTGATCCAACCTTCTCAGTCTACACAGGTCAGAACATGCAGAACATGAAGAGTTCTTCAGAACATTTGTCTTGAGGGAGGAAGCAGCTGAGACCCTCAGTATGGCTTTAAGATGCTCATCTTTAAGTTTGGACCTCAACTTTGACTTATTAAAGTTCATTGTGGAGAAGAGCTTTAACACAGATAGGTGCTGCCAAAAAGGCTCATGATCCAAACACCGTACAGCACCAGGTGACAGGATATATTTTCCCTCAACTCGGTGACACAAACATGTTATAAGTGACCAATTGCTATTTCGCGTCATTGTCATGAGCCTGAGCTATGGTAGCCCACAAGTGTTAAATAATATAAAACACCCAGATGCATGTAAGTAAAAAAACATGCGGGCCGTACTAACACAAAGCTTTGATTTCAGGCAGGGGGCCACAAAATATTGTTCTGGGGGCCGCAAATTTAAGACCCCTGCATTAATGTGATGGCATGTCATAGAGAGCTAGCACATGGACATCTGTTTACATTTTTAACTAATAATATAGGCTATCAAATCATCACGTGACCTTGCTTCCATATTTTTATCATATTTTTTAGACTAAACATGTTACAGCATTGGATGATATATGTTAGTTTCAGGTGCAACTTCGAAAAGGTGGACAAATAAGCATCCAGTTTGAGGCTGCGCTGGACGCTGGGCAATGCATTCAGAAACCAGACTTTCCGCCCCAAAACCAGACGTATGGCAACCCTAACGGCTGAAATACACCGGTTGCGTCTGCGTTGCAGCTCCGCTCCGTCAAGGCGCCGGATCAGTTTAAAATCCATTCAAATCAATGTGTCAACTTACACTGGATCCGTTCCATTGCGGTTCAGCTGCGTCTCTGGTCCGACAGGTCGCAGCTAATCCGCAGCCATCCTATTTTTGCCGGATGACGGAGCTGTGACGCATAAATTCAGAGTAGAGAAGATCGAGCGGGACAGGAAGTAGTGCACGGAAACTACATAAAAAGAGCCTGAGACTTTCAAAATAAAACAAACCGTGTCTAAACTAGATCGTATTTAGCTTGATTACAATAGCAGCTCTTCACAATGAGCAGAGATACGCGAGTAGTCAACAGGTCAGAGTTAACCCAGGGGAAACAGTGAAAAACATGGACGAGGAGAAGCTTATCATTGAGGTGGAAAACCACAGAATAATTTATGACCCAACACATCCTTTTTATAAAGATAATCTCAAAAAGGAAATGGCATGGAAGAGTGTTTCAAGTGTTTTGGGAGTGAATGGTGAGTAGTATTGCACCTTACAGTATTTTAGTATTACTGTTTGCTTCAACATTCTCACGGGAAAATGAATTACCGCGAGAAGTACGCGGTCTCGCGACTCCAGCTCTGCGGCTTGCCGGACTCGCGACGCAGCCGGTGTAAGTTGACAAACGCAGTCAACACGCAGCGCAGCGGAGCTGCAACGCAGACGCACCCGGTGTATTTGAGGCGTAATACCACCTCTGTCTCTTAGCCTAGCTAGCTGCTGCCATCACTGCTAAGCTAGCTGCGGAGCTGATAAGGATGTCAGTGCTAGCAACACTACTGAGAACACCAACAACATCCTGTCAGCTGTCAGGATAAGCGAGAGTAACGCTTTGCTTCACGGGCTCAATGCACCTAGCTGCAGGTTATGATCTATCAGTAACATGGCCAGTCTGTTGGTTCAATACTCTGTTCAAACTAAAATATGGAACTCCACCACAGACGCTCTTAGCTTTAAAAGCTAAAAGCTTTGAAAGCTTTCGATAGTGAGTTTCAATACAAGAAGTCCCTTGTTGCAGTCTGTATTGTATTTTGATATTCATGTTATGAGCACATACAATGTAAAATAAAACAAATTGAGTTTACTTCAATAAATATGGTAACTTGTTGCCTTAGAAAAACCAAGTAAAGTAAACTGGATTATTGTGAGTTCAATTAACTTGTTTATTTTGAGTTCAAGGTAATAACACAAACCAAATTATTTTGCGTTTTTACCACTGATGTTCAGGTTCAGATAACTTGTTTAATTTGAATGCATTTATTTTTGATTATTTCCAATCTGCAATCTGCAATCCTAGTTTTAAATTACATTATCATTAGAGTTTGATACCAATTTGTACTCATTCACTGACTGTCCAGTAGATACGCTCACACATACACAGCAGGCTCTCATATACACTGCCTTCCTTCCTCACTTGCAGTGTCAAATGCCATCACAACAAAAAATACTTTGCTAAAATCATTCTCTCATGTAACGGTGAGAGAGGGGGGAAACGTGGTGGATATGAGATCTTGCGTATGCGTGGGTGGCACAGGTTGTCTAAGCTCCATGGCACAGACTGGCTATGCTTTACAGCACAGACCAGCTGTCTTTGCTCCACAGCATAAGCAGTTAGTGCTCTTCATGAAAGAAAAGGATATATGATGTAATATTTGGAATAATCAACAGCTTATGGATTTTAAAATAAAATAGTCCTTTGTTTTTCATGCTCAGCTTCAGCACATTGAACCTGAGAAATCATCTGAGAATTTTTGATCAATTCAGGCTCTGATAACATCTGTTTGTTTTCAGATATGTGCCAATGTGTTATCTTATTTAACAGCTCAGCCCAGCTCAGTTCATCTTTATTTACATAGCACCATGTTTAAGTTTAAGTGCTTCAGAAAGGAAATGAGAAACAATAAATAACAGAAAGATAAAATAACAAAAAAAAAAAGATGTTAAATCAGCAGAAATAAAAGCAATAACAGTAACAATGGCATAGTTTAAGAAAAAGGTGAATTTAAGGTACTTTCTACACTTACTTTTTTTCAGTCATTTTGATTTTACCGTTTACTAAAAGCTTCAGCCCAGCTCTGCCTTGAACAGCTAAGTATCAGAGCTGAAATGCTCTTTAGATCAAACTATAACTAACTACTATAACTAACTACTATAACTAACTACTATAACTAACTGGAAGAATAAAGTGAACTGGAAAGGTTTCTCTGTGATCAGCAGGAACCAAGTGTGGTCTCTGTGTTTCTCTGTATGTTATGATGGGCTCCGTGTCTCACTGTGTGGACTCCCTCAGGCAGCACACATCTTGTGTCTCTCACACAGCCTGGGAGGAGTGGGAGCGCTGTGGCACAGTGAACTTCACCAAATCTATCCGCCCCCCTTCAGGCCCAGTTTGGCACAGACGACAGAGGCGATGGGAGCACAGGTTAAAGGCAGACTTTTGGACAAGTTTGACATCGAGATTAAATAAGTCCCTCCTCAGCAAGGAGACTCCTACACACACAGCCCACACTGTGACAGGCTGCTCTTTCTCCTCCCTCCATAGCTTCAGGCTGAGCCTCATAACTCTGCTGCACTCTAAAAGCAGAGGGTTCAAGTCACCCGTCTGCAGGCACTGCCAACTTTCTTTGTCCTGAAGGTGGAAACTGGCTGCTGAGAGCATTTCATCCTTTAGCTCATTGATTTTTAATTGAAGTTGAAGCCTTTTTACATGGAGAACATCATCTAAAACCAGCAGCATCTCAAACGGACAAAATCTAATCAAAAGATAACCAGCAAACTCACACAGTATGTTAAACAGTCTAAGGTTTGAAGACTGTGTTAATTTTACAGTATTTCAAACTGGTCAGCCAATGAAAAACTACAGTTATCTGGCTAAAAGCCACCAGTTAACAAGGTCACCATTTACAGCAAAACACCAGCTTCAGGTATGGAACTATCGTTTGCCACTTCATCTACAACATAAGGACTGGTGGATTGACTTGGAGTAATGACATCAAATTCTTCATCAATTCGATCAATCAATCAATCTTTATTTGTATAGCGCCAATTCATAACAAGTGTTATCTCAAGACACTTTACAATAGAGCACAAAGCTCAAACGAGCATGTACTGTGTGTTATTAATTCATGCTTCAATGATCCTCTGAACTGATTCATGTCTTTAATCCGTAGATGTTGGGAAGTCTTGAGACGATGCTACGCTTATCACCAGATCTTCTGCTCATTTTGAATGATAAGCAGTGGGTGACGTCAGAGCTTCATTGTTTTTATGCTAACTGTCATAATGTAAATTATCTTGGGCCTGTATTACCGCAGCTCTTAGGTAGTGCACTTGAAAAATGATTGGTTGATGAGGTCCTCAGAACAAATGAACTGCTGCAGGGATCTACTGGAATCAACTCTCTTATCTTGTTTGCTTCAGAGTATGTTGGCTGTACACATTTGTCCAAACAATGTGAGCCAAAAGGTTGTTTGGGCATAACGTCTCCAATTGTTTTAGGAGTTAAAACACCAAAGATTACACATTTACCTCAGACAGTCTGGACTCCATCACCTGAACTCATTAAAGGCTAGGATAGGTTTAGAACTCCTTCAAGCTGCAGCTGTAGACAGCACAGCGTTATGTTAGTTCAAGGTAAGCCCTAATGCTGTGTACTTGGATCTGCTGTGCACATGATTGGAGCATTTGTGTAAGATGGGGCAGCAGTGACCTGAGGCGAACCCCTTTACAGATATCAACCACTTAAATGTTCAGAAAGCTTTGGACCACATCATTCTATGGATAATGTAGATTTTATTAATGACAATGTATAAAAAAGTAAATAAAACCAACAATAATGATTTAATTAGTATCATTGTCTCTGAATTCAACAATTGAGTCAAAACTTTTGACAATGAAGGAGCTATACGTTGTTGTCCACTGACCAGCTCCAACTCAAACAATGAAGACAGAGATACTCATTCCATGTCTCACACAAGAAGATGCTTTTAAGTATTTCAAGTGTCTTTTATACTCAGCACTGTTTCAGCTGTATTTGTTTAAAAGTGCTTTATAAATAAAGTCGACTTGCACTGAGAATTTTAAAAATGATCAATCATAGCGCCCCCTTGAGGATAAAAGCGTCACATATCACTAGTACTGAAAGAGTAATAACAGCTTTAAATGTTTCAAACTGACAACTCATCACCATCATTTATTTAAATCAAGTTAGTTAAGGTTGGAAAAATTTTTGGGCCAATGCATCCAAACCCTGATACACACCCCATCCACCAACCACAGAACCCCCTTTATCTGAACTTACCATACAAAAAGAAAAAAAAAAGGAGAGAGAGAGAGAGAGAGAGAGAGAGAGAGAGAGAGAGAGAGAGAGAGAGAGAGAGAGAGAATATCTGTTGAACTAACCAGAAGTTGAATAAAGTGTGTATTTACAATCAGCTGACTTCATGGAGCCCTGGGCCTTACCTGTCCATGATCTCAGTGTTGGTTTATGAAGGGTGACTCTTTTACACGTCCCTATGGAAACTATAGAAACAGGGTTTTAGTACCAAAGCTTTCAAAGTATGAGTAACAACAGAAATGTATTTGCAGTTAAAGCCAAAACAAATATCTCTAAAAAGAAAAACAATAAATGTCTTCAAGGTCCTCAAGGGCCAAAACAATAAACAGAAGAGAAACTCCAAACCACCTGACAAAGACAATATAAAGCGACCTATCTGAAAGGAACCCTGGTGTTTCACTGAAGCTTTAAATTAGGATTTCATGAGGTGAAGAGACAAACAATGTCAGGTGATAGTGTCAAGCAAAGACAGGATTATCATTAAGCAGTGTCATATCATATGAATCCCACCGTATGGTTTGACTATGACTCTGAGATCTTATCGCTCCACTGGTGAGCAGACATCAGCCATTTTTTTCAGATACATAATTTGGAAACACATCATCAGTGGTGTCATGCTGTAAATGTTGATATAAAGACACGTGGCTTTAGCCTGCTCGCTAACAGACACAGGATGTCCACCTGACAGCCGAGTTGTACATGACCTTATATGGGCAAAACTCATGAGTTTAATACCCTCAAGAAGAACGAGTAATAGAGAAACATTCATCTTACTGTACAGAGTATATCGACGAGCCATCAAGACTCAAGCTTTTTGAATAAGACTTTTTTAAACTGCTTTTTTGTCTTTTTTTTTTTTGTATGTTTGTTTCATTGACGCTTAATGATCTACAGTTTTTAACACGTCTGCTTTGGTGCCATATTTTAGGAGTGGAGGTTTCTGCTTGGTTAGACAGTGAGTGCTGATACACAGCAGGTCTCTAATGGACCACATTTCACCAAAATGGCTGCTTTGATTAGCCCATTAACCGGCCCTTCATGAAACCATCTGCTTTAACTGTTAACAGGCAGCCATGGACTCTGACTGTAAAATGGTCTGGGTACCAGGTAGGTTTGGTGTCATTCTGACCCCTCATGGGTTGATTGTGAAGTTGTGTGTGTGTGTGTGTGTGTGTGTGTGTGTGTGTGTGTGTGTGTGTGTGTGTGTGTGTGTGTGTGTGTGTGTGTGTGCTGATACCATAAAAAGCACAGTAAAGCTCTCTCAGTTGAAAAATTCCCCATGTATCACAATCTTGTAATGCTGCTCCACTGACTGCATGCAATCATGTAATTACCTGGACCATTTGTCACTGCAGCTCAGAGAGCATGGTTAATGACTTGTGATGTACAGCTGAGGTCTCTTAGTTCTTCCTCCTCCCTGCTCTACACATACCTGTGTCCTTGTCCAGCTCTGTTTTGTTTCTGCCTCCACCTTCTCTCTCTTTGTATGTATTTCACTCTACCATTCAGTCTCCCTCTCTTCAATTACAGCCACTGTTATCACTTCTACATTTTATCTGCACCCCTATACTTTTGACCATGTCAGAAAATGCCAATTGCAGTCATTTGTGGGAGCAGTTTTTGACAAAAGGGTGGGTGAGATGGCTTGTGCGTGTAGCTCATATTGGTTGGGATGTTGATTCCATCCTGCTGTAATGGCTTGAGGCCATTAACCCCCCCACCCCCCACCCCCGTCATTTGTAATGGCGTGCTTTTGAAAGGGGAAAATGACACTGCCCACATAACTTATACAGCAGTCTTACCGCTCTGCTGCCAACTTGTGGCTTAGTGCCACGCCATTTTCCCCGACCACGCCATCATCATCACTGCCGTTGGATTTTACATTACAGGCTCCTGCAGCCTTTGATGCCCATTCAATTCCCACATCTATTCATTATGATAACAATACAAAGTATTTCAATATAATTACTGTAAATGGCAATTCTCCCACTATCTCCCGTAAGTCATTAATGTAACTTCCATTTGATGCTTCCGTAAAGTCTCCATTTTTATTCAGCAGAACCTCTTTTGTCAGCATAGCCTAAGGTAATTAACATTTCATAATTGTTGGAATTTGAAAAGAAGGTTTTGGCAAATTGCATTAGTATCACAGGGGACCATTTGTACAGCACAGTTACAATGTAGAGAGATTTTAGAGTCTGCAATGTCGCCCAATTACACAAATCTGGTACTAAAACCACATGCTTCAAATGTGGCTTATAAGGTCATTTTGTAGTGTTCTTTGGGCGAGAACCCAAAATCAAAATGCATGCTGATTCATGTTCCCCACAAATAATTGTTCATTTTGAAAATCATTGGCAGTCACCTGTTTTCATTAAATATGAAATCTAAACCAAATGGTCACCAGAATATCACTGGCAATCTCCTGATTTTGGCAAAGGCAAAATATGCCTTCCCACAAGGTCTCTTCTCCAGCATCATGATTAAAAACAGTGGGAGGAAAAAACAAACTGTCAGGGTTGATGTAATGAGGCTGGTCCACATGGTTACCACCAGGGCGGAAATTCATTCCCAGGCAGACTCAGCTTGTGACCAGCCTTCCAGTTTGCTGGCCATAAAGTTTTCCAGCCTTCTTTAGCTTCAACCTGCCGAACATCTTCATCTCACTTACCACGTTTTCTCAGCTAGCTCTCGAAGCTGTTGATCAAACTGGTACACTGAAACCTTGCAAACAAAAAAGCTTGAAAAGTAAGAACTGAGTCTGCCAAGTGGACAGTGGACCAGTACCAGCAAAATCAAACAAACAAACCAGAGGATTGTTTTATGTGCTGGCTGTTGAGAACAAAGCCCCTCAAGCTGTGTGCACTGAATGCTGATCATGTAACAACATGGGCCATCAAACCGGGATTTTGAAAAGATAGTCATGATGAATCACATTTATTAGCATGTTAAAAACTCATTATTTTGAATTTCAGAAAAGTCTTCATGAGCAATGTCAAGCTAGTCCTACCTGTGTTTTGATTTGTGAATCAAATTAATGCAGTAAAATGTGCTTCATGATCCTGACTTTAAGATTCATTGTCTAAATAAATGCTTCACTGCTGCGCTCATGTGATCTAAAACAAATGCTAAGAGGTAGGAGAAAGCTTCAAAGTGTATATTCTGTGAAATTCTGAAATAGTTATTTCAATAATTATTATTATTTTAATTATTCAAGGGTAACACATTTATAGATATGTACAAAGTGTGCTGAACATTTCACTAAACAAAAAGAAATAGAGCTATGCTAGCTTTTGTGATGTGGTTAGCAGCTGGCACCATTCTGAGCACCTGCACCTGCACCTGTATGCTTCGCTCATAGAGTGTGGCCTAGAAATATGCCATTCAAATGTGTGGTTATATTCTACCACACGGCTGGAAAACACTGTAGTAACTTTTTTTAGACTGTCACAAAATACCAAATAGCAAAAATTCCAATAAAATATGTAACCTGTTTATTTCAGTTTGTGCTGACACACTTCTGGCACCTAGATATATTTTTTTAATAGATGCTACAGAGTTTTCACCTGAAAATACAATGTCAAGTAGATCATGCACTTACATATTGTACTGTTTTCTTCTGGCCCCTAATCCCTTTTATTCCCTCCCTGGTGTTTTATAAACTTTTATTTCAGCCTCTGTCTGTAACACTTCATCTTAGCTGCTGTCTCTTTAAGGCTTTCTGTGCGGAACTATGGGCCGACCTTGGTGTTTGAGGCCCTGCCCCCAACATTTCATGAACCAGTTAGAAGAGCCTTGTGTGAAGGCCTCGTTGTTTTAGCAAGTCTCATGAAGATCATGTGCTTATTTTGCAGAGTGTTTTGATCAGTTAACAGACAGATTCAGGGATTTATCATCTGCACACGCTCAGTATGAACAGCCATGGTTGGTATTTCAGATCCTTGTTTAAAATATATGGGAAAGCAGGATATCCCCTCTTTTAGTCTATTCAGTATCAATCTACTGCATGTGATATTGTTTTTGAAACCTTCCATATTTTTGGTTTGAATCCAGGAGTGTGAGTGTGTTTATTTTTCACGTTGCAGCAAGACTGAGAGAAAGAATTAGAAGCCGCCAGGTAAAGGTAATCACCTTCCCCTAGTGATGAGGCTGCTATCCTTTTCAGAGAAGCTACAATCAACATTTAAAGTGTGACCATGTAGAAACATACAAGCCGACACAAAGCTGTGTGGAAATGTTCCAACCTGATGTTTATTGTGCTTTTGTTTCATGACTGTGGTCCCCACAGGTTGTTACTGTGTGCTCAGCTCTTTTCTTGCTTTAATGTCACACTCCACTAGGCTCTCAAGTGTTTGCTGATATGATGTTTTCTCTCCAAAGCCACACAGGTCAGCCCCTCAGAACTGCAAGATGTGTTTCAGGAGACCTCCTCCAATATCTTCCAGATCAACGCCAACGGTAAAATACCAATCATCAGCAGAAGTGTGTGTGTGTGTGTGTGTGTGTGTGTGTGTGTGTGTGTGTGTGTGTGTGTGTGTGCATGCGTGTGTGCGTGCGTGCGTGTGTGTGTGTGTTTGTGGATTTGCTGCTGTGCTGCTCTCAAAATGGTAAAACCTTCAGACCTTTGACCACAGTCTCCCACTCTCAGAAAGGATTCCTCGGCTGTTTTCGAAACCACCTCCTACATACTACATATGAATGCAGTCTGACTGCTGGGTTGGATCTGTTGGATCCGTTGGATCTGTTGGTTCTGAATGCTTCACTTTATTTCAGTTTTGGAAAGCAGAAGTAAAGTAAAGCGTCAACCAATGGTTTGATAAAAAGTTAACAAGTGTTTGATAAGTGTTGGATGAGTATCACCTGTGTTAAGATTAAATTTGATGGTTTTCGCCAACACTCTTTCCACATTACTTCACTGAAAATGTAAATTAGTTGGACATCCGAGTGTTTTTAGAGGACTGCCGATTTCGCTCCTTTTCTCATTTTAACCAAATCAGTTAAAAAATTAATCAAATCAGCTCATGTAGTTGGCGGTTGGGTAAACAGTCACTGTTTCTTGGCTTCTGGATGGAAACAGATCAAGTTGTTGTCAGGAGTTTTGAATTTTAGATCAAAGAATTACAAAACCTGAAACCAGCGTAGTTGGCACGTTGTGTAAATCGTAAATAAAAACAGAATACAATGATTTGCAAATCCTTTTAACTTATATTCAATTGAAAACACTGCAAAGACAAGATATTTAATGTTTGAACTGAGAAACTTTATTTTCTTTTGCAAATAATCATCAACTTAGAATTTAATGGCGGCAACACATTGTATAAAAGTTGGCACAGGGACATTTTTACCACTGTGTTCCATCACCTTTCCTTTTAACAACACTCAGTAAACATTTGGGAACTGAAGAGACCAATTTTTGAAGCTTTTCTGGTGGAATTCTTTCCCATTCTTGATTGATGTACAGCTTAAGTTGTTCAACAGTCCAGGGTCTTCGTTGTTGTATTTTACGCTTCATAATGCGCCACACATTTTCAGGTCTGGACTGCAGGCAGGCCAGTCTAGTACTCGCACTCTTTTACTACAAAGCCACGCTGTTGTAACAGGTGCAGAATGTGTCTTGTCATTGTCTTGCTGAAATAAGCAGGGACGTCCCTGAAAAAGACGTGGCTTGGATGGCAGCATATGTTGCTCCAAAACCTGTATGTACCTTTCAGCATTAACGGAGCCTTCACAGATGGTCAAGTTAGCCATGCCATGGGCACTAACACACCCCCATACCATCACAGATGCTGGCTTATGAACTTTGCGCCTATAACAGTCCAGATGGTTCTTTTCCTCTTTGGTCCGGAGGACACAACAACCACATTTTCCAAAAACAATTTGAAATGTGGACTCGTCGGACCACAGAACACTTTTTCACTTTTCCTGAGCCCATGTGGTGATATCCTTTATACAGTGATGTTGGTTTTCAGCCTTGCTGCTTACGTGCAGTAATTTCTCCAGATTCTCTGAACCGTTTGATGATATTACAGACCGTAGATGATAAAATCCCTAAATTCCTTGCAATAGCTCTTTGATAAATGTTGTTCTTAAACTGTTTGACAATTTGCTCACGCATTTGTTCACAAAGTGGTGACCCTCGCCCCATCCTTGTTTGTGAATGACTGAACATTTCAGGGAAGCTGCTTTTATACCCAATCATGGCACCCACCTGTTCCCAATTAGCCTGTTCACCTGTGGGATGTTCCAAATAAGTGTTTGATGAGCATTCCTCAACTGTCTCAGTCTTTTTTGACACTTGTGCCAGCTTTTTGGAAACATGTTGCAGGCATCAAATTCAAAATGATCTAATATTTGCAAAAAATAACAAAGTTTACCAGTTCAAACATTAAGTATCTTGTCCTTGTTGTGTATTCAATTGAATATAGGTTGAAAGGGATTTGCAAATCATTGTATTCTGTTTTTATTTATGATTTACAAAACATGCCAACTATACTGGTTTGGGGCTCTGTAACAAAGAGAGCTCAGATTAGTTCATGCTAATGATAGGTTATAGCTAATACTGTTAAACAGTTAATACTGGTTTACTGTTTGATCTTTGGTTCAGGTCGAAGGTTAAATTATTCCTAAAACAGCTCTAAAGTTTCCTGATGTTGAGCCTTAAAGTAGAGCTGATCTTTGTTTTTTTTTTAAGGGCTCACATTAGTTTGGAGTGTACGAGTGGTAATAGTGTTTGAACCACGTTTAGATTTTCAAAGTGATGGCTTAGCATTATTCTTTAGGGTTAAGATCAGATTTATAAGGCACTGATTTATTACACTTTTGATGACATAGGGTTAAAAACTGGGCTTAAAGGTTAGACGGGTGGTAAAGTGCTAAAGTAGTGCTTTGGACCAGCAAAAGAAGTGACCTTCTAATATAAAGACAGTCTTAAGAAAGTCATTAGCTGGTTTCCAAAGAGACATTCAGAAGTCAAACAATGGCGGCCCCCATCATGAGAAGACTGAATCAACCCAACATTTGGTCAAACCAGGTGAAGCTGAGGCAAGCCTATGGCGTCCTGGCTAATGGCTTATGCTCTCATCTGTTGGTCAACTTTCTTTGCCTTCTATAATTGAATCTATGTGGAGTTCTTAGCTGTAACACCATTGAAATGGGTGTGAAAATAGATAAGTAAGTAAATAAATAAATAAATAAATAAATAAATAAATAAATAAATAAATAAATAAATAACCTAGGACAGTGTGAATAAATAAAGAGATGAGCTGATCAGATTAAGAACAATGTTTGGACCAGGCTGTATACTGACTGAATTTTACTGGAGCTTATAGGCTTAACTATTTGTTCTAAAAATAACACACAAGATTTAGTTTGAGAGTTTCATTAAATTAGACTGACAATTAATAAATGTTAAGTAGTTCATGTGGAACAATATTTGGAGCAGTCATGAGAACTGTGTTGCCTTGTTTAAATTTAGATTATGTTCATGATAAACAAAGAGACAGCCAAGGAGCAGGGTGGGAGTGATTTATAAATCAAAATGTGAAATCAGTTGAAATCTGAATAAATTCAGAGCTCTCTCTATCTCTCTCTTAAATTAGAAAAAAACCCTTTTATTGGCATTGTTTTTTTCTCAAAAATTAAGCCAAAATGACGTCTGTGTGTGTGTGTGTGTGTGTGTGTGTGTGTGTGTGTGTGTGTGTGTGTGTGTGTTTGTGTGTGTGTGACTGTCTGTTTCTTCCAGTTGTCACATTAGAGAAAAACCTTCAGTCAATGGGAACATCAAGAGACACAGCAGAGCTACGGCAGAGTCTGTGAGTATCTCTCTCTCTCTCTCTCTCTCTCTCACACACACACACACACACACACACACACACACAGAGGGAGAGAGAGAGAGAGAGAGAGAGTTCTGGCTTGATTTCTGTCATAGTAGTCATCAGACAGCACTAGATGAGGTTAGTAAGGTGTTGTAGTAGCCGTACAGTACATCATATCAGTTAATCCACACAAGGTTTCTCCTTCAAACACACACACACACACACACACACACACACACACACACACACACACACACACACACACACACACAAACACACACACACAAACACACACATTCTACTTTCATTGTGGGAACTTTTAGTTGCCATGCGCAAACCAGACAACAACAACAGTTAAATGGCAGACTACCGTGTTGTGCTGCTGAATCTGCTGACTGAATCTGCTGACTGAATCTGCTGACTGAATCTGCTGACTGAATCTGCTGACTGAATCTGCTGACTGAATCTGCGGACTGAATCTGCAGACTGAATCTGCTGACTGAATCTGCGGACTGAATCTGCAGACTGAATCTGCTGACTGCCTTTAAACAAAATCTGTTGCTCCACTTCTGCACTCAGATAAGACGTATTTAATATATCCACCAGATTACTAGCCCACCTCTTCTTTGGCGGCAGATTACCAAAAGACTCTGCAATTTATATCGCCACCTACAGGTCTTGTATGCATACTACAGCGTTTTCACTCTCCCAGTGTTTCCATCTGAATGCAGATGTTTTTCTCTACATTTTTTTGTGTTTTTGAGTGAAATGCTGTGAAGCTTTGTCGTATAAACCGGGCCTTAGAGAAGGCTAATCTCGTTAGCTTTTAGCTGCTGCATCATTAACAGTTCTTACATTTAAGTGACTTTCTGATTTCCTTGATGCTTCTGAAATCCACTTCTCTCGATTGCTCTTGTCTTTGTCCATGCGCAGTCTGATCAGGACTTTTTGATCAACCAAAGGGGGTTGTGAAGCGCTTTTGTCTACATGGATTGAGTAAATGAATATGTTTGGTTTCATTTTATTATTGCTTTATTTATTTTTTTCTATCATAGCTTTTATTTATTTGTATTTATTTCATAGCTGTATCTTTACATGATATGTTCTCTTATTTTAACTATGGTTGGTGGAACCAGAGAACTGCTTTTTAAATTGTGTTTTAGGGTTTTAATCATTTGTCAATTCTAAATACTTTGTATGGTTTTCTTTTTTTTGTTGTGTGACTAAATCAATATCAAGATTATAAGATTAACTTCATACCTGCTGAATTGAGACTGTATCTGTAGCTAGTTACCTTTATCAATTTGGAGGGGCTTCAGCGTCCCCTTAAAGAGGTTTACAAATGGCAGCAGTGTGGCCATGGCTGTAACACAAAGGTGAGCTTGAAGAGGATAAGATGGACCTTATTACTCTCTCAGAGCTTTCCTCTTTGTTCATGGTTTTTCTGTGTGAAGAAACATAGCTTACACAGAAGTTAAATGCACCGATTATTGGGTTTGCTAACTGTCTTCATGATCTGAGCTCATTTCTGCTCACCTTCCTCTTATCCCTCAGTATGAAGATGGAAGAAACATCACATGATCCTTCTCGAAGTGTAACGGGTGTTGGCTCGTCATTTTAAATCTCAGATTGCTGTGATTATCAGGACAGACACCCTGCTGATGTGGAAATGGCTGATTTGGTGTTCAGTGACAGAACATAGTGAGAATCAATCCTGACAGGGAGCTTGGAGGATGAGCTGGATGGCTGATGCTGTGTTTTGCATTTCCAGGTCATTTAGTGGCATCAGCTTGATATGAGGGTGTTTCTTTGATACTGTGGAGTTAAAGAATAATGCTGTAGCATATTTCAGTGATGTGTTTGTATTTCTGTACCAGGTGGAGTGCCTGACTCCTCCCAGTAACCTGGACTCTTCCAAAGCACAGACTTATTGCTCCAGCCTGTTGTAGAGTTGCATTTATCGCTGCTTTCCAGAGAAGGGCTTATTTTCTCTTTGTTTCGCCGCCCTCTTTCATATTGATTATTCTCTTTTAGTTGAGCTGCCAGCAATTACCAGATTCAAAGCTGATGACAAAGTGGCCAATCTAAGATGATTGCATCTGTTTAAAATGCATTACATCCCACTGTGTCGGCTGGCATGTCATCACTTCTATTGAACACTTTTTATGATCGCCTTGGAAACTTACTGACAATGCTCAGCTGCTTTTATCTTTAACTGCCCGTTTTCCTTCAGCAGATTTCATGCTGGATGCAAACAACACGTCGAGTGCCACCGACTGATGCAAATTATATCCGGGACAATTCTTTGTTATTCAGCAGCTCTCAGTGTTTTGGAAAGATTGTTCCAGAAATCAACCAGAGGACTCTCTGTTTCATGAATCAGTGGTGACTTTAAAGGCTCATTAACTACAGGTGCTTTGTTTTTAAAGTTTTCTTAGTTCTTATGACACACTGCAGACAGCAGAAACACAGTGAGGGTCAGAGGAGGGTTTGAGGGGAAGGATAAGTGTACCACCTGTTCCCTGTGGAGAATCAACCATAAGATATGAAACACCAGCCAAACAGGACAATCAGCTACTCACTCATCTAACGTTTTCATTCCCTAAAAACAGCTTTGTTTTGATGAAATGCTAAAGCAAATAGCTTCTCCTTTAAAACAGAGTAAGGATGTGATGGAGACATGCCTGTTTGAATCTCTAAGTGTAGGGAAACAGACTGTATTCTAAAACAATGGTTCAATGATATATTAACATATTAACACAATTTTAAAATCCTTTACTGATGTCAAACAGACCCCACATGATGGCAAAGAATGACCAGAACTCTGTACACAGTAGGGAACAACAGGATAGTTGTTGGGCTAAACGTTACACGAGCTTCCTAACTCACGTTGAGGTAGCCGTTTCTGTTCAACTCCTTTTCTTGTCAGTTTGATTGTAGAATGTTTTCACACAATAATTAAATAAAAAAGTCCCTATTTCTGACCCCCAAGACTCCAACACTGTTACAAAACATTTTTCTACATCTACTTGAAAAAAATCTTTATGTTGATCACGCAAGATTGTTCTGTCTTCAAACTGCTTACTTATTATTTTACGTGAAAAATAAAATACAAGTTAAGCAAACTTTATTTTGTCAAGTGGATTAAACAAAACTAAACTTTGTATGAATGATTCAGCTTTTTTAACTGTAGTAAATAGAATTTGCATGTGTAACCAACTCGATTTCAGTATGTGGACCAAACAAAACTTGTCTTTGTATTAATTACTTAATTTGTTGATTGTTGTAACTAAATTGATTTTACTTGATTTAACTTCACAAATGTCATTACATTTGTGAAGTTAAATCAACTTAATTTTGTCATTTCCATCAAACATGACTTTGCTGTATCAGAGATATTAAAGATATTAAAGACTAGTTCTGAATTTATTGAAATTATATCAGATTGAGCACAAATAGACATTGTATCAACTATTTTCCCCTTTACTAACATGAAGTTGGAGTTTTATTTTATCATATTTCTGATAATGTACCTGAATGTCATGCCTGGAAATAACAGTAATACTTAATAAGCCACAACAATGGTGTTTCCTAAGTTGTGGACAGTGCAGCAAAAGAGTGAGATTAAGGGGGGAAAAAGAACATTTCCCATGTCAAAGGTAGTCAAAAGACTATTAAATGAAAGTTTGAACATCATAAATTCAATGTGGCAAAAATGAATGAATGAATGAATGAATGAATGAATGAATAAATAAATAAATAAATAAATAAATAAATAAATAAATAAATAAATAAATAAAACCATTACACTTCTAAGATGAAAAAGTTTAACAAATCTGGCTTAAATATAAAAGTGAGAAGCAACTCAAAAATTAAAATGCACTAATGTAACTATAAGATAAAAATCTTCAAGACATGAGATAGCCAAGAGTGTTTCCTCTTAAGCATTAACAAAATTAACATGTTTGTTTTCCTCTAACAAATTACTGTTAATTCACTCCCAAACAAATTTCAAGTGCAAAATAACAATAAAATTGTCACAAAAAAACACAATACACCAGCATCAAAAGTAGCAGTTAACAGTGTAACCTGAGACATTACAGCATACACAAAAAAGAGGTCACTGAAACTCTCCACCTTCAATGAAGTGTGTGAGGCTTGAAGGCATGAAGAGTGACCTTAATGTACCTTGAAGGACAGTCTTTTCTTCTCATCCTGCTGCTCAAGGACGATCTTCTGAAAGACTTTGACGTGTACTTCAGTTTCTTAGGGTAGCTTAGTTTCAGGGCATAGATGTGGCCCATAAGGGACGCACAAGCACGTGTCACTTTGGAAACCCCAAAAAGTACCTCAGATCCCTCGATGGCCATCCCAACCTGTCTCCGGCCTTCACTCCAAGCTTTGCTGACCACAACGATGTTGAGGACAAATGTCGTAAGGCCATCCTGGACATGTGCAGCAACATCTTCATCATATATCTGTGAAATATAGAGCAAAGAGAATTAAACCTATCTTTATCAGATTTCTTCTTTATGAAGTCCCTTATCAGCCAGGAGAAGCAGGTAACTGTTGTCAAGGTATTGGTCATAAACAAAACAAAACAAAACAAAGACAAAAAAAATAAAAATAACTAAATAGAAATAAAATAAACAATTTCTTTTAATCTGTATGGATGTATTTCACCAACAGTAAATGTCATTGTGTTTAGTTGCAAACAGGCAGGGCTTCAGATCAGAGTAATTGCAGAGGCATATCTTATTTACCTGGTAGACCTTTATTAAATCATCCATCTTTCTCCAAGTCAGAGAATAAGGCCTCTGATTACAGCTTCTCTTCAGGACTCAATGCTGTTGTCCTACAACAAATTAGATATGAAAGAATGTTGTGCACAGAAAACACACAGCTACAACATAAACTCATTTGTAAGTAGAGTTTTGAGTACACACCTCATCTGACATGTTAAGGGTTGTATCAAGTTTCTTGCCCACAGCTCCTCCTTTCCTCCTGTACAGGCTCAACAGTTCAGGTGAGAATTGATCCCAAGAATGTGGACTGCAATGGCCTCAGTGGGATCCTCTGAATTCCTCCTCAGTCTAAGAGAAACAAAGACTGAGAGGGAAAAAGACATCAATTAACACAGAGAGAAACTTCAAAGTAATTATTCTCAAATCCATCAGGTCAACTAGGTGACAACTTTAAAAATAATGATCATTTTAAATGTCATTTGTTGTCTGCTTTATGAGTCATTAAAACTATTGCCTACTTTCCCCAATTAGTCAAGTGTTTTAACATACCCACACACCCAGTGTACTCATCAAGGTCTGTGAATTACAAGGTGGGAACAAAATGTCTTAGTTTTCTCTTATAGAATAAAAGGAAACAACACCATAGATTGTTTTTTTAAACATCAGCACTACCTCATCTAAACAGAATTCCATTTTTTGAAAACCACAGAGAAAAAAATGACTTTTGTAACTTTTTATGTATGGTGTTATACAAATACAAATCTAATGTGTCAAAAATGATGAAAGAAATATTTCGAGCCAGGCATTTTCATTAAGTTCAAGTTCGAAGTTAACAGACACTTAGCACTCTATTTGCAAATTTCAACTGTCATTTTCAGAAAACCTGTGATAAAAAATATCCTACTGTAGATTACCAGTTCTGTGGTCATATCTGTCAGCTAATAATGCTTATCATTCAACCTTTTAGGTTAATTTTACTTCAGTGCCTCCCAATGAGGCTGGAGGCCTAACAAATCAGTGATAGAAAAGAATAGTTAAACTTTCTACAGATTTGTTTTTCAGCTATACAAATTCAAAAAAGACAGTATGTTAACAGCTCAAATGTGCCCTATCATGAAAAAAAAAAAAAAAAGTGGAATAACTGGGTAACTTGTATCCACTCTGAATGCCAGTGATATTTCTATCCTTGACTTTGTGAGATGTAGACTTGGTGAACATGTGCCTCATTGCTACACCAGCGAGCAGTGATGGTCTCTGCAGTCACCTGCGTGATTCATGATTCAGACCCCAACGTTTCTAATACGGCTCGTTGTAAGTGTGTAATACCCAGACAACAACAAAGCCCACCAACAAACTGACTGTGGCAGACAGCACATCCAGCGACACAGTGCTGTGTTTGGACCACAGACTGTATAATCTGAACGTGTCAGTTTTGGCTCATCTTCATGTGCTGGTCATATTTTCAAGTCAGACTACTGTTACCGGGGCTTCATGGTAGCGCAGCTGTTGCTTCACAGTAAGAAGTTCGCCAGTTCGAATCCCGGTTCGTGTGGAGTCTGCATGTTCTCCCCGTGCATGTGTGGGTTCTCCGCCGGTACTCCAGCTTCCTCCCACAGTCCAAAAACATGCTCATCAGGTAAACTGCTGATTCTAAATTACCTGTAGGTGTGAGCGTGAGTGTGAATGTTGTCTGTCTCTGTGTGTCAGCCCTGTGTTCTGAATCACCGCAGGTATGCGCGAGTCTGTTGGGGCTTTGGAATGCTGATGGCTTATGGGTATTGTAGTATTTAGTGCTTTGACATACTGAATAAAACATAGTAAAGATAACAAGGTCGATTATTGTTGTGTGGGTGAACTTACAAAGACTGGCTACTTAAATCTTTTGTGTTCTGAAAAGAAAAAAAAAATAATGTCTTGTATTTTGAACAAGTATTTTTGACATCAATAATATATATATATATATATATATATATATATATATATATATATATATATATATATATATATATATGTGTGTGTGTGTGTGTGTGTGTGTGTGTGTGTGTGTGTGTGTGTGTGTGTGTGTGTGTGTGTGTACAATTTGATGATTAAAAATTTCAGAGAAAAATAAGAAGTCCAAAATTGAGTTTAAGTGGACAGGACCAGTACGTATGTATGTAGAAGTGAACCAGGGGCAGTTTAACATTCATCACAAGTGGGCTCAACATCAGGGTATATAGGAGCTACTTTAGTTTTACAGGCATGGATAAAACGAACTACTCTGAATTGTAAAAGAGCATTTCTGGCACATATTAAAGAAGATTTGATGCGTTTGAGGACTAATTCCTATGTGTTATCTATAAAAGTGGAATTTAGATCCTGCTCCTAAGCTGTTCTGATAGCAGCAAAAGGAGGGCAGTACATCTTAAAAGAAAGGCTGTAGAGCTTTGACATAATACCTTTAGATGGTGGATTGCAATACAGAAGTATGTCCATTGGGTTACTTTGAGGTTTATGGGGGAAGTTTGGTATTAAATTCTGGACATAGTGCCTCACTTGTAGAAATCATGTAGGGAAAAATGTGTGCCAGAAATACCAAAGATTTGGCTCAGTTGAGGAAAAGAGATAAAGTTGTGGTCTACAAACAAATTGTCATGATACTTAAGCTTTTTGTTGTGCCAAATCTCAAATGCACTATCAGTTACCAAAGGAATAAAGAAATGATTCGAGGCAATAGGAATTTTAGGTGAGAAATTTTGTATCCCAAAATGCTTTCTGAATTGAGCCATAAAAATGATAATTAACAAGTGGAGGAATGTGCTGTGAAAATAAAAAAAATAGGCCCAAGAATGCTTCCTTGGAGGATTCTGTAGTTAAAATCATGTGTCTCAGACTCATGAGCACCTCGACTGACCAAAAACTGTGTTAAAAAGATAAGTACTAAGCCAGGCTAGAACATGATCAGATGGATCAGCCCATTTCTCAAGTCTGTCCATGGTGTCAAAAGCTGAGCTGAGGTCTGAAAGAAGGAGCTCTGCCACATTACTTTGTTTTTAAACCATACTTATATTGTTCACTCCTTTAAGCAGGACAGTCCCTGTGCTGTGATTCGTTCTGAAGCCTGGCTGGAATTTTCTAAAACATTATTATTTAAATGAACAATAGGGAGGTTAAAAACAATTTTCTCTAAAAATTTTACTCGGAAATGGTAGATTTGAGACTGGTCTGTAGTTTTTAAAGTCAGAGGAGTCCAAATTGGATATTTTGAGGATAGGTTTTACCATGAAGGTCTTGAAAGCAGATGGGAAGATGCCTTGAGAAAGGGAGAAATGTATTATAGTTGTGGTTTCTAAGGCACATAAAGACGGCTTCAACCTGATAACCACTTCCTTTACAGCGTCCTCTGACTCTGGATGAAAATATGACATAGTGGCAAGAGGCCAGAGGGCAGGATGAGCCAAATTAAGATTATTCTGAGTATTTGAAATTCTATTTCTTATAGAAACATTTTTTTTCTTTGAAAAAGCTGAAAAACTTCACATTTTTTAGAAGATGAGTCATTATGAATTGAGGCAGCTGATGGATTTAAAAGTCAGTGGATGGTGTTAAAAAGCACTTAAGGATTGTTTGATTCTCTAAAATCATTTAGAAGATTCCTAATTCTTCTTTTCAAGTACACACTTCATATCCGGAGTGGAAACTATTTGAATTACTCATAATTATGGCTGCTTAAAATCTTGTATTAATGTGTCACGAGTGACAGTTTGTGCTTTTCCTCTCTTGCTATTTTTTCCTGCATATTTTTTATTGATTTATTTTTATAACTTTAGAAAAAAACAAAGCACTGAATGCTTCAGTCTGGTTTTTGTTCCTGATCCTTTGTCTGTTATCATTAGTAGCGAAGCTGTGGGTTTGTAGTTGGGCCTTTCCTGCTGTACTGAACAAACCTTCTTTTGTACGTTTCACATTTTAATAATGATCTGATATTATTACCTGGGGATTAGGTGAAGAGCCTCCATTTTTAGATGTAATGTGTAAGTTTCCTACCTCAGTCAGTGTAAAATCCCAGCAGCAAAATCAGAAATTTGAAGTGACTTTAGCAGAAGAAAAATAAAAGGTGCAGTCACAGTGATGGCCTCGCCTGTGCCTGTGTCACAGCAGGGTTTGATGATTTAAAACTATAAAAAAAAAACACAAAAAGAAGGACCATACAGACTGAAAGACGAAAAAAAAAAAGCTTTCTTGATGAGGGACTATTGACTGCAATGTCTTTTTCTCTTTGAATGTGTATCGACTAAGCTGTTTATTTTCCCTGCTTTGGTCTATTGACTGAAAGGCTGTTGAACAAAGCCAGTACATCTGAGGTTAGAATAAAGTGGTCTTTTAAAGCACATTGCCCTCAGAAGGCAGCTTTACTCCCCTATCAATCATATAGCTCTAAAATAGAGGAACAGACTACACTTCTTTTCTCCTCTGATGACGTCTTTAACCAAGGATCTGCCTCGTTATGAGATGCACTGAGTCTATGCTGTGTAGCTTATATCATTTTTATCACCTTTCCAAAAGTCACATAAAGCTCACATACTACAAATGCTTTAATGGTTGTGTGTGGGATAATGCTTACGTCCTTTTTTCATTGAAAAACATTCACTGAAACTCAGCAGATCACATTAACTGATGGTCACAGCAGCACTGAGTAAATAAGCTGATTAACTGGCCTGCCCTCTGGAGGTCTGTTGGGGGCAGAGCTATGGGCAGATCTTGGTCCTTCACAGTGGTGGCATCACATTTAAAAAGCCATGAAGGTAACAAACATGTATAAAGACTGATGGAAAAACAGGTTCCCTAAGTGGAGTTTGAACCAGCTGTCACGTGCATGGGTTAAAACTAGTGGTGGGACTTGATTAAAAAAATTAATCGAATTAATTATGCCACTTGTAATTAATTAATCCTAATTAATCGCATTTTAATCGCATCCATATTGAACATCAGAAGCAACACTTTTCAAACAGATTTTGTAGTTTAAACTTCTGTGTGTGACTATTCAATGATTTAGTCTTCTACCAAAATCTGTTTATTTTGCTCAAAAGGGTTTTTTTTTTTTTTTTTTGAAAACGCGTCAATCTCCACAGAGCAGATCGTACCAAACAGGAAAACAGACACGAAAAATGATCAGAGTTTCCGGTCTTTTCAAAATAAAGCACCATGTTCAGCCTGTCGATCGTAAAATTATCCTCGTATATTAAAACTACGACACTGGCACAGGGCCAGCAGTCATCAGCAGGTCAGACCCAGAGGAAATCTGACACCATGGACGAGGAAAAGTTTATGTTGGAGGCGGAAAACCTTATAATTATATACGATACAACACATCCTTTATATAAGGACACCAACAGAGACTAAAAGGGAAGGACTGAATTAATGAAGCTCTGGGAGGGAAGGTGAGTTTAACATACTAAATATCATGAAAGTAGTTGTCATGGGTGTGATTCCTGCAGGAACATGTGGTTCTCCTGTGATCTCTTGTATCCAGCTGCTATGAGTACGCTGAGCTGCGCTCCGCTCCTGAGATGGATGCAGTGTGAGTTGGCTCGCGCTGACGGTCCGCGGCGACTGTTTTTTAAAAGTAAATTTTCCATCCACCGAGCTAAGCAAGGCGCTGTCATCAGTGTTATCCATCACTCAGTGCGTCGCCATAATCCGTCTGCTAGAAACTCATGCACTGAGAACCGTTCTGTGTGATATTGACTATAACATATAATATAAAATGCGATAAAATGCGTTATTTTTTTTAACGCCGTTAATTTCCCCCCGCGTTAATTATCGAATTAACGCGATAAAGTCCCACCACTAGTTAAAACAAACAAAAATTGTGATTCATTTCATTTCATTTCATTATCTTGAAGATATCAGAAACAAAAGAAAGCTAGTTGTTTATCGAAAGTCTTTTTTAATAAATGCACATGGGGTGAAAAAGTGACTGTAAACTGGCACTGAAAGGGTGCTACAACAGAGATATTATAAAGGATGAGGAAATGTGTCTAACTTGTCATATGAGTGATACTGTGACCAGTGAAGCAACCTTCTGTAGAGAGGTCATGTGGTGACACCGGAGCAAGAAGTTAGTCATCCTTAAAATTATACACACATGTAGGGATTTCCACAGCCAAAGCTTCCACAGTCAAACATGTCCTCACTGCAGAGCTAAACTGCATCCCCAACAGGGTTAATATAACTATAGATGGTTATGGCTCTTCAGTCCTTCAGAAAAAAATGAGGATTTGAAGAAGACTGAGGGGGAGCTGTGAGCTGATGACCAAAACTAAACATCACTTAGAGGAGAGATCTGCTGTCTTAATAAAGGAGGAGTTAACACTCCAGAGTGTTAACTACAGTAATACACTCACACACATTTTTCATTATATTCAACATACTGTTACACACTCGTGCATATGCTGGGTGCACATTCCTGAGATGTTGCAAATAAAAGTCAGTTTTGTTTGTACCCATTGTTTGAATGGTAACTCACCATATGTCTGCCTGTCTTCAGGCAGAGAAACTCATATCTCACAGTAAATAGAGTTTGACCAACCCCCCCGTAATCGGGGAAATGCACAGAGTGAAAAGTCTAAGTGGATTAATAGCCGGCACCCTCTGAGTGTCATTGTCTTTGTTAGCACATTCAGCATTCACTGCTGTTCTCTCTCAATCATGCTAGAGGACATGTGTGTGTGGTTTACGAAGAGTTCCCCCTGCTGACAGACAGCATCCCTGCAGAAAAAAAAAAAAAAAAAAAAAAAAAAAAAAAGTGATGTCATGACTCTTAACAAGGCGCGTGTTTGTTTTGTAAATGTATGGAGATCAGGTCTTCTCTTTAACACTACTTTTCTTTATTCAAGACATTTTTTACTGGATACAACGTGAGGAGGTAAGGTATTTATCAACAGTTACACAGAGCTGTTGATTGAAACATGACAACAAGTAAACTTTGTCAGTTTGTTCTGTAGTTTAGTAGATGGATATATTTAGAGCTGCTGGCAGCCTGGTGCTCTCAGACGTATCTGTAGGCTAACATGTAATATTAAAGAATACTTACGTCCTGCTCATCCACCAATCAGAGCTAACGTAACCTCACTCTTCATTTTATTGACAGACTCTCAAGTTTGATCAGATCACTGCAGAATAACTGCTGCATGTGGGCTGGAAAAAAAAAACATCACAAACAGATAACCCATGTTTTAGCCTTTCGCTCATGGCTTAGCCTTTAGCTCATGTTTTAAGCTGTAGCTCACAAGCCTTCAGCTTGGTTTTTAGCCTTTAGCTCGTGCTCTATCACTCTCCCATTTATCTTTCTTCTTCTCTTCTGTCTTTTTTCTGTCAGCCAGTTCAGCTCCAGTCTCCACCATCACTACTAAAGAAATCGTTTTCAGCAGAGAAAAACACAGATCTCTCTTCTCAATGCTAAACTTCATCAGTTGGTGTGGTGTTGTCATAGAGACTTCACCGTGCTGTAAATCAATCTTGCCCTGTCCGACCCGATCAGGAAGCTAAGCAATATCAGTTATCAATAACCTATATTGGTGCTGATATCTGATTTTAAGTTGTGGATTAGGATCAGGCAGATATCTAGAAGAGATACTTTTTCAAGATCACTTAAAAATTCCTCACAAGGACTTTTAAAAGGTAGTGAACTTATGTAAAGTTTTGTTTTTATTCTCATGAACAAATCTTTATTTTCTTCAGTCACAAATACATTAAAACAACTGTAGTTATTATTGTTCCCGATTAAATTAGTTAAAATCAGTTATTTACTGTATTACTTTGGCTAAATCAGTTATAGGAAAAAAGTGAAGCATTTAGAAGTAAAATTTTTGATAAGAAGAAAAAATTAGAACTTAAACTATTTCGGGGATATGTTGGGCTCATAAATTAGAGTGTGGATAACCCGGCATACCAGAATAAATAAATAAATAAATAAATAAATAAATAAATAAATAAATAAAAAGTGAAACAGATCCGGTATTTGGGGTTACACTCCTATTGTTTCATTCACGGACTAAAACAACAGACGGTCTGTCATCACCTGTTATAAACCAGTTCTCCCATTCCCAAGTCAGTCAAGTCAGTCACACCTCAATTATGCATAATTATGCAATTTATGGCCGAATATTGTCAAAGCCAGTAAGTTAAAGAGGAGTTCTTCTTCAGCTTCTGTCTGAAACCCTTTGTTTAAGCTGCTGTCTCTTTAAGGCTCCCTGCTCCACAAACCCCCTTCACTCTGATTGGCGAGCCCTCTGGAGGCCTGTTGACGGAGGAGCTATGAGCAGACCTTGGTGTTTGAGGCCTACCTCTCCAATGTGTCATGAACCAGTGAGGAGATCCTTATATGATGACCTCATCATGAAGAACTGGAGTTATTTTTCATTTACTGGATGTTAAAAGTTCAAGTTTGTGGACCACTGGAAAGAAGGGGCCAAAGCACTCAGACATAGAGCATTTCAGAGCACTTTACAGCCACATTAACAAGATATGTCCAGAGCATTTTTAGCCTCAGTAGGTAAAGGGCTTCATGCCTTTAGACCTGCATCTTCATAATGAACTGATGTTTGTACTGTTCACTTTCCCCTTAAACACTACCACTGAGCTTTTACTGGTCTTTGCTACAAAGATTACTGAAGAAACACATCACAGTCCACCACATCAGACTCCTTTCTGGGAGGGGCAGTTCAGTTGTGGCCTGATTGGGATGTGTATACTTTAGATGGGGATGAAATGAATTCAGACCACCTTCCTTATCTCCTGTGACTCCCCTCTGCTCAGCCCTTTACTTCCTGGTTACTGATAGGACACAGCAACAGATGCCACAGTCAGTGATGTTACATTTCAACACCCCCACATTTAAGTCCTCACCTCCTTCATCCCCATCTGGTGTGCTGCTCCCACTGCCAAGGACAAGAGCAAGCTGCAGCATAACATTCACTCAAGATTCACTCAACCAGGAAGGTGAATGGATGCAATCTGCAGTCCCTGAGGACCCTCAGACACCTCCAGGACCCTCAGGCAAGCAGGGAAGATTGGGTTGCCCCTCCCTACCATAGCATAAACTCTGAATGTTTCAGCAAGACTTCATCAAGATGCCAGAAATATACTTGCATCTGCAGCCAGTACTGTCAACAAGACCTGGAACCTTAACCCACACCAACCTGAGGCTAGATGTGTTAGGGCGTTGTCACACTAGCCATCCAACCCCCCCCCTCCAGTGCTGCTACACCCCACAGCTGTACTGGCCAGTGGAGGAGCAGACTACTACAACATGAACCAGACTTTAGGCACACCCGTGGGCTGCCTACGTCACCATGAAGCCTCCGTTTACATGCAGAGTGGTCTGATCAGAGTCAGCAGTGTGAGACACAAAGAACAGGATTATAAATTTGGAGACATTTTGGTTAATGTTAAGTTGTTTTGGTCCCACACAGCCCTCTAACACCCTGTTATTGGGCAGCTGTGGCTCAGTTGGTAGAGTTGTCGCCCCACAATCAGAAGGTTGTGGGTTCGATACCAGCTCCAGTCACATGCCGAAGTGTCCTTGAGCAAGACACTGAACCCCAAGTTGCTCCCACTGTTGTTCAGTGGTGTATGAATGTGGTGTGAGTGTTAGTGTTAACGGTGGTCTGATTAGCTTAAGTCGGCCATCTGTGTGAATGTGGTGTGATTGGGTGAATGAGGCTAGCAGTGTAAAGCGCTTTGAGTAGTCGGTAAGACTAGAAAAGCGCTATATAAGTACTGGTCCATTTACCATTTATTGTTTAGAATGACTGTTGAAAGGAGTGGTCGCAGCGATCATGTCCTCATGCTCGTGCGTGAAGTGTACAATACTGAAGCATACCTCTCTGAGACGTGCCAAAGAGGAGAAGTGAACCGCACTCAAGCACGTTACACTTGCGGTCACACTGGCCAAACAAACTGGACTTTAGGGCGGAAGCGTGCTTGAGCATGGTACGTTTGGCCAGTGTGACCGCGTTCTTATACAAATCCTCTCTTTTTATTCAGTCTGTTCAATTCATTGCTCTTGTCTGTCCTGCACACCTGGTCTGTGGTGACTGGTTATTTTGAAAGTTTACAATGACAGAAGGAGCAGGGCTTAACAAACACAACTTTGAATACAATAAACCAGATCCTGACCCAGGACCAACTGATCTGATTGTCCCTCCATCAGTGAGTCTGAAAATCATGAAACAAACAGAGGAGTGATAACTGCAGAGTAAAGATGGAAACAAATCATTTATTGAATCAGAGAGTTCTGTTTGGATCTCTGTCAAAGTAAGGTCTGAAAACAACACCTTTGTAGTGACTCATTAACACCTGAAGAGAAGAAAAAGACCTTAATACAAACTTCACCCGATGCCTACTTTTTTCTTTTCTTTTAACCTTCTTCAAGTTCCTTCATCAAGATGCGTGTAAAACCAGCTCAGAAAATGACCTGGATTTGATTTGATTCGTGGTTCCTGAATGTCATCACCAGTGTTTTGTGATATTTAGTGACCATATTCTGCCTCTGTTGGGTAATGCTCAGAAAATGCTAATGTGAGTCATTTTGGACGGTAGTGACAAAGCTGTTCCTGGCTCTTCCAGAGTCGTTTCCCTTAAATAACCTGTTGTAATATTCATTACACATACATATTTAAACCGACTCCACCATATGGACCAGCACAAGCAGGAGATCCGATAAGTGAACACACACAGCTGCAGCAACCTAATCGACCATTTCCACTCATTTACCGACGTGACACAGGAGACCTCAGAGTCATAGAACTGGTAATTACTGTGCCGGGTAATCACATGGCGACTTAGACTGAGTCACTCCTGGAAAGCAGAGGTATTATCAGGATGTTAAAGCTCAGCTGGGCAGGACTCAGGTAGAGAGTCACAGCCACCTTTAAAGACTGGGATCATGACTGTGTGGATGCACTTCCACCTCGTCCTCCTCCAATGTTATACAACACAACACACACACACACAGGCAGGCAGGCAGGCAGGCAGGCATCACTGTGCCTCTCAAACCCACGTTCATGCTCCACTCATACAGCCATGTGATCGCGTGAACTAACTGTAGGTGTATGATCTGTACAAGATGCATGTTTGGATGTGTGTTTGTGTGTGCGCGTGTGTGTGTTTCTCTGTGTGATTATTTCTTAAAGGTATGCTTTTACAGCATCACTGGTCTTTAAATAGAACTCCACTTTCCCTTTGCTCTCTTGAGCACTTGAAATACATTATCTAAATGTAAATAGAAAATGTCAAATGTGTTTGTGATGGCTGCATTCATGTGCAGTCAGGACGTCAGGCAGGCTGGACAGTATTTCTAGAGGCACTTATAAAGGTATCGTCTGAGAATGTTTGGAGTACACAAGTGGAATTACATCAATTTCTTCCCAGGATGCATTGTGTTCCCTTTACCACGTTAGAGGAGGATGAATACATTTACTTTCTCTTCGAAGCAAAGATGGTCTGGATCTGTTTTCTTCTTCAGATTCCTGCTGGGACCAGCCTACAATGTGCTAACATCACCGCAGAACCTGAAACGCTGGGGGGGCCAGGGAAAGGGTGTAGGTTTGATTTTGACACTGTTGGGGGCATCGTCAGCCCCCACAGCAACACTATCATTGTATATGTTGTAGAGTAGAGTGATAACGTAATGACAGACGAGGAAGCCACGTAATAAGCAATAAGCATACAGAATAGAACAGAATAGAATAGAATAGAATAGAATAGAATAGAACATACTTTATTAATCCCTGTAGGGCAATTCTGTTACAGCAGCAATATAAGAAAGTGTATAGTGCAAAGATTCCAAGATTATAAAAATCTAATAATATAACAAATGTCAACTAGAAAAAAAAAAAAAAAAAATTCTCAGCGTTGGTGTCTGTTGTTAGCTCTGTTTGCCATGACTCTGTGTTTTGCATGATGCTACTCTGCCCTCTGGTACTGGGTTAGCACTGCTAGCTCATCCATCTTAAAGATAGATATTCCTCATAACCATGGATGGAAGGAGTAGATGTTGTCTCATCTTAGCTCACACAGCAGTACCAGCACATCCCCCTCACCTCCTTCTATTCAGCTCTCAGGGAACTTTAGACCTATTAGCATCCACATGCTATGGGCTGCTAACAGCTGAAGTCTTGTTTGTAAACCATGAGACCATTGTTACAAGTCAGATCTCCAGGCAAACCAGAACAAAAAAAGGTAAAAGCACCACTGCAAATACAACCAGTTGGTTGTAACTGGTCAAAAAATGAGCCATAAAAAGCAACAACAGGCTCCAAATACAAAGATGACTAAAATATAAGAAAAAAGGAGAAAAAAAAACGAACAACAAAGAGACAACAAGCAACAAGCTGTCAGTGCAGCCTATAGCCTACTCACATATCACATACTATGCTAACTTTGGAGCATTGAGGAGCATGACTAAATGTTCACAGCATCAATCAACCAGGCTATGGTAAATAAAAAAAAAGTCTGCTTAAATAAAAAGGTCTCTAAAAACAGAAAGTTATATCAAAACAACATCTATAAGTTAGGATCTCTAAATCTGAACTACTACTGACAACCCCAATATACACAGACACGCTGCCTGCCTGCTCCTGATCTACAATTCTACTGCTCTACAATTTCATTAAGCTGACGCTTTTGTCCAAAGCAAAAATTCAAATCATGTCCTCATTCACCTGCTGCAGTGACCCAGCCTCCACAGCACTGTCTGACGAAGAGGACAGCTGTGTGTCTTCTTCTTCACCCGAGTGAAATAAAAGAAACAAATCAATAGCCATTAAGAGTGAGGAAAGGGTTGGAAACAATGTTTTGCATTCACTAGTGGTTGCCTCTTACTCGTTACTTTGTAGTTACAGACCATATTATCCACACAAACCATATGGTCCATACAATCCATATAGTCCTTACAATCCATACGGTCAATACAATCCTTAAGGTAAATGCAATCAATCCATATGGTCCATACATCCATATTGTCAATACAATCTTTAAGGTACACCGATCAATCCATATGGTCAATACAATCCCTATGGTACACACATACAATCAATCCATACAGTCCATGCAATCCATACAGTCCATAAAATCCATACAAAATATTTTGTCAATACAATCCATATGCAACGTACAATCCATACAAACCATATGGTCAGTATAATCTATATAGACCATACAATCCGTACAAACCATACAGTCCATACAATCCATATAGTCTGTTCAATCCATTCAAACCATATGATCCATACAATCTGTAAGGTCCATACATTCCATACAGTCCATACAATCCATATGGCCCATCCAATTCATACAGTCTATACAATCCATATAGTCAATACAATCCATTCAAACCATATGGTCCATACAATCCATAAGATCCATACAGTCCATACAACCCCTATGGTACTTACAATAAATTTATACAGTCAATACAATCCATATTGTCCATACAATCCATTAAGTCCAAAAATCCATACAGTCCAAAAATCCATACAATCCGTGCAAATCAAACAGCTCATACAGTTAATATCATCCTGTTGTTCCATGTAATCCATACACTCCCTAAAATCGATATGGTCCATACAAGCCATACCGTCCATAGAATTCACACAGTCCATATGGTCCACACAATCCATGCAGTCCATAAAATCAATACAATTCCCAAAATCATAAACCCATATGATATGTCCATAAAATCTGTATAATCCATATGGCTCATACAGTACACACAATCCATACAGCCCAAATTTCCCATACAATATCCAAATTACATCCATACAATCTATACAGTCTATGAATAACATAAAGTCCGGACAACCCATACACTGTTCAATCCATATGGTACATACAAGCCTTACAGTCCATATCCATCCATAAAATCAAATGGTCCATAGAATCCATATGGTCCATAAAATCCAAACAAACCATAAGGTCAATATAATCCATACAAATCATACAAACCATACAAATTATACAACCCATATTGTCCATACAATCCATATAATCCATATGGTTTGTACAGTCTATACAATCAGTACAGTCCAAATTGTCCATACATTATCCATACAATATCTATATGGTACATACAACCCATACTTACTATACACAATTCTATGCCCATTGTTGGGGATCCCTCATGCTTGCTGTGTGCTTAGACAGAAATATTAAGGCATCTTCAGTCAGGTCATGAAGTTAGTATGTCCCAATGACCTAACACATGGCAGCATGACCAGCTGTTACCATCTTAGGGAATGAAAGTGTGGGATGACAGGTGAATTCAGGGTGTAACCAAAGACAGGTGCAGCTGTTCAGTTTGTCTGTGAAGGAGAGAATTGTGAGAGAGACAGGTTAACCCTTTAACCCCGGGCAGCACCAGTGATCCCATTTGCATATGAAGTTTGAATTGTCAGTAGATTTGAAACCAGATACGATAGATTTCACTCTATGTCACTCCCCACCCTCACCCTGTTTCCCATTCCACTGTCCCATCTATCCGCTGTTTCCTTCCTCTAATGTGTTTGCAGAAATCCAGTGTAAAGTATGAACAACAAAAACATTTCAATCCAGACTGGCTGTTCACATCACTTCCTATGCTGAATATACATCATCAGATTTTATATATTTTTAAGGAATGCTGCTATGACATTTTTATATTTAGAAAAAAAAAAAGAGTATAAAAAGTTTTCATTTTTGTATGGTTTATTGCACTTTAAGTCAATTTATGTCATCAGTTTGAACATAAGTCTATACATTTTATTAAAATTTGAGATAATAGGGTAAAAATGACACTACAGCATGTAGAAATGAAAAGATATGCTCTGTCAGACCTGGTAGGGGGGATTGGGGGTGCCTCCAAGACACTGAACCCCAAGTTGCTCCCACTGTTCTTCAGTGGTGTATGAATGTGGTGTGAATATGTTAGATATAGCTGATGGCTTCTGCATTAGTTTCAGCCTGCCATCAGTGTGTGACTGTGGTGTGATTAGGTGAATGGGGCTAGCAGTGTAAAGATTTGAGTAGTCGGTAAGACTAGAAAAGTGTTATATAAGTACTGGTCCATTTACCATTTACCAGCTCCATCTTCTCTGTGCACAGTGATCTGTTGATGCTGCAGCAAAACTTTTTGTTTTGCTGTCCACATGAAGGCCTCAAATCAAAGATTCAAAAACACCTGAAAGGAGTTTTTGAAATTTTTAATGTGACATAGACCAAAAGGTTTGTGTTGTAAAGAGGCACTGAGGCAGCTGTGGTGAGCTTGTAAACTGTTGTCACACGAAGTGTTGAATGTGATTATCTATCAAAGTCATTTTTTAGCAATAAATATATATATATATATATATATATATATATATATATATATATATATATATATATATATATATATATATATATATATATATATAAAGTGCAACATTATCTAAAAGCTTAAGGGCTGCCACATCATACACCCACACACCCACAGCACTACTGTGGATACAGAGGATACAGAGAGCTGCCTTCAAATCAATAATCCTCCGTGGGTTTTTTACATTACTCCTTAGATTCACAGCCAGTCTCCCCCGTCATAGTTTACCAGTCAATGGCATTCTGAAACTGGATCTGAATCTGTATCATACTGAGAGGACTGAGAGTTTCCCATGGTTCCAACATCTCCTCATTCACTCACAGCAACAAGTCCACAGACTGAGCAGAGCAGCAAGGCTCAAAACAAGCTAACTAAAGTGTTTTATTCACATTAGACTGAAAGTTCCCACTGATGGTGATGGACCACATGAATCAGTGCAGCACCTGGTTGAGTTCTTCAGCCTCTTCACTGTCAGAATCTGTCATATTTTATTTTGCATTAATTAGTCTTTAAGTGGGGCTGCACGGTAGCGCAGCTGTTAGAGCTCTTGCTTCACAGCAAGAAGGTCGCCGGTTCGAATCCCGGTTCGGGCACGGTGTGCCTTTCTGTGTGGAGTTTGCATGTTCTCCCCGTGCATGCGTGGGTTCTCTCCAGGTACTCCGGCTTCCTCCCACAGTCAAAAACATGCTCACTAGGTCAATTGGAGATTCTAAATTGCCCGTAGGAGTGAGTGCGAGCGTGAATGGTTGTCTGTGTCTCTGTGTCAGCCCTGCGATTGACTGGCGTCCAGTCCAGGGTGTACCCTGCCTCTCGCCCTCAGCCAGCTGGGATAGGCTCCAGCCACCCGTGACCCTGAACAGGAGAAGCGGTATAGAAAATGGATGGATGGATAGTCTTTAAGTGTTAATTTTGTGCACCAAATACAACTCTGCAGAGTTCCCTGTCATCTTGTCAGACTGATAAAACCAAAGCTCACCTGTCTCTCAGGTGTCTCTCCTGTCTATCAGGTGTCTCACCTGTCTCTCAGGTGTCTCTTCAGACCAGGTAATCAGTGGTCAGTTTTCTGCAGTGTTACGTGCTGCGTAAACATCAGCAAACTCTAAAATGGGACAAATATGTCACCAAGTTTTTATGACAGGATCAGGATCTAGATTTGATCAGGATCTGGATTTTATCAGTTTTCAGATTCAGAATATTTTGACCTCCAACATATCAAGACCAAAATATTTTTGGTTGCTTCTTCTGCTCATCTTTTTGTCTTTTCTACTCTGTTTCCTAACTTTAATCTGGTCTTGTGTCCTCTGATGTGTGTTTTGAACTCTCTCATTTCCTCATCCTGATCAATCTGTTCATTTGAAGTGGTCAGCCGTCAGGATGTTGAGTTTCTGCTGAATGTTCAGAGCTTTATCTTCATACAGGCAGACTATGAACAGTCCAGATGGAGCTCAGTCAGACCTCACACACAGACTTTGGTTTGGTTTGATAGAAACTTGACATCAAATATAAACTTTCACATCATTTAGATCAGGATTCATTTCAAATCCATAGATCAGATACTGTAAGATGAAAGTGGACCATAGTATATGGACTAAATTGAGCCCCAGGCTCGGCTTCGGACAAACCTGGTCTTGACTAACCTTGATGTCCCCTCCTAGTGCACCTGCCTCTTTATTGTGTCAGTTTGTCTGTTTGCTGTGTCACAGGTCTTTCTTTTTCTGATCCTATGTCTCTCTCTCTGTCTCTCTCTCTCTCTCTGCTCTTCTCTTCATGCCTTGAGCTGAGAAATAAAAGACAATATAACGATTAGCAGACTTCAGCCCTTAACACAGAAGTGTCATAACTTGAAGTGCAACATTTTCCTTCTGCCTTTGCAGTGTGTGCAGCTGTGGACTGAAGAGCCCTCTGTGCTTAGAGTATCTGACTATAACAGGATCATATCAGACAAAACAAGGAAAACCATGCTAGTTTCTCTGATGGATTTCTGATGGTGAGAGTCCCACTTGATGTGCTTCATATTGCAGAAACCATTTTTGCTCCCAGCACTCCGTGCCTGTCTGTTCAGAGGGTTATTAAACTTGTATCCAGTTGTCTGATCTTGACTGTACTGTTGCAGCCGTTTCTATCTGGCTTCCTGCACAGAACTCATGAAAACCTGCAGCACTTGTAGGCTGTGCTGCTGCATGAGTTTATCAGTTGTGTTGGTTCACAGGCGTTATCAACATGTGACTCATTGGTACAAGTTTGAACATTAATCGTGTCTTGTGTTACCTCAAATTTTGTTCCACCAACGTCAAAATATTCCTGTGTTAAGTTCAGGACTGATCTCTGCATAGAGGAGTTTGGAAACAAACCTGACGTTAGCAAGGTGTGTCGGGCTGTCTGACAACTTCTGCAACTTTCAAGCTCCTAAATCCATACCAGCTTCATGCTATGGTTTAGTGTGAGAGGGGAGACAGGATTTACTCAGCTTGCTCTGCCACTATTTTTGGTTTTATTTATTTGAGCAAGTAAGTTTAACTCCAAGGATGTTTTGTTGGATAATTTCCTCATCTCGCCTTAAATTGAGCCTCAAAATTAACTCTCAGTGGACTAAATGCAAAGAGATCAAACAAACAGACCCTCTGTCATCAGACTTACTTATTATTTCACACAGAACTTTTATGACCCTGGATCATCCTGTGTATGCTCTGATGGAGGGCTGTTTGCTGACGTGTTGTCCTCTCTGCAGTGTCATCATCAGTGCGAGTGTATTTTGTATGCTGAGATTCACAAGCATTCTGCAGTGTGATCTGAGCCAGTGTCAGGTCAGCAGTGAGTATGAAGAACTCCAGTTTGGTAGTTTAATCCTTATCAGAGCCAGTGTAAGCACTGCTCTATCCCCTAAAGCCCTGAAACTATGATTGCACTCAGAGGACAGCACGCCCCACAAACCACCTTGTCTCTACCCTCTCCGTGGTTCACACCTCCCCCTGCAGCCAGCTGCTCGCAGACTCCTCAGTCCTGGCCGGCCGGCCAGACCTCAAAGGAATACAAAACAGTGGGCAGGCAGCAGAAACACGCAGCAGAGGTGACTGATTGAAATTCACAGTGTGAGCCATTCCAATCTTTGCATGCTGTTTCTGGACGCCTGGCTCTGCAGCTTGTCGTGGGAGAAGAGTGTGACGAGCAGATGTATCAGCATGCAGAGATACCGCAGAGGTCTTCTCAGGGGTGCTCAGTGGTGGGCGAGCTCTGATTGTTTGGTAACACTGTGTTGGTGGTGGGCGGAGCTTCTAATGACTCACCGATGATAAATCGGAGCTCATCAGAAGTGAAGCACGGCCCTGGTTGTATTTTTAGACTGCAACTTTTTCAGGATTCCCTTCAACTTAAAGAGACTCCACCAGGCTGAACCAGTCTCCTCTGTGAGCTGGAGTCTGCTGATGGCTGAGTGCCTGCTGACACTCCCCATGACCAGGTCACTGTGCTGATGACGCGGTTTCTTTGTTTCCTTGTGTTTCTGTCTTATGAAGTTTCTTTGTCATTATTCGTGGTGATCCTTATCTTGTGTATTCCTTGTTTTAGTTTAAAGTCCCTGCTTCTTGTAGCTCTGTTTTTTTTTTTTTTTTTTTTTTTTTTTTGGGGGGGGGGGGAGGGTGTCATTGTTCTGGATTTTTCTTGTGTGTTTGTCTTAAAGGCACAGTTGGTGGTTATGGACAACTGGCATGAATTTGAATGTGGCATCTCTTCAGGACTCTGTTTAGCCCCGCCCTCCCACACTCTGAGCTCTTCCAGAACGACGCCCCCGCTCACATGCATGAGCACCACTGATTCACGATCATATGATGGAGACTGATTCAAACCACAGACTCAAACCGGTCCTCAGAACATGGTTTCTGTTTGCTCTAAGTTAGCAGTAATCAGGGTGTAGGTAGTTTTTCTGCCATTCTCCAGCGTACATCATCGCTAGGATTGGTTGGTGTTTTCCCAGGTTTCCTCCAGCTGTAGACAGCACATATTTTTCACTCTGTTTTAAGAACACATCATGCATTGATTGACATCAGGACATAAAGAACTAAATTTGATAACCCTGACTTTAAATATTCCTGTTAATCTTAGTGTTTTTTATTTTTCTTTTGTGTGTGTGTGTGTGTGTGTGTGTGTGTGTGTGTGTGTGTGTGTGTGTGTGTGAGTGTGTGTGTGTGTGTGTGTTTCCTGTTCACTTTGTGCCTGCTCCCTGTGTAGTTTAGTTTTCTTCCTGCTCTTGTGTCTCCCTGTCTTGACTGCCCCCTCATGTTCTTCACGTGTCTTGTCACACACTTGTGTTTAATTACTTTGTTTCTATATAGTCCCATGCTGTGTTCCAGTTGTCATACTTCTGCACTTCCACTCACCATGATGAGTGCATGAGTGCATTCACACTGACAGTATGGAGAAACACACAGCACTTTGATTTTTCAGCCGGCGCAAGACCACACTGGTTGCCCCTCCTGTCAGCTAAGAACAGGAAACTGAGGCTACAATCCACACAGGCTCACCAAAACTGGACCATAGAAGACTGAAAAACCTCTCCTGGTCTGATGAGTCTGGATTTCTGCTCCACATTCAGATGGTGGACTCAGGATTTGGAGTAAACAACATGAAAGTCTGGATCCATCCTGCCTTGGATCAACTCTTCAGTCTGCTGCTGGTCTAAGGGTCTGGAGGAGGTTTTCTTGGCTCACATAGACCCTTAGTACCACCTGAGCCTGGTTTAAAGTCCACAGTCTACCTGAGTCGACCTTAAACCATCTCAATCTGCTTTCTTCAACATGACCATGAGTTCCCTGGACTCCAGTGGCCTCCACAGTCCCCAGATCTCAGTCCAGTAGAGCTCCTTTGGGATGTGCTGGAACAGGAGATTCTCATCATGGATGTTCAGACCACAAATCTGCAGCAGCTGAGTGATGATGTCATGACAATATGGAGGAAAAAACCTCCTGAGGGAGGTTTCAGCAGCTTGATGATGAAACCAAGAACTAAGACAGGTCTGAAGGTGAAAGGGGGTCCAACCTGGGACTAGCTAAGTGAGCGTATATTGGGTAATCGTAGTAATAGACTAGATGACAGAGACATGTTTAATAAATCAATAATATGAGCTAACATGAGCCACATTCACCTCACAAGTGTGTAAAAAAAAGTATATAGGAAATATAAGAAGAAAATATAAATAAATATAAAATATATATAAAGAAAATAAGACAAAACGTGCTTGTATTTCTGTTTTTGCAGTGTATTTTGGTCAAATGTGTTCACTTCTCCTTCTTAAAGGTTTGAAGAGCTGGATTTGTGAAGGAGTGGGTGAAGTGAGGCGTCTGCTTCTTTGTCTGTCCTTAAGAAATCAAGCGCTCTCTATACAGTCCAGAGTTTGTGTTCAGCCACAGAGCTTTACTTGTTCTAAGATGCAGAAGTCAAGGTGTGTCAGCGTGTGACTCACGCAGTCATCTGAGCTTCTGAAAGGATCAGAGCGATGTACACACAGCTGATTGGTGAGTGTGTTTCTTTGGAGGGCGGCTGTGTAGCTTTATGTACATGCTGTGGGCTGCTGCTGCATTAAAAGGTGCTCTGAAAACTAAACGCTCCTTAAGTTTTAAAGTGTGCACACAGCTGCACATCCACAGCTGAGATGTGTTTGTCATTCCTGCTGATCCCTAATGCAGAGTGCCAGGCGTGCTGTCAGTGCTGGGCTGCGTACGTTTGGAGGCTAACATGATGAAGCATTAGCTGGCTACCGTTTCAAAATAATCCTTTTCGTCTGCTGGGATGCAGCTCACCAATGACACATCAGGCTGAAGTTCAGCACTTGTTAAATTTTCTGTTTTGTGTGTGTGTGTGTGTGTGTGTGTGTGTGTGTGTGTGTGTGTGTGTGTGTGTGTGTGTGTGTGTGTTATGGCTGAGTAAGCAGAATGCATGTGCTCACTGCAGTTTAACAGCAAAAGAAACTCTCTTTAATTTGATGACTGAAGCCACATCCTGCCATTCAATGATCCACTCCTCTGAATATTATATTTATAAAATCAAATGAACTGATCTCACAGATAAACAGATTTATTATCACCTCAGGCGGCACTAAAGAGCAGCTTTCAGCCTGTTTCAAGCCTTAAACCCTGATGGGATTGCGGAGCCTCCTCCCATGGGTGACTCTGTGTCTGTGTGTGATGACTTTGGCCGAGCAGAGACTGGCTGCTGTCCAATTTAATTATTTCCTTTCAGTAAAACTTTATTTCTCGAAGCAGAATTAACTTCAACCCTGCCTACTTCACTGACTCCTCAACCGTCTTTAACCCTGTTCCGCACAGATATGCAGGTTGATGTTTTTCAGCTGTTTCCTCACTGTGACTCTTTGACTCCCTCCAGCAGCAGACAGAGTTATAGTGACATGCTCCCTGCAGCCCTGCTGCACTGTGCTCTTGTGTGCTCTTCCTGCCAGCAGCTCCATGTAGATCAATATTTGAGAAGGCTAGAGAAGCAGCAGCAGAGGTGTGTTTGTGTAGCTCTCTATCTCTGTGGGGCAGGCGGCCGTAGTATCTGTAGGCTGAGAGGAGGCCTTTTGGGGGGGGGCATGCTTCTGTAGAGGGGAGATCGGACAAGCCCGGGTAACCTGAAAGTGCCTTAACCTGAACCTCACACCTTCAACTGTACACCTCTAACAAAAGGTGAAACAGAAAGGACTGGCTCTGCTCCACTCTTCCCCTGAATCAGATAGCTGATAATACTCAGCCACCCTGCTGGTCCAATCTGATCTCAGCCACACAAACCTGAGAGCGGGTTGGAGGGAGAATGAGCAAGGTCCACACAGAGAGGCCCCTCCAGGTCTCAGATCATGAGCCCTCACTCTTCAGCCTAGACTGCATGTTTTATTCTTTTTCCTCCATGTACATCACGAAGAAAATGCAGAAAAAAAGAGTTTTAATGGTTAACTCTTTAATATACACATCATCACGTTTGTACTGAGGCTGCCTGCATCAATGCCTGATTGAGACTGTCTGAATTACACGCGTCTGCTCTTTCGTCTTTTTCTGTGGCACACCACAGCTAAGCCCCTGCAGCATCCTCCTCCTGTGAAAATAGCCACACCGCTGTGCTTCTGAATGTTACATTTCATACCCAGAAAACTCCCAGACAGCTTTGTCTGCAAGTCAGAAGTAAACGCACTTTGAGACAAAGGATTAAAATGCCATCAAAGCTCTTATCGCTCTGCCAGCTTTTGTGATGAGGCTGTTGTCTGACATCAGACTGATTATTTCTGAGAGGGAAGCATCTCAGACCTGTGGAAGAAACAGACTCTGAGAAGTTCACCATAGGGTTTCCTCAAAGCATGGAGTGTGTAGGAGCTGAAGCTGAAGGCTTTTTATTCTGTTCATTCAGACCCTGGTGAGGACGGCTTTAACATTGATCAAATAGACTCAAGAGCTACACAGAATGGAATTAGCAAGAGCTAATGGAAATGTTATTAAACAATGTTTTTTTTTTTTTTTTTTTTTTTTTTTTTTAAATCGTTATTTAGGTGAAATACTTCAGTCACTGTCCCCTAAATTAAAACACCAGAGTACAACTTATCAATCACTTTATGGAGCAACAGCAGTATGGTGCAGGTTTAGGTATGTGGCAAAGGGGCAAAGAGATGGACCTGAAAATGGTTTGGTTCTTGGGGTCGGAGATAAATTATATTAAGGTTATAATGAAAACATTCAAACTTCTGTGAGATTTTGTTTCTGGGTGAAGGCCAAAATCTTCTTTAAAAAAAAAAAAAAAAAAAAAAAAAAAAAAAGTGTACAGAGGGGGTTCCATGCTTTTTTTTTTTTTTTTTATCAGTCTTTATTCTGTCCCTCTGGTGCACCTGTAGTATCTTTACATGATTTACAGCTTTAAAAAATCTGTATTTTTTTTCTCTCTGGTGTTTTATGAACTCTTATTTCAGCCTCTGTCTGAAACACAACGTTTTAGCTGCTGTCTCTTTAAGGCTCCCTGCTCCACAAACCCCCTTCACTCTGAATGGCCAGCCCTCTGGAGGCCTGTCGGGGAGCAGGACTTTGTGTTCGAGGCCTGCCCCTCCAATGTGTCATGAACCAGAAGATCCTTATATGATGACCTCATCATTTCATCAAGTCTCATGAAGTTCTGGTGTTATTTTTAGAACAGCGTGTTTTAATGAGTTAACAGACAGATTCAGGGATTACTACAACATATGAATACGTAGAGGTTTGAACATCTGCACACGCTCAGTCTGAACATCCAGGATTGATACTGTATATCTATGTTTAAAATGAGGAAAAGCAGATCATCCTCTCTTTAAGATGTGATAATTAAATAAGGATTGTTGATCAAGGATTAAAAATTGAAACGTAGTTGGTCAGTCTTTATGTATGAAACCAGTTTCAAGCAATCAGATGATCTTTGTATGAAAGTATTGGTCACAGCCAGTGTTCTCTCTCTCTCTCTCTCTCTCTCTCTCTCTCTCTCTCTCCCTCTCCCCATCTGTCTGTCTTCCAATCTTTTTTCCCCAGACACTCCATGCAACAGCAAACCAACAAAGTCATCACCAGCACGAGCCAGCTCATCAAGCAGCTTTCTGATATAATCAGCGGCTCTTCACGGGTATTTGATGCTCCCCTGCCTCTCTGATTCAGCAGAACTCTCCAGAATAAACACTGGATTAACCAACATTCGAGCTAATTAAAGCTAATCTTGATTTGTTTCACAGCAAGATCGTCTGCGCCTGACCAGATTAAAGAGCGAACTGTCAGAGTCCGTGCAGCGCTATGGAGATCTGCAGAAGGTAGTATATTCAAATGAACTCTCTGTGACCTGTTTGAATGACTGTTTGGTGATCTTTAACCTTCTTTCATTCTGAGGGAAAGCTGAATTTTTTAAGAGCTAAATGTAATTACAGGCAAACTGAAAAACAACCATCTGACCTCTTTAGAAACACAAAGACTCCTCTTGACCCTCTCTTTTCATTTGCTTCTCTTTCAGAAAATTGCAGAGCGCTCGAGGGCCCTGCTCCCTCCAGCACAGACAGACAAGAGGAAGGTGAGCTGATATGGAGGATGAGAAGCCATCCTTTGTTTCTCTGTCATTCATAAAAGAGCGGGATGATGAGATGGCATTTCTCTGCTCGATTGCTTCCTCACAAGGGCTCCTTTGAAGCTGCGTCAAGTGTCTTTCCCTGGCTTATATTACTGTGGACTCCATCCATCATGAGCAGCTCATATGCTCGGCTGATTTTTTTTTTTTTTTTTTTTTTTTCTATTTGAATCTAAATAGGTTACTGGAGAGAGTTTGTTTTTGTTGTGAGGCCTGTGGATGCTGAAAACTGGAGATGTGCATAATCAGGTTTTATGAATGAAAGTCAATCCTCAGACTTATTTTAGATTGCTAAAACATGATAATATAATTTAAGCTTATTGATATCTGATGGTTTATGTGTTGATTGCAAAGGGAGGGAGGGTAGGAAAAGGTGTTAAATATCTCTGAAGTCAAGTATTTACTCTCCAAACTAACCATGGATATTTTAAACATGACCCAGCATCACCTCTTCATGTTGAGCCAAGAGACCCAAATTGAGGACATTTAAAAAAAAGTCAAACACCTCTGGGATGTCCTCAGGTCTTCTGCAAAAGTACTCGACAGGTTAGCCTTTGGGAGAAAGCTGTTATGTTGAACTGCTGCTTCGGATCTGATATCTTTATGCTTTCTTGTGCCAATAACCTGCTGCACAAAGCTTGAGAGTTTTGTCCTCCTTTGTCCTCATTGTAAAAAGAAATCCATATTTAATGTTGTTGTTCATTTCACTGTGCTCAATTAGCACATGAAAACAGACTTTAACAAGCATTACTGAGCATCACAGGGCATTTTTCACCACCTCCTGTTAAGAAGTGTGAACTGATGGAACTCTACCACTCAAAAAATGTCCTTCAAAATAAAAGCATAGGATTTATTTATTTTTTTCTAAAAGGCTCTTTAGATACTCTACACATGATCTTGTGTGTTTATAATCCACAATTTAAAATGAGATCATCAGCACCAAGTGGATATTTCTGAATGCTATTCTGTCAGCCTGACCACAGAATCCATTTACAGCACAGAGACCTAAAGTTTCTCTGAAGACACCACAAGTTTAGAAGTGAGAAGAGAGATCTGTGTTTTTCCTTTGTTGAAAATGATTTCTGTGATTAACTCAGTAGTGCTGGTGGAGACTGGAGCTGAACTGACGGACAGAAAAAAGACAGAAGAGAAAAATAAAGATAAACCGGAGAGTGACAGAGCACAGGCTAGAAGCTGAAACAAAAGCTAAAGGCTAAAATAAAAGCTAAAGGCTGAGACACGAGCTAAACCATGAGCTAAAGGCTAAAACATGGGTTAATCTGTTTGTGATGTTTTTTTCCAGCCCACATGCAGCAGTTATTCTGCAGTGATCTGATCAAACTTGAGAGTCTGTCAATAAAATGAAGAGTGAGGTTACGTTAGCTCTGATTGGTGAGGTTGGAGTTGGTAGATGAGCTCTGGTAGGACAGAACCAGGATTCACTTATGTTACATGTTACAGATTCGTCTCCGAGTGCCGGGCTGTGAGGAACACTGAACAGATAGTCTGCTCACCTTCAGGGCACTAAACTACAAACTGACTTTACAAACTTTGACTGGTGTCACCTTTAAACTAATAATAAATACATCACTTCACTGCTTTGCATCCTGGGAAAAATCATCTTAAACAAAGAAAAGTACAGTTAAAAAGAAGAACTGCTCTTCAAAACAAATATGCCTTGGTTAGAGTCATGTCTCTACCACAGTGGGTGAAGATGCTCATGGGAAACAGTCTGTATAAAACTTAACACTTACAATTCTGGATAGTCCTCACAGTGACTTTGTTTTTCCTATGCAATGGTTCACAACCCACTTCAAACTGTTGATCTGCTAGAAATCCTCTGGACAGTCATGTAGGAGTCCAGTTCCAGTTGAATGAAGTAAAAAATAAAAGTAAAAAAGTAAAAAAAAAAAAGTCTGAATGGTGGTCAGTAATGGGGGGCAGCACTTTTCTTTTTCCACCTAATACCAGTAGGTGATGTTGAGATGGACACCATCACCTCCCACACTGTGGGCGCCATGAGTCAAAACAAACAAAATGGCGTTAATGGAGTCAGGCCCTCATGTCTTGGCTGATGGTCCTTGGGTTGTGTGGAGGTTTGCACACCTCTGATTGAAAGACAGCATCCTACAAACCAGATTTCACTGCTTCTTAAAGTAAATGTCCAGCAGAGGACAGAGCTGCATGTCCCTCTGAAGACACACGATTAGGATTTTCAAACTGACTCTGGTGGAAGTAAAAGGCTACGGGGGCGGCAGCTGGATGGAGCGTTATATAACTCTAACTCACCCTCATTGCATATAACAAGCAGACAAATCAGTGGAAGAACATGTTGGTGAAATGCACAGAGTCTGTGGTCACTGCCATAGATGTAGCTGAAGCTTTTTCCACTTTGTTCACATCTGTGGCTGAGAGGCGTTCAGACGTTTAAAACCATACATATGCATCTAGACACTTCAGATCAATGCAAACGCTATCGACCGCTTTCCACCCACATCCTTAAATTCACATAATCAGAGTCAAAGAATGGAATCGACAGCTGCAAACTTCAGGAACTTTATATCTGTGTGTGAACTTGTGCAGTAAGTTGCTGAGGATAGTTGTCTTAAGAGTCTTAACCATGTGATGCACTCATAAAGTCCTGAGAGATGTATGTGGAGGAGTGAGCACGATGTGTGCTGAGGAGGGCTGAGTCAGATCATGGCCAGTAGACAGAGCTCTGTGACTCACTGCGGGTTGGTTCCTGCGCGCTGACCAACTCTGGCCTTTCTACTGGGAATTAGCTGCTGGGCAATCAGCCTCACAGCATTGGGACATATTAGCAATGCAAAAAGAGTCAACTAGGCGTTTCCTTAGACAATGCTGCTACTGATTCACCCTCGTCCGATGTGTGCATCTTCAGAGTGCACATGACTCGATGGATAAAACACCTGAGTGTGAGCCACCACCTTTAAATCTTTGCACTAAGGTAACAGCTTCTCTTCAAATAATGTTCCCACCATTAAACCAGACACTCATGACCACGTCCATGAGCAAACATGCTCTTATAAATGCTGCATCACTGAGTCGGGGCGGGACTGTTGGTGTGGTAAGCCTCATCGTTTATGTTGTCTGTGTGTGTGAGGGGCATCAGAAGCAGACTACACCTACTTAAACGTAAACCTGACACCCAAAGGACCTCATCAATCCATCGGCCAGGGAATCAAACCAGGAAAAACCACTGTGCAGCACCAAATTTTACAAGTTTGCTCACTTCATGCTTGTGCTTGGCAGACTGAAGAGGCAGATGATGGAGGTCAGCAGCAAGACGACACAAGGAAAAGTAAACTACAAAAGCAGAATTGATTCTTCTTTTTTCAGTCTTGTCACTCTTTTATTTGGAGATTCTTTTTCAAAACATCGTGGCATTGAACAGTACTGACACCTGATATCATTATTAAGAAGAAAGAGTCTCATTTTTAAAAGTGGTTTGGCCAATGAGCCAGCCGGCTTCATCACGACCAGATGAGCATGAGTGTAAGAGGTCAGCCCTATGTTCACAGATATCCATCCATCCATCCATCCATCCATCCATCCATCCATCCATCCATCCATCCATCCATCCGATTCAATTTATTTTAATTTAATTATTTAATTTTATTTTAATTTTAAAAAATAAAGAATGAACAGGAGCAACAGTAACAGGCTGCACACACTCTTGGTACACTGTACGCTAAGAGCATGAAGCTGTGAAGTCTGAGTGGTAAAGGGTAGGGTGGAGGCATGAAAAAAAAAAAAAAGAAATTAATCCCAACAGCCTTTATCATCATGATGAATGTTTGCTACCACCTGCTCCCTCTTTTTGTTTGGCTCCAGACTTCCTTATTGGACTTTCATCACTCGAAAAAAAAAAAAAAAACATTTAAAAAAAAGGAGCACAACTTGGAAAAAAATATACTGTATGAAAAATGCACTACTTTAAACGCACTTCACGTGCTCCAGAGTCTGCTGATGCTCCTTTTTTTTTGTAACACTCTCTTTTGTTAAAGATGGCACATTTGCACATATTATAACAGAGGCTGTAATGTTTTGATCCATCACATTTGGAGCTGTTGATTCTGAGTATTGATACTGAGAAAGAGACACTCAGTATGTTTATGTATGTAAATTTAACTGGGCGTCACTGAGGGAAATGTTTGCTTTACCTACCAATACTAATCCAGAGATTTTGTGTCCGGTGGTCCTCCAGAGTCCTCAGACTCCGTCGACAGAGCAGCTTGATGAGGGTCCCCTGTTCGGAGACACTCAGGGTTCGGAGGGCAGCGCTCAGGCCTTCCTGTCCGAGATCAGCGAGGAGGACGTTGAGGTGCTCCGCCAGAGAGAGGAGGCTCTGCTGCAGATTGAAGTAAGAACACATTCTAATATTTCACAGACATGAAGAAAACCAAGAGTTCTCTGGTTTACTGACACACACACACACACACACACACACACACACACACACACACACACACAAACAAAAGACAGCTCTGTAAGGAATAGCGCTCGGGTAATGCCCATGGATGAAGAATTATGGGTCCCTGGGTACACGTATGCTCTTCATAGCAGAGGGCCTTGGGTCAGGATCCCCACGGGCTGCAGCACTGCTGCTGCTTACAAAATGCACCTTAACTCTGTGTTCTGTTAATATCAGAGATAAAAGGGTGCTGCCAGGATCTTTTTTATTTTTAGTTTTTTTTTTACCACAGCTGATTCAGAGCGACAACTACAACCACAAACATAGTCTTAACATTTTATTTGCTGGTAGACAGTTTGATAGAAAACCACTAAGGTAAAAACAGAGCTTATTTCCTTTCATTTATTCCAGCCAATGATTTTACTGTTTACTGTACAGCGCTTCACTTTCCTCACGTTGTTGTTATGTTTTAGCCTCATTTCAAAGTGGAAGAAATTCAGTTGATCCCCTCACAAATCTTCACGATAACACCCCATAATGACAACATATTTTTTTTATATTATTATTTTTTAAATAAAACCATCAGACATCACATGTAGATAAGTCTTCACAGGCTTTGCCTTGAAGCTCTAAATGTCGCTCAGGTTCATCCTGGTTCCTCTGATCCTCCTTGAGATGTTCCTACAGCTTCACATGTGGTCAATTCAGCTGATTGGACCTGATCTGGAAAGGCTCACACCTGTCTACATAAGGTCCCACAGGTGACAGTGCATGTCAGAATGTGAACCAGGCACAAAGTCAAAGGAACTGTCTGTAGACCTCAGAGACAGGATTGACTCCAGGCACAAATCTGGATCCAGGGTCCAGAAACATTTCTGCTGCTTTGAAGGTTCTAATGAGCTCAGTGGACTCCATGATGGAGAGAGGAGACCCTCCCAAAGGACAACCATCTCTAGTAATCTCAGTAAAAGGCTCCTGGCAGCCCGCCTGGAGTTTGACAAAAGGCCCCCGAAGGACTCTGAGACCAGGAGAAAGAAAACTCTCTGCTCTGATGAGCCAAAGATTGAACTTGTGAATGCCAGGCGTCATGTTTGGAGAAAATTAGGCACCGCTCATCACCTGGACAACACCATCTTTACAGTGAAGCATGGTGGTGGCAGCATCATGCTGTGGGGATGTTTTTCAGCAGCAGGAACTGGGAGACCAGGATTGAGAGGAAGATGAATGCAGCCATGAACAGAGACCTCCTTGGATGGGAACCTGCTCCAGAGAGCTTTAGACCTCAGACTGGAGCCACGGTTCATTTTTCAGCAGGACAACGACCCTCAGACCACAGCCAAGATATCAAAGGAGGGGCTACAGGACGACTCTGTGAAGGTTCCTGAGGGGCCCAGCCAGAGCCCAGACTTGAATCTGAGCTTGAGACATCATATTCAAAAAGACTTTAGGCTGAAACTGCTGGCAAAGGGGCATCAACAAGGTGCTGAGCAAAGGATGAGAAGGCTTGTGATAATGGTGACGTCTTAGTTTTTTTTTTTTTTTTCTTAAAAAAAAAAACAAACAAACTTGCTTTTTTTTAAGAGTATTGTATGTAGAATTCTGAGAAAAAAATCATAGACACGATAAACAGTGGATGTCAGTCACTGGTTTCCTGCAGACAGAATAAACAGCTCTTGTGAAATGAGAGACCATTCTTCAGGATTGGCGATTTATTGAAACTGTAAACACACACACAGACAGACACTGTGTTTAACTTAAAATACACAAGCAAACATCAGAGTTACTTTACACATTCATGTTTGCGTAGAAAGCCTAAGTTTTGTCATCTAAAAACAGATGCTATCTTAGTTTGAAACAGACTGCTAGCTTAAAGCTAGTAAATAAGCTAATGGAAAATACCATTGACATGCCAACCAAACTAACATCACCTCATTTTTTTCCTGTGCAAACAGCTGATTAGGGTGAAACAACACTTCACACACGGAAACTTAATGGCATACAGTGGAGGCCAAAATCATCTGTACGGCTGACAGATCTGGAAGGGTTCACCTTTCTTTTTCCTCAAAATCCTGATCCTGAAACATGCAGATGTTTGCTCGAGCTCAACCAATCTCAGATGAAGTGTGTCCTTCTGTTTTCTATCCCCTTTGAACTTTAATATTTGGTTTGTCCACCTTTAGCAGCAGTTACAGCAGCTCATATCTCTGACATACAGTCGATATATTTCCTTAGAGCTTTAATGTTACCCCATGACTTCAGCAGCTCAAGACAAAGGCTTTCCTTTGAATGTTCAACATATCTGTCCACTTCATGACTGAGTACAACCCAACGATGACTTATATATTTTAATATTTATTTATTAATTAATTTACTTATTTTTATAGGTATTTTCGTGGCCAAGTAAACAAATTCACTGAAGCCTCTTAGAGATGTTAGGTGTTCTGATAGTTCTGGTCTGCTTTCTAACTTTACAATGAATAGACGTAGTCACCTATCTCTTACAGAGTTTTGAAGCCTATTGTTTAAGGAGCCATGTTGGAAATGCTGAACTCTTCTCTCACATTAGGATGAGGCTAAGAAGCAGCTCTTAAACATGCATGAACTGTTGTAGATAGCAGGTCGCTATTTTACTAAGCACTGTGGCTAATTGTGGCCTCATACAAGCCTGTGGCTGATACCATAATCACTACTTCTAGCTTCATCTGAAAGACAAAGTCAAAAGGAGCAGAAGTCCACTGAGACAACAGAAGCTCAATAGCAAAACAAGCCGGTGGCTGTGAGAGCCAGCATCTTGCATCGTGCATTCACAGCCAGTAGCCTGACGGAGTAGAAAAAAAAAAAAAAAAAAAAACCCTCTGACTTAAAGTCACACCTGAATCCAACAGAATTTCTAACGTCCAAGCACGCCCAAAGGTCTGAGTGACCAGTTTATTATGAAACAGTCCCTTTTGACTGGATAATTTTACCTCCAAATAAAACAAGGAAACATTGTAATTACATGTTTTCCTTCTCATTATTATTATTATTATTATTATTATTATTATTATTATTATTATTATTATTATTATTATTATAATTATTATTATTATTATTATTATAGTAAAGAGAGTCAGGAAGTTAAAAGGTGTTATAAGAGGGATGTTCACTTGCTGGTTTCAGTCTGTGAACCTTCTTCTTTTGAGTAAAAGTCAGCCTGCTGAACTCCTCTGCCCTGTCCTGAAATAACAGTGAGATCCCACTGAGGCAGCGTGGTTTGGCATGCCACCCGGAGAAAATGATTTCCTGGCTGTTAATGATCAAATTTTCCTCTTCTACATTTACCGTAAAATGTTGTCCCTCTGCAGATACATTTCCAACATGCATGGCCTGGCAGCCAAAAAATTGCCACTCATGGTTCACTTTCCCACTCATGTATCCCCAGCCAGGAAACAAAATCCCAACTGCCAACCTCCTGATCATAAGCCTGTTTACCAATACTCTCTGAGGGCTACATCCACTAAACCATAGCAACTTGTCTCATATGAGAAATGTTTCCAAACACATCAGTATGCTCTGTCCTCTTTCACACACAACAAAGTAAAGAAGCCTGGGCCGTTTACCTTTAAAGCAGTCAGGAAGGCGTCAGACAGAAAACACCTGAATCTTAAACTCTCCCATTGAAAAGAAATCAAGAAAAAAAAAAAGAGAGAAAAACAAACTACTTATTTGTTTTCTCTCTAAAATGCCTCCTAGGAGGCCAATACATGCCAGGTTAGTAACTAGAAACTCAGACAGGCTCTGTTGTTTTCTCACACTTCTAAAAGCTTATTAGTATTTTGTCACAGTACCCCCATGCTGCTGCAGGATATTGAATGCTACCCAATTACCAGGTGCTTATTTAGACTTGTTTGTTCTTTTACCTGGGTAAAATGTGTGTGGAATCATAATGCCCGAACACTTCACTTTTAAAGCCATCAGGAACACTACAGCATTATCTGGACTCTGCTCTGTGACGTCTGGATCACCGATGTATAGTAGATGAACAGCTCCTTCATTGCGCACTTCATTGCTCTAAGACTGCAAGGGAAGCCCAGCTTCCCCTAAAATGTCCCCAAATAAAGTGTTGATATGTCCTGCTGTGTGTACATATTTTTACAATATGCGCTAGAATACCTTCATCTTTTCTTCTGAATCAGCTACTTATCACAGGTAACTGGTGCCACTTCCTTCTCATTCATCCCCGCAGCGTCTGAGCGCTTTAACACAGTTGGACGCTGAGCGTCTTCAGACTTCAACAGTGTAGGGTAGAGTGGGTTGTTCCACTGTGGAAACTGGACAGTCATTGGATAAACGCTGGGCTTTGTCCCGCCCATCGGACGCTCAGCGTCTCTGGGGGTCTATGAGGCAGTGGGCTGGCCTGGACGCTCAGCTTCTACATTATGATTGGATGATCTTTCTGAGGCTGAATCCCTTTTTGATTGACAGTGAAATGAGCCAATCAGCGATCTTGAAGTAAAACTCTCTACCGGAGACTTTCTAACTTCTACATTTAGTTGTTCTGGACTGATCCGGAGGCTTTAACGATCCCCAGCGAGTTTACCTTTCTTAAAAACGACGAGCGTTGTGTTTAAAGATTCACTCTCTTTTCACCAACAAGCAGCTACAGCTGCAGGTGTAGAGAGGAGCCTCTCCTGTTTAAAGTGGCTCAAGTCTTACACCCGCAACACAATGGGCCAAGGCCGCTGAAGCAGTCTAGCTCTGCTGGCCATTGAGAGAACACTGGTAAAATCCCTGGAAAAGACACCTAGTTGGTAAGACAGGGTCACAGATCATTTCCTTGAAAAGGAACGGAGGGTAGAATTTACGTTTAAATGAATAAACAAATTTATGATGTAGGCCAGAAAAAAATTGAGCTTCCCCTCCTTGACTGATTTTTTGGTTTAAAATGAGAAAGTCAATAAGACTTGGCTGCTCCACAAACCAAACATGGCCTCCCCCTTCACACCTGCCATAATTACAGAATGGCAAATGGGCTTTATAAGCCTACTGCTCAGATGACCTTTACAGCTTATTGTGTGGAAGGACAGCGTTACATGTCAGCACAGGAACTTGGGTCATTACTTCCTCTGCACACCATCAAACAGTACTAGAGTTTTTACGATGATGTGACCCTGCAGATAGTACTTTATGGTGTCAAAACAAAATCACGATTTAAATTTTGGCAGACTGAGACATCTAAGAACGAGTCAGCACACAACTGAAGTGAGAGCTCACCATGGCCTCAAGTGAGGGAGTGGTTTAACTGCTTAAATTTAACACCACATTTGTAATGTTTGTTTGTTTAACCAGCTGATATTTAACAGAACCCAGAAATGAGGCAGAGGGCAGATGGCACGTTTTAAAGGGGCTTTATTGCTCCACAGAAAGATACTTTGATCTGATCACAAGATCCACAGAGGCAAACTGCAGGCTGAGTTTCACAGAGGGAGTTTTGGCTGGGCAGGTGTAAGCTGGGCTGCAGAGTTCTTTGGGAGGCACTGGAGGAGAAGGGAGAAATTGAATGCTTCCTTGTGTTTCTGTTGGACTTACCTTTCTATTCTACAGAAATTACTGATACTCATCAGGAGTAGTGCCACTCAAGAAGCTTGAATCCACTGGCACCGGGCAGTCTTCAGGAGAGGCTTTAGAAGCAGGTGCCGCTTATTGCTGATTCCCAGCAGGTGCGCGCAGACCCAGCGCAGGAAAGTCACAGCAGACACAACAACATTGAACTCAAAATGAAACCTTAAAGTTTAGGTCTTTTTTTCCCTGCCTTTATTTTGTCCCTATGGTGCACCTGTAGTATCTTTACTACTATCTTGACTCACAGCTAAAAAATAAATCTCTATTTTTCTCTCTGGTGATTTATAAACTCTTTTTTCAGCCTCTGTCTGAAACACTTTGTTTTAGCTGCTGTCTCTTTAAGACTCCCCGCTCCACAAACCCCCTTCACTCTGATTGGCCAGCCTTCTGGAGGCCTGTCAGGGGTAGGGTCACGGACAGACATAGGTGTTTGTCCTGTCCCTACAATTTGTCATACCTGTAAGGAGATCCTTAGATGACATCATCATTTCATGAAAATCTGGGGCTTCAAAAGAGTCCATAAAATCCTCACTGTAAATGTACCTGCGCCAAAAACAAGGATATGACATGTGCACAAAACGGTTCAGATAAAAACGGTTTGTACGCTCATCTGCTCCCAATGTTCTCTTTATAAACCAGGATCCTTTAGGAGAAGTGCACACGTGAAGAGCCGCAAATTCCGGCTCGTCACGCCCATAGTCAACCATAAATGATCAATGCAAAGCACCTCATGAATGAAAATGCATACAAACGAGGGCTGGAGGGCTGGATTTCAGGGCTGGATTTCAGGGCTGGATCGTGGGACGAGAAAACAAATTTTCTGGGCCAGAAACAGGAGTTTGTGAAAGAAGTGAGGGATAAAATGGACATATGGGTAATATACAGCAGCATGGGATCACAAACTCCACAAATAAACAGAGGATGATGCCACCTCACTTGTGCATCCATCCTGTCCTATGAGCCAAAACATCCACCGCTTATTGGGCATCAGTGTTTACATGTTTACAGGACACACACTAACTTCTTCATATAATTACAGAGAGGAATGTGTCATTCAGCAGTCTCTCTCACTCTGTAATATCAATAATCAAAGGTTTGATTGACGAACGAAAACTTTTAATTGCTGTCTACTTCTTTTGTTGGAAACTCCATCTGCTCTGTGACTATTTCTGAGGATATGTCAGTCTGATGATCATGTCAGAGACGCCCAAACTTCATCTGCACACTTATTAACAGAATAAATACCTGCAGCTGATTTTGTGCTTAGTAAGGAGAAGGCAAATTGTGTGACGCCTCTTTGCATCTTGACGCAAACATCTTTATTCAAACTAAAAACCACACTTGATACTGAAAGATATTAATGAAAACTGGAGGTTCTATGGTTTCTGTGTTGAGTCTCATTTTTAAATCTACATCAGTTATTATATTACTTTCCGGTCCTGTGAGATCTGACCGGGATAATGAAGGTGAGATAGCACTGAGGAAACTTATATGTAGCAAACTTTTATCCAATTTCTTGTTCTTATGTTTATATACTGTCATAATGAAAGTGAATTATTGGAAATGGCTCATGACACATGCTCGATTAAAGCCTAAATAAAAGTGCTGGTTTGAATGATTCTGATGAGGTGGATTTGTCTGGAGTTTGATATTTAGTCAGATAAAATGTAGGAGAGACATCAGTATGGATCTGCAGGCGTCAATTCACCACTTCACCATCTGTCTTTCCCCCTATCTCCAAAATGTTTGTGTGCAAAGTTCAAAATTGCCAACTTTATCTTTATAAATCCCAACCTTTGTGTGAGAAGTGGCGTGCACCACTTTAAAGCCCTGTTTTTTTGCAACACAAGCTTTATTTATGAGCCCCTGGTGTTATTTGTAGAAGAGTGTTTTGATCAGTTTACAGACAGATTAGGGGATTTATACAACATATGAATAAGTCGAAATGAGAAAATCTGCATGCGCTCAGTCTGAAGATCCAGCTTTGATACTTTAAATTCATGTACCCTCTCTTTAAGTGAATTAGCTTGAACATCTGCTCAGCCAACTCCCTTTAAGCATGGCTGTTTAAAAAATAAAGCAGTTGTTCCTCAGAATAACATGTTGAAATAAATCATTGTCAGGGTGTGTAAAATCAGGTTTCTTTATTTAGGATGAAAGGTGTCTTTTTGATTTATCCCAGTTCAAAGGCTTCATTTCTTTTTATGTCACTATTAGAAAACATCTTCATTTTCCTGCTTCTACAAAGCTGCATGACACGATGCATTAAAGGAAGAGTTAATCCATTTCTCTTCATGTGGACACCAGCTGTGATGTAAACATCCCTCCTGATCTGCTTCATCAAACGCTGTGTTTGAAACACATAGCGTTAACTTTAACCATCCATCCCAGAAGTACAAGGCAGCACTAAAAAAAGAGCAGCCTTCCCCGAGGTATCACAGCCTGCTTTTTCAAAGGGCCAGCCTACATGTGGCTACACAGCTTTGGCCTGCAGGTTTCCCTACAGTGGTTTGAAGACTGATGATAATGTTTGAACAGCACTTTGCAGCATAATGAAGATGTATCTCCTTACCCAGTTGGAGCTGTCTGAACTTCATCAACGCCTCAGATCAGCTAATCCCACCACAGGAGTCAGGCTGAGTAGGAGCGAGAGGAGCAAGAGCATCAATCTCTTCCTGCAGAGTGACACCGTGAAAGAGCGACGGCACGAATGACAGCTTCATTTCAGCCCCGCTGTCGAGATGAGCCAGCCAGAGGATCGGTGCTCAGACAGGGCTGCCTGGCTGCACTTTAGTCATAGCTTCATGGATGAATGTCATAGTCAGTGCTCAGGCAGGTGCTGAGGCTTGACGTCCTCCTTTGAGGAGAGTGATAGTATCTGACAATGTACTTTTTCACCTCTGTGCCACCCTCCCTGCCCAGTCCCTTCATGGCACCATGTCAGCAGAGTTTATGTGGACACTAAAACACCCCCATTTCTTTACTGCTGCTCTCCCAGAGGACCCAGGCAGTCTCTATCGTGTCACCGTTATCAGTGCTGTGCTCTGCACAAGAGGTTCAATGTAAAGTTGAGGCTAATTTTGGCCTTCCTCAGACACCGGACACAGGTCATCAGACTAAAGCTGGTCTGGAATCCTTTTCACACACGTTAACACCATGCTCATGTTTCCTCCAAATTCAGTCCAAGACCTGTTAGTTTTATTAATATGTGAGAGACTGAATAAGTCAGGTGATGCTGCTACACCTGGATTTCTGTTTTCTAAACCTCGACACCTTCATATGTTGAAGAAATCCCTGAATCTATCTGTAAACTCATCAAAACACTCTGATATTCAAAAACAAAACAAGGTAAAATCCTTCAATGTTAGCTCCATTAGCCATGTCTCTGTGAATAGCATGATGCTAGTCTGCCCTCTGGTATTCCCTCTGGTGCTGGGATGGTTGGCTGTCTTATTAGAGATAGATCTTGCATTCTCCATAACCATGTGTGGAAGGACAGGTTGATGTCGACTCTTCTTAGCACCAACATACTACAGGCTGCTGCTGTTCTGGTGTGGAAACAATACAACCATTGTTGTGTATTGTGTACATGTAGGATCCCCCGGACACACAGCAAAAAAAAAAAAAAAAAAAAAAAAAAGAAAAAAACTGCAGAAGTGAGCAGTTTGGTGTCCATGGCCACCAAATGAGACAAAAAGTAAAGACAGGCTCCAAATACAAAGGGAAGAAATTAAGTAGAAGAAAAGGACAAGGGAGAGAGAGAGCTGCTGCAACAAGAGGCCACTCGAGGAGCACCTAGCTACAAGAAAAAGACAACATGATAACTATTAAAACAAAACAACAATAAAAAAATCGAAATATTTGAATAATTTGTTAAAATATAGTATTCTAAAATTCTAAAAGCAGTTGTAAAAAGGTGAGTTTTTAACCTGGATTTAAAGGAGCTGAGAGTTTCAGCAGACCTGATGCATTCTGGGAGTTTATCATCAAAGTTAGATATGCCCTCAATGGCTTCTCTTTCTCAGCAAACCTTTTATCTGCCATCAGCATCTGTTTTAAGATTATTTAAAATATTAGTAAATACAACCCCAGTTCCAATAAAGTTGGGACATTGTGTAAAACATAAATACAAGCAGAATACAATGATTTGTAAATCTTGTTTAACCTACACTGTGAATAAAAAAATACCTGCATCTAACTTATAAAAAATAAGGCAAGCTATTGCATCGGTCTTTTTAAGTTGAGTCAACTTCAAGACTTTTTAGGTAGAATAAAAATGATTTTATTACTTTACCTGAGCTCATAAAAATTAAGTTGAGTTAAACCAATACTACTGATAATACCTAGTTGGATTAATCAAGAAAATTAAGTTTATCCAACTAGGGATTAGCAGTGGTATTGGTTTAAATCAACTGGATTTTTATTAGTTTGATAAACTTAATTTTCTTGATTGATCCAACTAGGCATTTTTAGTAGTATTGCTTTAACTCAACTTAATTCGTATGAGCTCATGTAAAGTAATAAAATCATTTTCATTCTACTTAAAAAGCCTTAATTGAGATGATGAATGTACTTCTGGTTATTCACCAGAAGCACATCCATCTCAATTAATTAATTACACTGTAAAATTTATCATTAAAGCACAGTTTCTAAGTAGACTTTCTTAGTGAAAAGCAACAATTTCAAATGAAGAACAAGCTGAAAAGACATTTGAAATATGTATTTTTAAAATGCTTAACTTCTGGCATAAATATAGCCATAATGTACAAAATTCAGCATAACAAAGATGGCACAGCGATAAAAGTTAGTCGACTGACTGAGCAACCGAGCGAGGGCGCACACACACTGGAAACTGTTTAGTGGCTCAGCTGCGTTGCCACAAAACTTATTTCTTAAAAGTTTAGCTTTGTCTTAAACATGGCCAAAAATGTATGTAACTTGAACACAACCAAACATAGAGAAGTCAGTGCAATCCTCTCAAAACACTCTTTGCCAACCACCATGGCAACCAATGTAAAAAAAAACAAAAGCAAATCTCACACTGTAAATGTGGCTGCAAATGTATATATATATATATATATATATATATATATATATATATATATATATATATATATATATATATATATATATATATATATATATATATATAAAACATCAATCTAAAAACTAATAAAAATTTAACTCAGCTTGTTCAGCAAATTAGTGTACTTGGATGTTGGTTTGGGACGCATCATATTCATACCAAGAAAGAGCCTCTGATAGACTTCAAATGTGTGCACCAGTTTTGCAGGATATTTCAGCTCAAGGGCATAAATCAGTCCAAACAGAAGACAGCATGCCTTTGCCAGTTTGGGCAAACCTCTGATGACTGGGTATCTGTCAATGACGATGCTGACAGTATCCAGCTGATGGCACACGTAAATCTTCATTGGACAACAACTCAGCGCCGCATGCACCTCATTTTCAAGTCCCTTTTGGTGGAGAGAAAGAAAGAAAATAGTTTGGTGAGCGAGGTAGTACAGATCAAATAGATAAGTAGCTTTAAGCCTAACACATACATTATGGTCACTTATCAGGTCCTCTTGATGGCCCCCCATGTACTCAATCAAGCATCTCAGGACCGCCTCCCTTCTCTTATCAACAGAGACAGTTGTGTCCTATGAAAAAGTAAGGAAGGATATGGTAGAGGAGACAGTAAAGGAGAGTAGAAGAGGGGAGAGGACATGAGATTACATGAGAGGAGAGGTGTTGGATGTAATAAAAAAATATTTAACATGAGATTATTTTTTCCCTCTTACCTGGATGAGTTCCAGCATCCGTGACTTGATCCTTTGGCCCACAGCTCCTCCCTTTGCATGGAGTGGTATGTCATTAATTCGGCAGAACTCCTCGCTGATCTGTAAGCAGAAGGATGCCATCTTTATCACATACTGAAGGGGATAGGGGTATATTCTTATTTAAGATACATGCTTGAGTTTTAGGTAACATTTAGTTTTAGCCCACACATCAAATAAACATTCATAATGAGCTCTAATCAAGTAGTAAAGGGACATAGTCACCATATTTGTATTTTTGAATATAAAAAGTAATGAATTAAGTTACTTTACCTTTGTGGAAAAATCTAAAGAACACATGCTAACATTTCCACAAACAGCCTTTAAGGGGATTCTCACATCATTATCAGTCATTGTGGGAAGATTTCAAATGGGTGAGTATTTTTCACTCCTAAATTCATCACCCATACCTGTAAATAAACATGATTTTGATTTGTTGATTTTTAGCTCACCTGTGATTCTTCAAAGAGGGCAGGCCATCTTACCAGGAGATCTGAAACACTTGGGGTTTGACCTACAATCTCCTGTCTTCTGGAACTGAAGGTTCTGACATCATCTCGTTTATAACTCTGGCATTACTCTTTTTCTTTGACTTCGAGATCAGCTCCAGCTTGACACTTTCAAGGGATTCATCTGTTTCCCCTTCAGGATGAGGGGGGAGGTAGTTAACCTCAGCTTTCCTTGCTTTTTTTACATTCCTAGCTTGTGTTTTTCTTCAGGAGTCTTGTGCTTTAGAGAATTAACCTTAAGTTCTAGAACTCCATGCACTCAAAGTTTGCTTCTGTAATTTCCTGCTTTATACTTAAGCTCTGTTGCCATCCATAGAGACCATTGAAAGAGCCTGGTTCCTTCAAACATTGGTGTTCCTTTATGAGAGCTTCTGCAACTGCACACCGTTGTGCATCATTTGGGTATGGGGTGTATGCAAAGATTGCCTCAGCTAAGCACTCCAGAATGTTGGACTTGAGACCAGGGGAAAACTTTTCTTTGTACAGAAGGGAACCATCTCTGAGGTAGTTTTCATTGCCTTTTTGAAGTGCTATCTCTGTGTTGTATGCAAACTTTGGAATAGGAAACTCAGCAGGCCACAGCTTTTGCATTCCAGGGCTGCAGGGAGGGAGTATTACTGTGTCATCCGAATCTGGAGAGACAGACTCACTTGATGTTGATGGTAGAGACTCATCTTCTGCCACGGAGTTGGAGAAGGAGCACTCTGAGAGCTCAGATTCATCAACAGTTGTTACAATTATTGTAGGCGGTACATACACTATCTTCAGTGTGTCCTTAGGGTCATCAGTTGAGCTTAATGTGATGAAGTCATCAAAATCTGGGTCCACTCTTGTACAGTATGTGGTATTCCAGGAAGACAAAGTTTCTTTATTTTATGATCTAGGATGACTCGAAACTTCACAGCTGCAGTCATATCGATTAAGTAGCCTAAAAAAAGATGACAGAACAAGGAATGAGGTTTTTTTACATTCAGCTATGCAGCAAGTGTTCTGTTTTTTTCTGAGTAAAGAAGAGTGAAAAAAATGAAAACATTGATCCTACTACAACTACAACTTCAAGAGACCAATGAGGATAGTGGGTGTATTTTTTTTTCTTTTTACTGAAAACAGACTGTCTTTCATTTAAATGTCTGGAAGTGCCCAATTATTAAATAGTCAAATCATCTTTTAGTAGTCCCCTATGAATTGATATACTGGTGTTAAATGGCCACAATAATCGTCTCATGTTGATTGCAGGCCTCTGAATTGAATCAAATCAAAATCGTATCAGACAAGACTTTGTGATAAGGAATATCAAATCAATCAACATACCTTATCATTACACTCCTATAGAGAGATAAGATGAATGCCTTTAAGACAACACACAAACACTCTACTAATTAGTCCACCAAATATGTGTACCTACCATTCCAGACAGATGTGGCGCTTGAGCATCACCATACGCCTTTGCCCAACTTTATTGTCCGACAGTGGATACACATCAGTTAGATCCTTCTGCTCCACAAAAACGACTAGCTCTGTACTCTCCAGCTCAAATCCTCCAAAGTGTTCATCATACCAAGAAATAAATACTTTGCCCACAAAATGGACCCTGGAAAGATGTACACTGGTCTGCCCTGGAGACACTCTTCTTATTCCCTCTTGTACATTTGCATGCAAAACATCTACCGGCACTTGGGATACTCTGGCAGTACTTACAGTGGGAGCTGTTGTAGCTGCATGCAAATGATGAGCAATCATCAGCTGATGTTTGGTTGCAAGGGAAAGGGTTATGTTTCTGAAATTCTCCGTATGCCTCACAATTTGCTTGAAATAACGTAGCTGTCCCTCAAATGATACTCCATGTTGCGTCATTTAATGGTATCTTCTGTCCTACGAGTAGTGGTAGCAGCCTGATGAGGGTCCAGTTTTCATGGCCATTTCCTCGGATACTTCTTCGAGTGGAGAAAGTGATGGGAATAGCCTGTGGACAGTCTGTCTTATCCCCCCACTTGTAGGGAAAAGATCTGATTGTGTTGTGAAGCTCCTGTAGTGTAACATATCCTTTGGCTATGAAATCACTGAAGCACAGTGCTAACTCCATGGGAACAATCCCCTCAAAAAGATCATGTAAAATATCAGGAGGATAGCCTTCAAGCAAGTGAAAATGGCTTAATTTCTCTGTCAGGGGGCAAAGCCTTTTCACCCCAAAGCAATGGGTTTGTGCAGGGTTTTCTTTTATGGTCTGAACATGTACAGAATAATCCTCCTTTGTATGGATGGGAAAAGCAGAGACAGAACCTACAAATGTATGGCCCTGAGAAGCTTTCGACAAAGCCAGCCAATGCATGTGTTTCAAGATTGTCAGCAACGACACCAAAAACAGTTCTTTTGACTGTTCTCTCAAGGTTGGGAATCAATATACCATCTTTTTCCAGTGTAGCTATGTCCTCCAAGAGTGGCTCGAGAACTTCCGAGTAGCCAAACCTTTTAACATCATCCGCTTTGCACAAAAGCGCAAGATAGGCTGAGGTGAGTGTGGATCGAAAACAAGATGGGACATCTGCCAATATCCAGTACACAGGAGTTATCTTGTGCTTTTTTCGAGATGTTCCTAGCTGATTACACACCTCAAAATCATCTTAATACAGGAATATAGAGATTCTACGCTCCTCTGAATAAAAAAAATCACTCTCTTTATAGATGGCACCATCATGAAATGATCTGTACTGTGTAGGAATACTTGCACATCCATCTTCAGCGAGGAACTTTTCCCTGATATCATTACTGCTTAAAATTTGTTTCAAGGATCGTAGAATTGGAACATGTTGTCAGCTCCTATTTTCACGTGGATCAAGAATATATTCATCTGGTTCCACGACGTTAAACCTTTGAATGAAATACTGCCTTCTCTTAAAAGCTGATGACAGAGGACCAGACTTATCAAAAGCCATGCTCATAGGGCTGGTGTTGGTTAATTTGTCAACCAAAGATGTGATGACGGTGTTATCAACAGTAAAACCATTCTTCTTTAAGTTTGACTCAACAATGCCTCTGATAATTGGCATAGATGCTGATGACACAAACAGCAGCTCATCAACTAATTCGTCAATACATCTATTTGAAACATTATGCACACTTTCCAATTTAAGCAGAAAAGAAGCTATATGATCAACAAGTAAATGCCTGTCATCCTTTTCCAAGGAGTGTGGAGCTAAGCTTGTTCCTTCTCCAGTACCAAAAGTCTCAGTCTTTTGCTTTCCCAAAATAACGGTTCCTTTAAAATCAGTCATAGTATGAGGTGTATGCTTTCCATAAACATTGGTTTGAAAATTGCATCCTACAAACATACAGTCAACTGTCTGGTTACTTTTAAGGTCTTACACAACAGGCATGTAAAAGACATGATAGCCTCAAGTCTCTGTGTCTGACTTTCCACATGGTATCAAGATAGATGCGTGTACATACTATTCCAGGTTTTGAAGATGCATGGACATTACAAGTAGATACAGGGTAATGACTGACTATGGCTAAAGGTGCCATGATGCAGTCGATAAGTCCAGCTCATTTTAACCTACAACATAATGTTAGGAATCAAAAGGTCACAAAAAACATGAATTACACAATTGATTCATCATCATAATCATCATATTCTGAGATAATTCTCAACTCTTGTAGGCCTAAAACGCCTGCCAAAATAATTGTAAGGGTAATTTTGGCTGATTACTCTGGCTAAACAATTTTATACTCATGTACACATTTATTTATTTACTTGTGTTTGTATTCTCACATCTATTTCAACATGTGTGTGTATCAATCTCTACTTCCTCTTACCTGGGTACCTGTGTTGTAGGAAGAGTCCAGGTGTTGAGTATCTAAAAGACAAAGCAAATATGTCAGAAAATGAATTTAGTGGAAAATAAGTGTAAAACTTCATTTATGGCACAGCATTAAATTGCATCAAATTACACAAAATCAAACTTGCATACAATTTTTAAAAAATGGAGTCGCATCAAGCTGAAAATTTTTCATTTCAGGCACGTCACGGGTTGCCATGCCACGACTTCTAATCAGCGTTGACTTCACCTCCTTGGCTGTGTATGTTGCTCGGAGATCGGTTGTTGCTTAAAAGACCACGTTTGTTGGTTAACTCGTAGGAGTTAGCTTAAATTTATCATGTGTGAAGGCAGGTAGCTAAAGTGCAATTAGCTAATGTTAGCTGAAAAACAGGACCTCTAAAGTAAGCATTGCAAGTCACAATGATTGTTTTAGCATGACTAATCACTCAGATATATTTGCTGAACTTACCAGGTTTTTTTCCATGAAGGAAATGGGCGCTGTAGGGAAGATGCCAATGGCCATGTGTTGCCTGCAGTCTGCCTCCTCTGCTGCCTTTGCCGCCAAGCTTCATGGGTAGTCAGTAACCTCAACTCAATTTTTTCATTTAAGGACTACTATGAATTTTCCATGTAAAGTCAAATTTATGTTTCATGTACACAACAGTCACATGGACAAAATTACTCAAATATAATGTGTCAGTAGCCCTTACAATAAATTTATATATATATATATATATATATATATATATATATATATATATATATATATATATATATATATATATATATATGATTTAGCATTTTAAGTAGAGTCAAAGTATTTTTTATACATACACTACAAAGACAAGATGTTTATCGTTCAGAATGATTAACTTGATTGTTTTTTGCAAATATTCACTCATTTTGAATTTGATGGCTGCAACACATTCCTAAAAAGTTGAGACAGGGTCAACAACAGACTGGGAAAGTTGAGGAATGCTCCAAAAACACCTGTTTGGAACATTCCACAGGTGAACAGGTTCATTGGAAACAGGTGAGTGTCATGATTGGGTATAAAAGGAGCATCCCTGAAAGGCTCAGTCGTTCACAAGCAAGGTTAGGGTGAGGTTCCCCACTTTGTGAACAACAGCGTGAACAAACAGTCCAACAGTTTGAGAACAATGTTTCTCAACTTACAATTGCAAAGAATTGATGGATTTCATCATCTACAGTCCATAATATCAAAAGATTTAGAGCACCTCTCTGTTTTTTTCTTACTCTTCTTTTCTACATTATTTCCCTTTTGCCTCCTCGTTGCTTCATCTAACCGCCATTCTGCACAGTCATAACCTTCCTTCCTCATCTTAAAAACAGTATGATTCTTTTACTCAGGTTTTATTTCGCTCTAACTCCAAAACATTTACAAATATTATATTCAGTTTATAACAAGTCTGCTTTAAACAATATGACACATACATTGATCTGAGCTTCCCCTCAAACATTTCTCACATCATACTGTCCTTAACCCATTAGACAGACCAAACTGAGAGACTTGTTGGTCTAGTCTAATGCTGCCAAAGATGAACAGAGAAGTTCTGAAACTACTGTTTATTGAGCACAGTTCACTGGAGCAACTTAGAGAGACAAAAATGCAGATCACTCAGGGTTCAGTGATTAAGTTTGTGTGAGTATTGTTTCTGAGCATTGCTATATTTTTTTTTCTCATGTTCTGACAGAGGATGGAAGTCAGAACATTAGTCCTCAGCCTCTGCAGCCCAATCCAGCTCCTGTTACACTGTCACCTCATGGCTGCACTTTATATGTTTTGGCACAAGAGATCATTTCATCAAAAATGAATTCATCAAAAAAAAAAAAAAAAAAAAAAAAAAAAATCCTCAGGGCGTAACAGAGGACAGATTTCAAGGGGAATTTGCATACAACACCTGGCCTGGTAGAAAAAAAAAGAAAAAAAGAGGACCACAACAAAGCGTGTCTGTCCTACCAATGAATCTTCAGGACAATCTATCCACAGTTTACCCTTGAGGGGAGGCGCCTCATACTGGAAACGTCCACAAAGTCATCCCAGGAGATACACATTCAGACTTTTTTTAACCCCTTCTCAGTGAAAGTGATTTATTAATGAACATGTTTATTAATCCTGACAATCAAAGCTGCATGGACTCCCCCTCTTTACACACTAAAGCTAATAACACTATGGCAGATCACATACTGCACGCTGGCTTCTGTAAGAAAACAGCAGCCTAACTACTGATACTCCACTTCAATCTGATTATCTGTTGAAGCGTATAAAGACAGGTGTCAGATTCCCCAGGAGTTACACTCTTCACGTCTTTTTCTCTTACTGTCGGAGGAGGACGAGGAAATAATCAACACTGCAGGTGAATGAAAGTGTTTCAGTGTGCACTGAAATGAGTGCAGCTGCAGTCATGCAGACAGTATTCAAACACGCTGCTAATGAACTCTCACACTTTGCTGAGATTTAATTGACGTGAGGGTAAAAGTATTGATGTAAGAGCCTGTTTAATAAAAGATAACTCGGTTACAGTTTTTAATTCAAGAACATTATTACCTTTATTTCATGTGCAATGCAGGGAGATTCAGAGGGCTGAGGTTTGATTAAATTTTAATTAAAATGTTATACAGTGAAAAATGAAAGCAAAGAAAGACACTTCTGTCCTTTTTTTCCCCTGCCTGATGGACTGCCACTGCTAAATACACAGCAATCAATCCTCATACAAACACAGTTAAAGTTTCAGCAAAGTACAAAACCTCAGGCCAAACGTTCCTTCCTCAGTACATCTGGCAGTCTGCTGCACAGTCTGCAGCCATGTGGCAGGGCTTAAAAGTGCCCAAAAACTTTTCAAGAACATTTAACCTTTTTCATACTAAGTCTCCACTTTACAGATTGGCATGCAAAGAGAACTGCACAGCAGGAGTTCGACATCTTCAGGCCAAAATAGAGCAGAAGCTACTTCCAGCACTGAGAGTTTGAGCAAATGCAGAAAAGAGTGTTCTTAAAGATAAGCTAAGTTTTAGAGCTGATTGATGAAAACAAATCTGAATGAAATCTGGAAAAAGGAAACAACATTATTTTTTCATAAAACACACTTAAAGATTGGGTATTGTGCTTTCCCATATGTTAAGCATGGATCTAAAGCACCGAGGCTGCATGTTCAGACTGAGCATGTGCAGATTTTCAAACCTGTACATATTCATATGTTGTAGAAATACCTGAATCTGTCTGTAAATAAGGGGTGGGCCTCAAACACCAAGGTCTTCCCATAGCTCCACCTCCGACAAGCCTCCAGAGGGCTGGCCAATGAGAGAAAAGGGGGGTTGTGGATCGGGGAGCCTTAAAGAGACAGCAGCTAAATGAAGCAGCTCTTTCAGACAGAGACTGAACTAAGAGTTTATATAACACTAGAGAGAGAAAGAGAATTATTTTCAGCTCTAAACAATGAAGGGATACTATGGGGGCACCAGAGGGACAAAACACAAAATGTCCTTCAGTTCACAGAGGTTTTGATGTTGCTGTCATTTTAACCTTCACCACAACATAACTCCATTTCTATATCCATCTCAGTGCATCTCCATTGATTATAGCCACATACAGACCAACAGCAAACCATATAAGTGACCTATAATTCCCACCACTTTCTGAAGGTTCAAACAATGTTTGGTCTTTACTCTGGTGGGTTATTTTTGGAACAACAACAGAAATATTTTATCTTAAACCAAAGAATATGCAGCCATGGAGGCTGTGTGCTGACCCTCAGACCCAAGGCTGGCTATGCAAAAAGTACATATGTAGAAAACAATAATCCAATGGTAAAGAGGTGAACTCCACACTTCGCCTCCATCTTTATCTGGAAATCTCAGCAGAGGAAGCTTCAGCAGACTGTAACCTCTGCCTCTGATCCCTCTCTGCTCGCTGCCCTTCAGGCCCTGCGCTTCGTACTCAGGGGTGTTAGGTCTTTGGACTACTGCCAGAGAGAAAACATGATTTTACATCTATAAACTGTTCATTTAGTATGGGATCAAAAAAAAAAAAAAGTGTCTCCTGCGGTTGGTGGGGTAAAAAAGTCACCGCTATTTTTTCCCCCCTCCTTTTCTCAGCAGTAAGCGTGCGAGCAAATCTGCTTAGCGGTTTTTCTGCTGTGCTTGTGACACTGTGTCCTGTTGCCCGACGCCTTTAGGCTGTGGTTGGAGGTGTGGGGAGAATTTCATATCAGCATTAAGCACATTTATCAAAGAGATTGAGAGAGGGGTGGGGTGCTGGGCGTGAGAGGGAACAGCAGATGAACTTATTTGTCCTCTGCCTGTTCCACTTTGCTCATCCTTATCTTTACACACATACGTGTCTTAGACACTGCTCCATTATTACAACCTTTAACAACTGCACTTTCAGAAAGTTAGGATGCTGGGTTAAATTTTGATAGAAAGAGATGTCTGATGGCTTGAACCCAAACCTTGAAATGTGGCCCAGTGGACCTCCAGATTGTCAAAGTCTAGTTTCTCCTCAGTTGGGGATCAGATGGTAAGAGATGGAAGTGCACAGATTTGTCAAGTTCTTCTCCAAACAACAGAAATGTCTGGAACAGAGGGTTTAGTCTTGTCTGGTGAGGTATGGACTCATTCAAACCAGTGACATATCACAGTTGGAGGTGCGGCGCCGTTGTGGGAAAACAAAACAAATCCTACAAAGAATGATTAAGCAGCTTAATATGATGGTTTGTCGTTATCGTGAATTTTAACCATCCAAGATGTACGGTGCCTCTGGAAAAACCTGTGAACTGGATCACCTGAATCTTATATTAAAGTTCAGACTCCGGACAGGTCTCAGTGTTCCTCTCTTCTGCTCTGTGCTTTGGTTTGTGAATGAAACTTCAAATTCATGCTTTTTGGCTCATTTATTGAAAAAGATGTGACCTTTTTAGTGATGCTGAGTATCTTTAGCTGATGTTCTTGCAGTGGTGGGTTCTGGGCTCACATACTGTCCCAGAGGGTTTTATTTCAAAATGCCGACAAGATCGTTGTCATAACCTTTCATCCCAAGTCCTCCTAAATCAAATTGCTGATGTACAAACCAACATCAGAGTATTTAAATACATTTACCTCCCAGGACTGAACTGCACCAAGACAAATTCTTGTGATCAGCTGTTTTCAGGTATGGTAGAATGAGTAAAACAATCCTAAGTTTAGATGTCTCCTGGTGCTGAAGTCAATATTTGTTTTATGCACAGACTGATCAGACACAACCCCTCAGGGCCATGGTTTCAAAAGTTGGGTCGCAACCCCCTAGAGGTCATGAAACATTGATCAGTCCAAAATGACTTTGGACCAAATAGTAAATGTACCAGTTCTTATATACAGTTGGGAGCAAAATTATTCAACCCCCCACACACCCTAGGTATATTTGGCTAGGTCAGAGCATTACAATTCCCTGATCACACAAACCTGGAAGCATATGAATACTGTTAATTTATTGCAACCTAAGTTGAGGAGAATTCTCATCTAGCCTTCTTGCAATATTTAGAAAATGTAAGAATACAACAAATCACATGGTGCAAAATTATTCAACCCCTTAGGATCAAGTTTATTGTACATTTACAGCAGAGGCTTCAGTACTTCGTGGCATATCCTTTAGCGGTGATGACATCTTGTAGGCGTGCTCTGTACCTCTGAACCAGGTTCTGACAGCGTTCCTTGGGTATCTTTGCCCATTCCTCATGTGAGCAATGGCCTTAAGCTCAGCAATGTTTTTTGGTTTCCATGTTGCCACTGCTTTCTTGAGATCCCACCACAAATTCTCAATAGGATTCAAGTCCGGGGACTGAGAAGGCCACTCGAGGGTTTTCCATGACTTTTTCTCCAGCCAGGCCTTTGTGGACTTTGAGGTATGCTTGGGGTCATAGTCCTGTTGGAGCGTCCAATGACGCCCAAGCTTCAGTTTCCTCACGGATGATACCACATTCTTGCCCAAAATGTCTTGATACTGGGTGGAATCCATGATTCCATCCACACAGTGGAGATTCCCAGTGCCAGACTGGGTTTGGTCTCATCGGTCCACATTACAGTGTCCCAGAACTTCTGAGGCTTGTCCATATTGTTTCGGGCATACATCGGGTGACTCTTCTTATGCCTAGGCTTGAGTAGTGGTGTTCGTCTTGGAGTTCTGGCATGGAACCCTTCAGTGTTGAGTGTGCGGCGCACTGTCCACACAGAGACATCAGTACCTGCTCTCGTCAGGCCTTGCTGCAGCTCCTTCGAGGTCAGTCGGGGATTTTTCACCACCTCTCGCCTCAGGAATCTCCTTGAAGTTTCTGACAACTTCTTTTTTCTTCCCCGACCATGTTGAGTAGCCACAGAACCCTTGGCTTTGTACTTCCATACGATGCTCCCGACAGTGTCCCTGGGTACATTAAGTAACTGGGCAATTCTCTTGTACCCTTTACCTTGCTTGTGCAAAGCAACAATCTCTTCTCGAAACTTCTGGGACCATTCCTTGGTTTTTGCCATCTTGAGACCAGAGGCTTGTGAGGACCACATGGACTGTACCCATTATATACTCTACATAGTACTACTCACATTATGAAAAGCTTCATAGTTGACTGCACAATAATGCATTGTACACCACAAGAGAGTTCCACTGCACAAATACTCTTCTATCCCTAAAAGCTCAAAGGGGTTGAGTAATTCTGCACCTGCCGCATGGACAGAATATACTAACTCTATGCTATGTATCTAATGATTTTGGTGAAGTTCGCTTTAACAGATTATTTTACTTAATCTCTTCAGATCTCATGACTTAAAACAGCTTAAAAGTAATATGTTTTGCCTGAAACCCCAACACAACAGGGGGTTGAATGGGGGTCTGCCATTAAATAATGTAAAAACAAAAATCAAATTGGAGTTTGATTTTTTTTTTTTTTTGTTTGTTTTTTTTTTTTTTCAAAGCCATGTGAACAGAAAATGTTTGATCTGTTTTCCATATTTCTTTGTTGTGAACTCTTAAGATGACCCAGCCATGAGAACGACAGGAGGATTAGTGGATCACAGCTAAATAACTATTTTTCTTGGTCACTTTGGTATATTTCTCGAAACAATTAGCACAAACTGCAAAACCTAGTTGATAACCTTCAGAAGCCTGTCACCTGCTCAGAATGGATAGTTCCTTCATCCAAAGCGAGTATTCATGTCAATGGAAGTGTCAGAGTCATCAAGATGAAAAGTCCTGACACCGTTGTTAATGAACAAGTCAGTCATATGGCTTTGTCATGTTTCCATTATGACAGTTTACTCTGTAAGTGTTTTCAAATGCAAAGTCAGGTCTTAGTGAAAATGCTCCAAATGTTGTATCTCTCTCAACCTGATGGCATTGTTTGCAGTCACTATAGCACGAATGGTTTCCTCTTGTTGCAGAGTAAAAAGGCGCTCTCTTCCACCTCTGTGAGGTCGTCTCAATGCTGCGTGGTGCAGAGTAAAATCACAGTGATGTACAGTAAACATGAGATATACTGCATTAACCCAGGAGGGAAGCTTCATGTATAACACGATGACAGCAGCTGGGTGCAGGTTGTTTGGTGCTGAATTACTGTCCAGTATTCACACCTGTTCTCCAGATGAGGAGATGTTTGAATCATTTACAGTGATTCTCCCAACGTTTGGCTGCACCCTTCAACCAGCCTCAGCCATCCATCGTGAGCCATCGTGAGGCTGTGATTGATAACATGGGCTGGCCCTAATTTCATCAGGGATGCACTTGGTCTCTTCTTCCTGTACCCCTGTTTTGTCCCCTTCCTCCTCCATCCTCACCCCTCTTCCACCACGATGACCTTCCATTTCATGTCACAGTATTGTAGACATGATGCTCATGTGTCCTGCTCGGTTCACGACGGTTCGGTGGCGTATCATTGGTTGGGACTAATGCTTCACACACCCCTCCTCATCAGTGAAAGATGAGGTTCACCGAGAAAGAAAGAAAGAAAGAAAGAAAGAAAGAAAGAAAGAAAGAAAGAAAGAAAGAAAGAAAGAAAGAAAGAAAAAGAAAAAGAAAAACTAAGTGTTGTAGAGGTTGAGCAAACAGTTATGATCATTTTAATTCTGATCAGAGATACTGTTAAATTTCCTGTTTTTGGTCTATTTCTGTATTCCAATGACAGGGGTCACCAAAAGGTTTAGGAACCCTGTGTTTTAAGGAATAATTCAGTTAAACAATATCAATATATTGCATGGCATTATCTTTTTACTAAATCTTACTGAGTGGTTTTGATGCCTCACCAAAAGCACACTGAAACAATTTTCCCCATGAGGTGATTGTATCTGGATGTCAAACACTGTCTGTGATCTTTTTTTTAATGTACACCTAGAAGTTTTGATTTATTAATGCTAACTTGACCATGGTGTCTTACATAGATACAGTCGGCATTGCATCACAGTTGTGTCATAGTTAGGGGCGGGAATTTTGGGGGGAAAACAACCCCTACTCCCTCGTCTGCATCATTGTAAAGGCGCTGATTTTAAAATCAGATTTTCATGCTAATTACTAAAAAGTCATACATTGATTCATTGGAGACAATTCAAAGGGATAGATACTTACACAAGTAGGTTACACCTTCTGATACCTGGCTGAATCACCTGGTAAGAGACGAAATCACGTTCACTGATGAATCGAACCTCACATCATTTCAATTTCTGTGTGGTACAAAAGGGCACACAACAGCTCCTCTGCATTGTGGAAAGCGGTTTGTTCCCCCCTCAGTGCGTACCAGATATGGAGTTTTGTGGGCGTTCCACTTTATGCTGACTGTATCTATGTACAAAGACTAATACCAGCCCTCAGATCTGAATGAGTTCAGTGAATGAGCAGCCAGAGCAGCTGGCTGTCTGGCTCCAGTTTGGTCTATAAAAACGATTAAAAAAGATAACTGGAATACGATAAAGTATACGGAGCATTAGCAGACAAAATGGAGGCAAGAGGTCTGCCTGAGTCTCAGTGGGCAGAGTGATTACCCAGCACCTGCAGTAAAGAAGGTTAATGAAGTTTGTGTACTTCTACAGATTCAGGTTATACAGTCGTGTTTTGATGATCCTCTTTCAATTAAGAAGCAAAGTCAGGGTGGTCTCCGTCATCTCTCTGATGCTCAGGAACACTGTGCAGGGAAGTGAAGTGAGAAGCCAAGGTGCGGGTTAGTTGAGGTAACGTTTATATGCAGTATGCTGGCAGGATTTCATAACACAGACAGCATGTAATGCTACCCAATCTGAAGCTTCATCACAGGTGCTTCTTATGCAGGAGAGTGGAGGTGATGGCGTGCTGGTGTTATGAGACAGTGTTTCATTCTGTCACAGCACCTCCCCTCAGAGAAAGGCTCTGTGTCTGAGTCCATCTCAACCAAACAATGCTTTCAAACCTTCCCTCCGTCTGTCTTGTCTGTAATGAGGTCAAAGTGTGTGATCTGAGTTAATAAATGTACGGATCCATAAAATGTTACTTTATTCCACTGAGGCTCATCCCAGGCTTCAGACTGATCTATATTCAGGGATGATTGGGAGCAAAGAGCTGCACAGAGATGCACAGAGATGCACAGAGATGCACAGAGATGCACAGAGATGCACAGAGATGCACAGAGATGCACAGAGATGCACAGAGATGCACAGAGATGCTCGGTCAATTGTAAAGAAATTGTGTTCCCTCTGCAGGCTGTAGATGCACCACGCTGCACAGGGAACAGAGGGGACTTGAAATGACAAGTGTTGACAGCAGATGATGACCAGTGTTCCTGTATATGGTGAATACGTCACTGAGTGCAGAAAAACCACTGTGACAGAGCCTGCTTCTCTCTCCATGAACTGGGCGTCACCTGAGCAACACTTAAACAACACAACATGAAGCCTGCTTCACTGCTTCACTGATTCCTAACACTTTCAGCCAACATCTTTACTTTTCTCCAACTGTACTAGCTAACACAAACCATCAGTGTTAATCCATCCATCCATTTTCATCTGCGTTTCCGAGGATGGTCTCTGAGCCAGCATTCTAAGCAAGTAGACCCAGACTTCCCTCCCCATACAAAGTTTGCAGTTTTAGAAGATACTGAAACATTCCCAGATAAAATATAAAAGTCAACAAGCAAGCTCTTCTCCAGGGCCGTCTCTTGAATAGAAATGCCCTGAACACAGGAGAGACCCATGAATGGTCCAACTACCATCTGGTTCCTTTCAGTGTGAAGGGGCCACAGCCCCATCTTGAGTTCAAAGATCTTTGGGATCACTTTCTTTCAGATGGAACCCAAAACCCATGACACAAAGTGACACTTGATATCACTGATATCACTGTTTAATAAGCAGCACAGACAGCCGTTGCATGCCATGAATCAGATCATTGTAAAGCAGAGTCTCATATCCACTGTGTTCCCTACTCACTCATGATTGCAATAATTATTGAAATAACTTATTTTATTTATTGGAACCAACTCATATTTATCCAGGTATTTACCCATAAAACTTTTCAATATAAATCAGTATCATCCAGATATCAAATAAATAGAAATAACTTTCATCTAGATAATTAATAGATTTATTTAAATTAAGTACACCTAGTTAACTGGTAAATCTAAATAACTTTTTTTGCCGATATTTGGTATGTCTAAATTAATTTCTTTTAAAATATCAAATAAATAATCAGTTCTTATGGAGTCAGATCAGTCTCTAAATTCACAAATGGGCACAGAATGATTCACAAATGTATTTTTGACTCACACACAAATATACACTCACCAGCCACTTTATTAAGTACACCTTGCTAGTACCGGGTTGGACCCCCTTTTGCCTTCAGACCTGCCTTAATCCTTCGTGGCATGGATTCAACAAGGTACTGAAAACATTCCTCAGAGAGTTTGGTCCATATTGACATGACAGCATCACGCAGTTGCTGCAGATTTGTCAGCTGCACATCTATGATGTGAATCTCCTGTTCCACCACATCCCAAAGGTGCTCTATTGGATTGAGATCTGGTGACTGTGGAGGCCATTTGAGTACAGTGAACTCATTGTCATGTTCAAGGAACCAGTCTGAGATGATTCCAGCTTTATGACATGGAGCGTTATCCTGCTGGAAGTAGCCATCAGAAGATGGGTACACTGTGCTCATAAAGGGATGGACATGGTCAGCAACAATACTCAGGTAGGCTGTGGTGTTGAAACAATGCTCAATTGGTTCTAAGGGGCCCAAAGTGTGCCAAGAAAATATCCCCCACACCATTACACCACCACCACCAGCCTGAACCGTTGGTCTTCTGCTGCTGTAGCCCATCTGCCTTAAGGTTCAACGTGTTGTGCGTTCAGAGATGCTCTTCTGCATACCTCGGTTGTAACAAGTGGTTATTTGAATTACTGTTGCCTTTCTATCAGCTCGAACCAGTCGGGCCATTTTCCTCTGACCTCTGGCATCAAAAAAGGCATTTTCACCCACAGAACTGCTGCTCACTGGATATTTTCTCTTTTTCAGACCATTCTCTGTAAACCCTAGAGATGGTTGTGTGTGAAAATCCCAGCAGATCAGCAGTTTCTGAAATACTCAGACCAGCCCGTCTGGCACCAACAACCATGACACGTTCAAAGTCACTTAAATCACCTTTCTTCCCCATTCTGATGCTCAATTTGAACTGCAGCAGATCGTCTTGATCATGTCTACATGCCTAAATGCATTGAGTTGCTGCCATGTGATTGGCTGATTTGAAATTTGCGTTAACAAGCAGTTGGACAGGTGTGCCTAATAAAGTGTCCAGTTAGTGCATATTGTTCTACATGAATGTAAAAAAATATCCACAAATAATAATAAAAAAAAAAATTCACAAACATATTGAAGTTATTGAATAATCTCCAGTAGAACACTTTGAAATGTGTTTAAAATATATTAACAGCTTATGATCAGATTTTAGTTGTGGTTTCCTCGTGATATCCATGTTGTTGTTAGTACTTCTGTATGCGCAGCTGAACGCTAAAGCGATTACATTAAAACACACTCTTGAATCTATGCTACTGTGATTGGCTGAACTGGTGAGAGACATCTGATTGGCTGCAGATATTTCCCTGTTAAAAAAATGCATTTGTGAATCTCAGCGCATCAGAGGAGTCTCAAAAATCCACACACAAATACAGCGAGGTTCACAAATGAAAAGCAGCTCGTAAATGTGCCGTGTATTTGTGAATTTCTATTAAATATATATATATATATATATATATATATATATATATATATATATATATATATATATATATATATATATATATATATATATATATATATATATATATAAAACAATAAACATTTGTGTGTGAATCAGAAATACGTTTGTAATTTTTTTTTTTTTTTAAATTTGCGGATTTTTTTTTTACATTCATGTAGAACAATATATATTTGTTTGTGAGTCAGAAATACATTTGTGAATCCTTCTGTGTGCATTTGTGAATTTTGAGACTAGTCTGACTCCATAAGTTTTCCCTGTAAAATTTTGATTTACTCAACAGTCCCTATATTATTAATAAATGGAAAATATTTCAACCTCCAATTTCATTTTTTTTTTTTTTTTTTTGCATTTAATAGTTCTGTTTAAATTTACTTAATTAAATTAAAGTTTTTAATCAAAGTAAGTAATTAAAATCTGTTCAATTACATTAGGCATCACTTTTTGTGTCATTTTTTTATTTACGCTTCTGAGTGTAGACTGACCGGTTAATAAAAAGCTTTGCCTCCTAACCTTAACCCTAACCCTGACTCACAGGATTCAGCACTGATCCCAAGTCAATCTCTCAATCCATTTAACCCCACACATGAGTAAGACACTGAGATACTTGAACCCTACCCAGGCCAAAGACTGGCTCCTCTAGTAAGGGCCACAATCCATCATTTCCTATTAGAGAACCTTGGCCTCATACTCAGAGATGCTCAAACCATCACAGCCCTGCAGGAGGTCCTGGTCTGAAGGTCCTAATCATCTGCAAAAAGCAGAGACCAACTCGGACTGAGAACCAGCTCTCGCTTTGGGCATACAGTGACCAGGTCACTGTATGTCACAGACATCATGAACCCTGTTCTCTAACATAACCCCCAACAAGACCCCCCTGAGGGACAGGAGGCCTTCTCCAGGTCTACAAAAACACATGAGCTGAGCAGAATTAAATTCCTAGAAGAAAAAAAAAAGGCTCACCATATCACAGCTTCAGGGAAAACAACAGATAAAATCCTACTTGCTGACATGAGGCATGGAAGATATGAGCCAATCACAAATGTAAGTTTTAGTGCATGAACTGAGCCAGAATGGGGCCGAAGCTAACCGGTACTGTGTACCTGCACCTCTGATTTTTATTCACAAGCACTCCCTTACTTCTTAGTGTGTATCGCCACCTCCTGGTGAGTCACCGGCACACACTGTGTTGCATCTACTCATCGGTATCAGACCAAAATATGACAGGATAATATTAGAGTCATTGGATGATAATCTGTACAGTTAGCCAATCAGAGACAGAGTGGGGGCGGGTACATACTGCATCTCTAAACAACGATTCCTAAACCCTAATACCACCTCTGTCTCTGAGCCTAGCTAGCTGCTGCCATCACTGCTGAGCTAGCTGCGGAGCTAATAAGGATGTTAGTGCTAGCAACGCTACTGAGAACACCAACAACATCCTGTCAGCTGTCAGTTTAAGCGAGAGTAACGCTTTGCTTCACGGGCTCAGTGCACCTAGCTGCAGGTTATGATCTATCAGCAACATGGTCAGTCTGTTGGTTCACTACTCTGTTCAGAACTAAAATATGAAACTCCACCACAGACGCTTTAAAAGCTAAAAGCTTTTAAAGCTTTCGATAGTGAGTTTCAATACATGAAGTCCCTTGTTGCAGTCTGTATTGTATTTTGATATTCATGTTATGAGCACATACAGGACAGATATCTCATTTGCTTTGAGCGTTCGTTTACACAAAGGTTATTTCAGGGAATATTTGTGACTACTAAGATTCAGTCTGATCTGTTTAAAGACTGTGTGGATTCAGCTAAATAAATGCACACTTTACATCATCTGAGAAAATTTGATCAATTCCGGCTCTGATAACATCTGTTTGTTTCCAGATATGTGCCAATGTGTTATCTTATTTAACAGCTCAGCCCAGCTCAGTTCATCTTTATTTACATAGCACCATGTTTAAGTTTAAGGGCTTCAGAAAGGAAATGAGAAACAATAAATAACAGAAAGATAAAATAACAAAAAAAAAATGATGTTAAAACAGCAGAAATAAAAGCAATAACAGTAACAATGGCATAGTTTAAGAAAGGGCGAATTGAAAGTACTTTCTACACTTACTTTAACTTTTTTTTTCAGTCATATTGATGTAACCTTTTACTAAAGGTCACTTGTTCAGAATCTGGTCTTTTAGACCAAGTCAATTCAGCCTAGTGATGAGAAAGAGAGAAATAAATCAACCTCATAATACACTAATACACAACATAAACAGGAAATATTCAGTCCATAAACAAAAAGAAAGTGTCCATGTGTCCATGATAATCCTCAGTGCTTGGTCCCAGTAATCCACAGTTAATAGAGTTTTATCTCAGTTCTTGACTGTTTAAATCCCTACGGGGAAAAAAAAAAAAAAAAAAAGAGAGAGAACAATGGTGGACAAGACCCCTGCAGCCACCATACAGACATGCACACCTGAGGTAATCTGAGCAGCTCCCAGATCCTCCTCAGGTGGATCTTAGAGAACTAAAAACAGTTCTTTTTAGTTTACTGAATCATTAGAATCAGTTTGGTTAAAGTGATTTGTTCAAAAGGTTTGTTCACTGAATTGTTCAACATTCTCTGCAGCTCTGCCTGGAAACACGAGTTTAATAAACTGAAAGACGGCTGAATGTTGAGTTCATTTAGTGAGCTGCTAAATCATTTTCCCTGACTGTTCTGATTATGGCATTCAGTACACAAATCATTCACTGACTGTCTGACTCAGAGGTGGAGCTGCCGTTCAGTATATCAGTGAACAACTGACTAACTGACTCACTGACAGAAAACCTACCAGACTGCAGGTTCCCTCAATCACACACACACACACACACACACACACACACACACACACACACACACACACACACACACACACACACACACACACACACACACACACACACACACACAGTTCGGACTGAAACAATCAAATGTTCATGCTAATTGCTAACTGACAGCACATAAATAGCTATAAGAAACATAAATTATCATGACACCTCAATGTTGGATAAAATTTTTGCTTCTGCCTCAATTTGAGAGATATTCAAGGGAGGTGTAGGGGCAGGCTTGAGCGACAAAGGGCTCCTGACTGACTCTGCTCTGTTGGTTCAGTCATTGCGTATCACTGACATGAAGGGGAGAGGGAGGAAGAGCTTGGGTGACTTTTAGGATCAGAGCGGGAGAAACATTAGATGGAAGAAAGGAGATTGCCGCTAAAGTTGAGGAATGATCAACTCTTTTCAGTAACTGATTCAATTCAGTTTGTTCACCAAGTTGATTCGTTCGTATTGAATGAATCAGTTATGAACATAGCATAAAATAAAGGCAGTATTTCTGAAGTTTCAATAAAGTACAGCTGTGCCTTGCTGGTGTTTCTATTACAACTAGAATTGCACATGACAGTTAAAATCTCATCCGGTGAGATTCAGTTTGAAGGAAGAGGAAAAAGGAAGGAGGACTGTAACTGGCGGTAACCATGGGTACTCAAACATTTTGTGAGCCGAGGGCGTTAACACCTCCGCCCCTCCCTCCTGCTGCTCCTGATGTCAAAAACACAGCTATCTGACTGAACACATGACTAACAGCAGAGCTGTTACAATTCAAATGCCAGAGTCCATATGTGTGGCAGTGGACATGTACCAGGGACTTCTGGGGGAGGATCAAGGCCAAGGGGGTAAGGGAGGTGCATCTGTGATGTCAGGTGAGGTGTTTTTGCAAAAACGGTTTCCATTGCACTTTTGTGATAAAGTTCAATATGGAAACTTCTGAAAAATCACCTCATGAAAGTGCTGACAATTTTATCCAAATTTAAGAGGGTTTTCAAAACTTTGGCGTTTTCATTACCATTTTTTTATTGTGATATTTAGGTTTTGAGCAATTCAAGGTGTAATGGAAACTCAGCTAATCATTGTCACTTGTGGGCCTTACACCTCTGCATTGAATGTGATGTTCAACTCACAGCTTCCATCCCTCTTTTATGTGAATGACTGTTGTTACATGAACAGTCTTTTTGGACCAGAGTGCTTGCTGTAGCTTCATCCAGGTCAGTTGTGTTCACAGTCCAGAGTGGGTGTCACTTTGGTCTGGGCTTGTAGTGACAGTCTGATCTCGAAGTGAGGTCTCGCTCTGATTGCTCTGCGCTCATTTGGCCCAAAGAAGCAAAATAAGTGGGAGAGAGCACTTCAGCGTTCCAAGTAACTTCTCGGAGCAAACAAGGTGTGAAAATGCCTTAAATCTCCCCGACGCCTCTTCAGGGGTCGTGCTGTCTATCAGTGCCTTCCCTCTTTGAGGCTGACTCGCATACTTAATCAGCTTAATAGTGAGGCTGGTTCACCTTAAAGAGCCTGACAGGAGCACTCTGCTGTGCCACACTTCCCTCTGCAGGCACAACGCTGCAGTTTGTCTCATCACCACTCTGCAGTGTAAGGCTGAGTGACACGTTCGCATGTATGCTGCTGGCTTTTCTAAACTGCAAACTGCACCACATGCAGCCCTTTCTCTAATCCCTGCTGCTTGCTGTCATATACTGGATTGTAAATCTTCTTCATGGGGATGAAGGCTTTCAGGTATCAAACTGTGCCCAGCAGATTCTTCTCTTTAATGAAGGAAGTACAGTTCAAGGCAAGCAGAAAAAAAGCAATCACACAGGAGAAGCTCAGTGATGCCGCAACTACATTTTCTTGTGGATGACAGAGCAATCTTCAGGAGACGAGAGTACAAAAAGAAGAGAAGTCACTTCCTCTCTTTCTGCTGATCCTCTATCAAACAATCTGCATGTTGTAAAGCTTTGTATTGAGCTGCAATATCTCCCTGAAGTGTTCCTATCAGCCACCATCAGACAGATCCCTCTGACTGGAGGAAGGGAAGCGCTGGTGACTGAGGTGTCAATCAGACGCTGCCGGAAGGCCTGTTTTTTGACTTTTTTTTATCTTGGCCTCCAGTTTAATTGTGTTTCTGCCGCCTCTGCAGTGGCCCATGGTGTCAGATGGAACAGATGTCTGAATCTCAGGCTGACATTTTAGTCTCATGAAAACACACAGAGACCTCAGAGGATTTAATTTGTTCAAGTTTGTTCTTTTTATCAGTCAAATGCAAGTACAGCAGCGAGATTGTCAGGAAGCGTGAGAGGAGCAGCAGAGGTGGGCAACAACAGCACCCAGGACAAGTTTTAATCACTGCTAACAAACAGAGCAGTTTCTCTGAAGCAACAAAGTCCCGTGGCCTTCAGTTAATCCCTGAAAAGTGTTTTATATATATATATATATATATATATATATATATATATATATATATATATATATATATATATATATATATATATATATATATATATATATATATAAATTGTACTATTAGACTTAATAAGAATCAAGATAATATTCTGGACCTACCAGTTCAACTTATTTCAGGAAAGCTAAAGACAAAAATGTTGAATTACGGGAAAAAAAAAAAAAAAAAATGCCAATGGCCTCAGAAAAAAAAAAAAGTACCTTTTTTAGTTTCTGTATTGACAAGCATATTTTTCTCAACCCATTGGCAGATTTTTTAAATTAATCCAGGCATCATGTTTGTCTTTTAATATCTTAAATAAGACCTTTTTCTGAATTGTCAGGTGAATGGGGCTCACAATTAAGTCTACCAAGACAATTTTAAATAAAAATTAGACATAAAAAACTTGATTAGATTTCAGTTTTTGCAGTGTATGAGTCTGTCAGAAGTGTATTACACTCAGGGAATTCCTGCCAACTCTCAGCAAGATAGATTTTTTTAAATAACAAACCACTGTACACAACACTTTGGTGTAAGTCATCGCTTCATTTGGAAATATTTCCGCACACACCTTCTGCCATCAGTATGTCTATATATAAGAAATGTACCTCTGCACCACTGCACTGATAGATGTGATTTGCGTCATTGATTCATAGTGAATCTTGATATTTTGCTTCTCATTTTGACATATTTTTTATTTGCACCTGATGCCAAGATTATCATGCTGATGCTTTTACCTATCGAGTTAACGCTGACCTTTTTCTTAAAGGGGAGTATTTTGCTTGTTTTAGGCCTTGAACTGGCCCTCTGGTAGCCCTGCAGAAGCTTTACATACACAAAAATCTCTATTTGTCTCTCCTGTGTTTATAAACTCTTATTTTAGCCTCTGTCCGCAGCACTTCATTTCAGCTGCTGTCTCTTTAAGGCTCCCTGCTCCACAAACCCCCTTCACTCTGATTGGTCAGCCTCCTGGAGGCCTGTGGAGGCCAGAGTTATGAGCAGACCTTGGTGTTTGAGGCCCACTACTGAAACATGTCATGAACCATGGGGATCCTAATCTGGTGACCTCATCAGTTCATGAAGATCTGGTACTATTTTTAGAACAGAGTGTGTTGATCAGTTTACAGACAGATTCAGGGATTTCTACAACATCTGAATATGAAGAGGTTTGAAAATCTGCACACGCTCAGTCTGAACATCCAGGATTGATACTTTAGATCCATGTTTTAAATATGGAAAAGCAGAATACCCCCTCTTTAATCTAATACAAGATTATAATTCTATATTATAAATATCTCTCTCTCTCTCTCACACACACACACACACATAAAACTGCAAAATATCCTTTGGCTTTAATTTATAAATGACACTGGATGTCATGATGTAGAAGCTGTTGAGATGGATGTATTGTGCTTACACAGCAGAAAAGTATCAACTGTCACAGCTTAGTCACCAGGGTAACTTCCATGTCTTTAAATCCTGAGAGCTCAGCCAGCTGTAGTTGTTACCATTCCACCTGCTATAAAGATCCCTGGTTTGTCTCAAACAGCCACGCCTACAGTGTCTGATGCATGTGTACCTAACACACCTGAGAGATGAGAAGTGTTTTCACACCTCACCTGCTCGAGCTCTAACAAACTCTGGTGCATTCACTCATTAGGTACGGTTCATTCAGGCTGTAGCATGAGCTGTTTAACAACCATACAAAACCCCTCTGGGACACCTGGTTCTGGTCTATTTTCCAGCAAATTAAGCTGCTGATATGTTTGTAGTGAATGGGGAGAGCAGACAAACCACAGGAGTTTGTTATAGTCAGTGCAATATGTGAGTACCTCTGAAAAAGTCAAAGTAAGGAGGTGTGAGGACAGACGGCTCTCTGAAATGAAGCATTTTCCTGTTTCATCATGGAACTGGGACTTCATCAAACCATGGTCACGTTCTTCAGTGTGATTGTCTGATTGAGCAGGAAGCTGTCTGACAGTGAGTCAAATTAAACATCTATAGTCAAATTAAACATCCTAACAGAGAGTACAGCTCCAACATCTCAGTAAGACTTGGACTACTTCATCCTGTAGCTATGTTAGCTGTGTTAGCCGTGTTAGCTGCAGTCTGGACCATTATTATAACTTAAATAATAACCACTTGCTACCACAGAGAGCTTTTCTGACCAGCAAGGAAACACACTGCATTTAAGAGATGAATGAAGCCACAAGCTTTAGGTAAAAAGGTTAAAAAAAAAAACACAAAACAAAACAAAACATAAATTGCTTCTTTTGAAAAACCTAAATCAGTCCTCAGGGTCCGTGTTGTGCTGATGATGAATGACTTCACAGAAACGCTCCAGTTAGCTGGAGTGATAAGTGTGAAGCTGAGTCTGAAAATAAAGCTCTTCACAGAATGTACCACAAATTGATGTTCACTTTCCATTTTGTCTGTAGGTACGAAGAAAATAAGCAGAAACATCAGACGTCCACAAACTGCTGCAAAGCTCCTGCACAGAGTGAGAGGTCTCAGGGATTAAGCCTCAGACATGAAAAGACTGATTCCACTGCTGAGCCTAACAATAAAAACAGTGTCAAAGCAACAATGTTAACAGACTTTATGTACTATTACTAGGACTGTTTTATCTTGAGGTCATGCAGAGGTGCAACTGTTGGGCTCACTGGAAAGTTAGCTGTGAGTAAAACTGCCATCAATTGAGTCAACTTATCGTCCGGGGTAATACCACTTGAACTTTTAAATTTCATAAACTCAGAGTAGGACATAATTAATGCTGTGCCAACCCTTTCTTATTTGTTTTAATAACTTATCTTTCACATGTTCAAAAACTTAAAGTTTCATGTTCTTCAGACTTCCATGTTCAGATACAGCAGCACAGTACTACCAGCTGTCAGTAGACAGTAAACACATCACTCTCCATGCCTGTGGCTGTTTGTGCTGGTGTCGGTGAGCTACAAGATTTCTGCAGTGAGGCTCATTCACAGGGATAGGGGTTAACATAGTTTACAACCCCAGTTCCCATGAAGCTGGGATGATGTGTCAAACATAAATAAAAACAGAACACAATGATTTGTATATCCTCTTTAACCTCTATTCAACTGAATACACTACAAAGACAAGACATTTATTGTTCAAACTGATAAACTTTTTTTTTTTTTTTTTTTTACAAATATTCACTCATTTTGAATTTGATGGCTGCAACATGTTCCTAAAAAGCTGGGACAGGGTCAACAAAAGACTGGGAAAGTTGGAGCACAGATGGTCTAGTGGTTAATGTCGCGCTCCATATGGTAAAAGCCCTTGAGCAGGCAGCCTAGGTTTGAGTCCAGCCTATGGCTACTTTCCTGCATATCACTCCTCACTCTTGCTCTGGTTCCACCTCCAGAAATCTCTGCACGTAAGCAGCAGGGCTGAAAACCAACATTGAATGCCTGTGACCTTTGACCCCTCAGGCAGCACTGCATTAAAAACCAACATCATTGTGTAAAGGATATTACCACGTGGGCTCAGGAAGACTTCAGAAAACCATTGTCAGTTAACACAGTTCATCACTACATCTACAAGTGCAAGTTCCAACTCTACCATGCAAAGACAAAGACATACATCAACAACACCCAGAAACACCGCCGGCTTCTCTGGACCCGAGCTCATCTGAGATGGACTGACACAAAGTGGAAAAGTCTGCTGTGGTCTGATGAGTCCACATTTCAAACTGTTTTTGGAAATCATGGACGACGGACTGTCTGGCCACGATTCTATACTGGTGAGCATGTTTCCATCTGGTGGGTCGGCATCGGGGGCCTCTCAGTGCGGCTGGCCCCGAGTGTCTGTGGGGGGTGGCTGGGGTGGCCCCTTGGGGGCGGGTTGGCCCTGTGGGGTCGTACGCCCCTTGGTGTGCTGTGGTACCGGGTCCCCGAACTAGCTTGCTCTGGTCTCGTTATGGGTGGCTACCTGTGGGGTGCCGCTCTGTGTTGGTGGATCCGGGCGCTTCCCTGGGCCCGTGGGCGGTGGTCTCCTGTGCTCCTCCGGGACGGGTTCCTCAAGGGGGGGGCGGAGTGTGCTCCTGGCCTCAACACTGCACGCCCTTGTCCCGCCCACCCTTGTCCCGCCCACCCTAGGTCCCCAGAGGGCGCTCGGTCCTGGGACATCTGGCTCCTGGGCTGCTGGGGGGCCCCGGTCCAGCCGTGGGGGATGTGGGGGGGCGGCTGGGTATGGGGGTATGGGGGCTGTGGGGTGGGCCGGGTGGATGGGGGGTTGGTTGGGGGTGGATGCTGGGCGCGGACCTTCCTCCCCCCGCGGCCCCCTTAGTGTCACCCTCGGTGCTTTGGGTGATGGGGGTTGGCCCCCCCTCTGGGTCCGGGGGCTGTTGCTGGATTGGGTGACGTCCGGGGCCCTGGTGGTGGGTCTTGGATGTCCTGGCCTCTCGGGGGTGTCTCTGGGCCCCTAGGTATTGCAGGGAATGGTCAACCTGGGACTTCGGTGATCACCCCACATACATGCCTGCATAAGTACGCATGCTCCTGTTGGGACTCACCGAAGACAGGTGGTGTGTCCCATCAGAACATGCTGAATCACTTCTGGCACTTCTTCACTCTATCGTGAAACGCATGCCCCCTCCGTCTCTCGTATCTGCTGGTTCATGCACTTCTTTTGGGATCCCACTTCTCTGACATTCCCGAGCTTTCTTACAGTTGTCACTCCTTGAATTTTACTTAGAACAACACAGCACTTGGACTGCTATTTAATATCATCAACATTACCTGTTTGCCCTTTTCCCTGTCTGTCCTTTCCCCCTCTTTGTATCCTCGTCTGTCCTCTTTCCTGTTTGTCTTGTCTCGTCTTATCTGTCACTAATTTCCCCTCCTTCACACTGTGGTATAGCACGGCCCTCCCCTCCAGCTCACATCGGGGAATAAATAAAGTTTAATTTGATGGAGTAGCCTACAGGGAGGGCTGGTGATGGTCACTGATGGCAATGAATCATAACTATCTATGCTTCACTGCAATAATAAAAAAATGCATTGGTCTTTAAACGTTGGCATTGGACACAGTGTTCAACTATAGGACATATGCAGACAAGGGGAAAAAAAAAAAAAAAAAAAAAAAAAAAGGGAAATCATGGACGTGGTGTCCTCCAGGCCAAAGAGGAAAAGGACAATCCGGATTGTTCTCAGGTCAAAGTCTCAAAGCCAGCATCTGTGATGGTATGGGGGTGTGTTAGTGCCCATGGCATGGCTAACTTGACCATCTGTGCAGGCTCCATTAATGCTGAAAGGTACATACAGGTTTTGGAGGTACATATGCTGCCATCCAAGCCACGTCTTTTTCAGGGACGTCCCTGCTTATTTCAGCAAGACAATGACAAGACACATTCTGCACCTGTTACAACAGCGTGGCTTCATAGTAAAAGAGTGCAGGTACTAGACTGGCCTGCCTGCAGTCCAGACCTGTCTCCATTGAAAATGTATGGAGCATTATGAAGCACAAAATACAACAACAGAGACCCCAGACTGTTGATCAACTGAAGTTGTTCATCAATCAAGAATGGTAAAGAATTCCACCTCCAAAGCTTCAACAATTAGTGTCCTCAGTTCACAAACACTTATTGGGTGCTGTTAAAAGGAAATGAATTATTATTATTATTATTATTAATAATAATAATAATAATAATAATAATAATAATAATAATAATAATAATAATAATTTTCTAAAAATAACTCGAACAATCTGATTGTCTGTTTGGGAAAAAAAGAGACCTCTGTAAACCCTTTGACAGGTTATAAACCTCAGATGGTAATAAAAGATGTCAGAGTATCAACTGATGGCGTGGTTGTCAACTTTTGGTGGTTAGCTTTGGTTAAATTTGGGACACACCAAATATGATGTACAAATTAAGTTGAACTGACAGTGAACTGGCTTCAGATCTCTCCCTTTCAGTCTAAATGAAAGAAACACACACTCCCTTCGGGAGCTGAGACAGGGACTACCCTCTGACCAAGCTCAGACACCTGCCCTGGCTGATAAGTAAACCTGCGGTCATAAGCCTGTTGTTAGAACCATAATAGAAAAATCTCCAGTTCTGCTCCTCAGCCCAGTGCCAGTTTCCAGTGGCTGCTAGATCAGCCAAGAGCAGAATTTAAAGACCATGAAATATGAAAAAGGCCACAGTGTTGGCCCAGAGCCTGCCCACCCACTCAGCCCTCCGGCAGAGGTCCATACCCATCACATCACTGCCCCCCCACCCCCACCCCTTGTGTGTGTGTGTGTGTGTGTGTGTGTGTGTGTGTGTGTGTGTGTGTGTGTGTGTGTGTGTGTGCCCATTCATTTCCACACACTATTTACTAAATTGGTTACACACTGCTCCGTCATTATGATGAAATGAGCTCTGATTGCTCAGTGCTCTGCCAGGTAAAATAAATTTGTTATTCTATTACAGCTTGATAGACAGGGTTGCCCAAAGATAAATGTAGAAAAAGGTCTTTAGCGTCACAGGGTTTGCCAGGGGCCATTTTGGCTCCATTCATATGCATTTTGCCAAGTGGCAGAATGGCTGCCAGTTTCCAATCTCAGCCACCTGTGATGGATGGCCCAGTGGGTTAGGCTACACAAGCGCAGCTGTGACTGCACACAGCCATAATGGAGGAAAGGAGGACCTGTGTGCAGGAGATAGACAGAGGTTTTATGAGCTTTCATATTGCTTTGAGCTGAAACATTAAGAGCACATTCAAAGCTTGGAGACTGTGGAGAATTAGCTGTGGTCAACCATAGCAGCTCTGCTCTGCTCTGTGCCATAACAGAGAAATAATTGAACAGAAACTTTCTGGGTTTTTTTTTTTTTTTTTTTTTTTTTTTTTTTTTTTGTTGTTGTTTTCAAAACTGGTAGTCAAGCCAAGCGGACAATAGTTTGGATTAAACCTCAAATCCACTGACATTGTCTGTCTGAAGGAATGTTTACAAGACTTCAGACATTCATATTTTTTATACAGCTTCCTGCCAGACAGATGTATATCTGTGATAAAACTAAGCAGCCTACTTAAAGAGGGGGTATTCTGCTTTTCCTCATTTTAGACATGTTTATAAAGTGCCAACACTGGATGTTCAGACTGAGCGTGTGCAGATGTTCAAACCTCTACATATTCATATGTTGTAGTAATCCCTGAATCTGTCTGTAAACTGATCAAAACACTCTGTTCTAAAAATAACACCAGATCTTCACCAAATTTGATGAAATGATGATGTCATCACACAAGGATCTTCTCACTGGCTTATGACACATTGAAGGGGCAGGCCTCAAAAACCAAGGTCTGTAGCTTATATATGCCTCCAGAGGGCTGGCCAATCAGACAGAAGAGGGAAGAGACAGCAGCTTAAACAAAGAGTTCCAGACTAAGACTGAAACAATAAAACACTAACAAAAGAAAAAAAACATCAAACACACAAAAAATTAGCTGTAAATCATATGAAGATACTAGGAACAAAATGAAGCCCACTAAAAAGTTCAGTACCCTGTCTTTAAGTATTGCTGTCTTAGAAAAGCAGCAGTGCAGGTTATTTTGGATCAAATTCTTACATTGTACTTCTTTTTTTATATATATACAGACTGAGGAGTTAAAATTTGTGTATGTTTTTCTGACTTGTAGACATTTTCAGACTATCAGTGAAAAAGTTAGAATAATACACTTTCCAACTCTTCTCATGGAATGAATGCAACAATGAGATTTATTCTTTATAAAGTGAATATAGACTCACAATTATGTTTGTTCATCTCCTCATAACATATCACAGTGAAAATTGACAATTGTCTGATGGCAAGTGGAACAAGACTAGTAACTTCAGTGAGAGAGAATACATGCAGAGGATGTGGGAGAAATGGATGCTTCGATACCCCACATCGACCCAGCCTTAGAAACACCTAGTAGCTCAGTGTTCCAATATACAGTGGGGGAAATAAGTATTTGATCCCCTGCTGAATTTGTAAGTTTGCCCACTGCCCTGGGAAATTAACACACTCTAATTTTTATGGTTGTTTACTGGTTATAAGTATGGACAGAATATCAGTTGAAAATGCATAAAAACACACAGTATAAAAGTTATAAATTGTTGTGCATTTTATCAAGTGAAAAAGTATATTAGTATCAGCAGGGGATCGAATACTTATTTCCCCCACTGTATATAAGAAGAAGTTGCTTTTGGAATTACAGATCGCAGAGGTGCAATGCGCCTCTACCAAGGTACAAATATAGTACGGCAAGGGGGAGCAAGGACGACCGGTCAGTGTGGGAGTGAGTTCAGAATCACCCCAAACCAATGAGATTGAGGTACAAAGCCCCAATAGCAGGACAGCTCAACATAAGGGCAGCTGGCCTGATACAGAAGATCGAGTCAACCTGGGGGAACTCAACTACCTCCTACTTGCCAGGGCTGAGGAATGAAGTACCTTCAGAGTCTCTACTCGAGGATGTGAACAGAGCACTGCTAACTATCCCTACCAAGAGCACTACTGAGACCAATCGGCTGATATATGCAGCAGCAACTGTCACCCTAGAGATGCTTGGCTACAAGATGAACAACAGAGGCCAGAAACAGGGGAATCCTCCATGGAGAAGAAGACAAGAGGCAAAAATACTGGCAACATGGAGAGAAGTTAGCCTTCTATCAGAAATGCAGAAAGGTGTGATGGGAAGGAACAAACTACCCAAGAAGTACAAACAGATGTCCACTGCTGAGGCACTGGAGACTGTTAAGCAAAGGCCCACAGCACTGGCTACCCGCCTGAAGAGGTACAGTAGAGAAGCAGAGGCCAAGAGAATAAACAAGCTGTTCTCTGACAACCCGGACAAGGTCTACTATCAAGAGCAGGGTAGTGAGAATACAGAAGACGTACCCAGAGCTGAGACTGAGCAATACTGGAAACACAACTGTTAAATAAGAGTTCCTGCACCTTTTTTTTGGTCCAATTCAGGCACTGTATTTGACAGTCTTGAATATTATCAGCAAAGTGAAAGTAAAGCAATAGATTTATTGTAAAGGATGTGTTTTAAATGTATTTGACTTCTTTTCTTTTAAATGGAGAGAGCATGTTGATGAACACTAAAACTAAATGAAAGCTAAAATAGAAGTGTTTGAAATGCTCTTCATGCTCCTCAGGAATGATTCTGTGGTTCAGTTAAATGCTTTGTTGCAGTGATTGTCATTCTGATCTTGTCACACATGACAAACCTGTGATCAATGAGTCAGACACTGAGAAGTGGAAGTGTTTGGTCCATTATGGTTACAAGAAGTGATCACAAAGAGTCTGACTGTTAGGGTGCAGACTGTGGCCCCTCCAGGGACTCCGGTTCCTCCTCTTATTATTTTTGTCTCCTCTTTGTCCTTTTTGTGTCTTTATGGCACACTATATCACACTACAGTCATGAGGCCTCAGGATAACAACATCTCTTTGCTCTAATTGAAATGTTTTCAACTCAGTGGATTCATCTCTGTCTCGCTCTGAGCCACCTTGGGCGTTTTGTTCTGTTTGTTTGCACCCACTTATGTCTCTCTATTTAATTTATGAATAAGCTTTGTTTGCATTCTGTCTAAAGGGATTTTAACCAGTGTGAGCAAAAAGCACTCACTCTTTCCCCTTTATTTACACACTACTGTGTGTATCTGCAGCTCATTACAACATATAAAAGTGTTTCTACATTCTACAATACAGTGACCCATGAGAGCTAGTCTAGCTAGTCTTCTCGTTCAGCTTCATTTACCACAGGTACGAGGATCAGTGCTGCGTTCACTTGCCCCAGGTCTGTCGAAAATCCCACTATAGATATCACCCCTCAGAACAGCATGAACACATCAGCACATCAACACAGGTCGCTTCGGTTCATTTTATAATGTAAAAACTATACTGACTCTTAAAAGTAACATTCGAAAAAAAAAGTTTGCAATGAAGATCAAGAATTCAGGTTAAGAAACTTTATTTACAGCTGTCATCTAAAAACACGAGGAAAACACAATGAAGAAGAATTAGTGAACAGCAATAACAGCACACCAGGAATTCCTCCTCTGACAGACTGGAAATAAATAAAATAAAATAAAATAAATAGATAAAATCAAAATAAATAAAAATCTAAATAAATAAAGAAGAAGAATGAGCACATTGTGTACATTTCATCATTTAAATCATGTTGCAAATTCATGACCAGCAGGTTGGGATCATAAAAAAATTATTTATTTGATAGTTTTTCTTATTTAAAAAAAAATCTATGCAAAATTTCATCCAGTCATCCCTGTATGTGTAATAAGCAATGGAAGAAGTTAGTGTGATGATAAATAAACCATTTATTTATGTCAATTTGGTCATCATTTGGTATAACATCTTTTAAAATACAAGCAGTGGATTGTACATGAGCTGCTTTATCAGAAAACAAAAAGAACTAGAAATGGCATCAATAGCACTGTTAAAAACAATCTAATATATGAGAAATATACCTTTCTGGTGAGGAAATGTCCACGGAAGGTGAAGATGGAAGCAGTCGACTTTAAAGAAAAAGAGAAGCAGAAATACAGCACATTAAAACACAATTGTTACTAGCTAACTTTTAAATAATAAATGATTTGTTTTATTTTATCACAAAAGACCTTATTGTTCCCTCTTTGAAACAGTAGAAAAGATCATAGATGAAAGACTGTTTTCAGTACAAGGAAGTCCAACTGTCCCTTTCAAAGGACATTCAATTATAAAAAAAAAAAAAAAAAAAAAAAAGTTTATGAAAAACATTATTGCTGCATGCTGCTTTAACCAAGACAATTAAGTAATGCAGAAAAATCAGAAATTGCAAAACTTTTTTGGGGGGGTCGCAGCGGGATTACTCACTGAAGTAGGCCGTCTAGTGTCTGTAAGTTGTTTAGAAGCTTGAGCTTGCTGTAATTAAGATGAAGTCAGCCATGAGCCTGCATTTGCCTTTTCGTATTTCGACATTCATAGTTTTAAGTATTGTTTACAAAGAGTAACTGTGATATGTTTCTGTGATGAAAGTTGAAAATCTGTTTTTAAACCAATGTTATACCGATGAATGCCTAAGCGCTAGCATACCAATGCGATTTCCCATATACGTTAGCATCAAGCTAGCACTAGTTTCTATGTCGTTTTAGTATATAATGTATAACACGTTGAATATATTGAATATAAATCTCTTGTGATGCAGTGAGTTCTGTTTTACAGTGCTTCTTATTCAAAACCCTCAATTAGAAAATCCTGAATCAGAGTTTTCTCGGGAAACCGTATCTGCTAAGCTAACTGGGGCAGAAGTGCGGCCGTTCTGGCCTACGGGAATCGTTAAAAAAAATAAAAGCAAATGATGTCGAAGGATGGGACCCTCTCTTCTCATTCCTGAATAGGGACCGGTTATCAATACCCACCCTAAAACGGATTTATATTCTGTAGTCTGTGAAAATCACAGCCGTTAACTGACTGACAGCTGGTCCAGTTTATTAAGAAGCTTGCAGCCAGGAAATTGGCTCTTACCTGGCACAAAAAGTTTGTTCCTTACTCACAAATTCATTACATGTGACAACATTGTTATTTTCTGTCAATTAAACTAAAATGACAACTTACCTGAAAGATATTTGTCTGTCCTGATGCTGTGCGGCTGAAGAAGACCAGTTACGAGTTCCCACCCACAAAACAGCAGGGCGGGGTCAGCAAGCTGACATAAAACCAACCTCCCTGAGAGGCTGACGTCGGTGCGACGTATGTGTGCTGTCTGGGAAGGAACAGAAACTTTGGGAAAGGAAAGCTTATTAACGCTCATCCCTGAGTCTGAATATACATTGTTTAAATTAAATGTGTGTGTGTGTGTGTGTGTGTGTGTGTGTGTGTGTGTGTGTGTGTGTGTGTGTGTGTCTGTGTGTGTATGTGCATTAAACATATGTACATATGCACACATACATACATACATATAAAAATAAATACACACATGCGTATACACTTACACACACATTTATTCATACATACATTCTGTATTTACACACCCACACGTATAGTATAAGATTTAAGATGCCTGTTTATTGTCACTTTGGTATTTGCTGGGAGGTTAACTCTGATTTTATTGTGCAGCTGGTGCCAAAGTAGTTTTACAAGATATTCAGGTTAATTAATTAATTAACTAATTAATTAACTAATTAATTAATAGTGAATTCCAAACAAGAAGTTCAGAAATTGGAGTTAAATGTCCAATTTTTGCAATTTTTAGGGTACGTATTTGATCAAACTACTACCACAGTTTTGTTTTTGTTTTTTTTTCCCAGTCATCTTGAAAAAAAATTTGGGCATACTACATACATTGACAATTATCAAAGGATTTTTCGTAACTTGATAGGCGTTGCTGTAAGTATTGGATCTGCACCAAAATGCATACACGTGTTCAGTGTCACAGCCTGAATTCATCTATTTACTTTTTTTTCACCTAAACTACAGCACCCCCTATTATCAACAGGAAGTCACATGTTTTACTCTGTGATTAAATTCCTCCAGTCTTTTCAGTATTTATTTCTATCCCGGTCTGTAATGTCTTTTAGGCCTTCATAAAGCATCACTGATCAGGTCATGTCCTGTAGTTCAACAGTGTGTCCATGGCGACGCATCAAACTCTGATATCTCACCATTAACAACTGAGTCATTGTAGCTGCTTCCAGTCTGATTCAAATTCCACACACAGGATCAAGGTCCACATCCCAACACATCCATCTGCTCCACTCTTTGTATTACTACAATTTACATTTCCACCCTCTGGAAATGCATAGTTGTATCAGGTATAACTCAAACAATCACATTCCCTCTCTGGACTCATATACACATTAGCGGGCAGATCTTGCTGCACATGCAGCAGCCACAACAGGCCCCGACTGGTGCGTGTGGGCAAGGGCCCACTTACGCTGCTTGTGGCTTTAATTTTATTGTTTTTACTGCTTACAATTTTTGTTGCTTACAGTGCACATTATAATGTTACTTTTAAAGCGAAAGACGTGCAGCAAAATGTGCGCAGGAGCAGATCTGAATATGTAGAGGTTTGAAAATGTGCACTGGTTTAGTGTGAACCTCCAGCTTTGCTGCCCTCTCCTAAAAAACTCTTCTCATCTGTCTTTGTGCCATTTGACTTCATGTTGTTCTTTCTTTTCTGCAGCAGTGTCACCATGCAGTAATGAAATTTTACAGCCTCAAAGCGTGCTTTGTTAGTGAGCTAAATCAGTGATAATGAAGGTGGTCACATTGATTCTAAGGCTTCTTATCAGCTGATTATGGATGAATTCATTTCATCATTCTTACTCTGTGGATTAATTAGACGGATTTGTTTAAAACCCGTTTCTGCTCTTCTCCTGGTTCCGCCCGTTAATGCCATCACAGTCACTGCTTATGCAGTATTTTCACACAGTTTTATCTCATTTCTCCCTGAAGCTGAAAAATAACACAGTGAGAAAGGCACTTAAACATAGAGGGGACGTTATTTAAACTCACCCAGAGACCCTGGAGGGTAGAGGAAAGAACTAGCAGCTTGTGTGAGATTCAGGTACTTCTAAATGACAAGTGCCAGTATACTTTGAGCTCTGTTTCCACATGACCTGTGGCAGTATCAGTTTAATCTGAAAATTAAAGTGCAAGAGCAGATATGAGCATGAAAAGCTTCAAATGCTGAGTCACTATTTTTTGCTAAAGGCTAGCAGCACATTAGCAACTGGCATCATAAATGTGATCCTTTAAATGTTGAATCTGTAACTGCAGAGTAGGTTTCTGTTGTTTGTAGCACCATTGTGTTGTAAACAATCACTGAGGCTTTCACGGTGTGCTCCTCTAAATTTAGGGTTTGTGTATGACAGAAAAAATTCTCCTATGCCCTGACTCACAGGCAACGCAGAATCAACACAGAGAGTAGGGTTTCTATGGGCTGATATTTGTGCCACCAGAAACTGAATTTGATTTTTAATATTGAATATGAAAATCACGTTTTGAAATTGAATTTTATGTTTTGAAACTGAATTTATTTGTGCTGAAATTGAATTTAGTCCATTTGAAAATTCAACTCTCCATATTCCTTAAATTCAAAAATATAAAATTCAATTTCAGTTCACAAAATTCAGATTCAGTTCTAAAAATCTATTTCAATTCAAAGTGGCACAACCATTACATAATCCAATCCCACGAGGGATGACTAATCGAGCACAGATTCATAGATGTCATCTGCACGTCCACCTGAAATCTTTTGCGGTCTGCTGTACGACTCAACCGAGCGGAGCAAGCTGAGGCAGCGCCAGGTCCACGATGTCTGAGGACCAGGGACTGAGAAAAACATTATGTAAACCTTAGCACTACTGTGGCTATTGGGGCTAGTTATTAACATAGCACAGCATTTTATCACAGCATTTATCAGCTGACACGCGCTAACATTAGGATCTGATCAGCTCAGTTCAACAAATCCCGAAATAGCAATTCATTTAAATGAAAATTGAAATTTGCTGTCCATTGCATACATTGTTACATACAACGGCAAATAAAATACGGTAGTTGCTCGCAGACATGTTACTAATTGTACATTTATCTTTTTCAGAAGATATTACAAGACCGAGCCAGAAAAGTAGTTTATGGTAGTTTTTCAGTCTGGGAAATGTCACAATCTTTAGTTAGCATTAGCTCAAACTTACTGGTTAACGGTCGTGACTAGTTGTGACTCAATTATTAGTCGATCCAGCTGTTACCACCAAAAGTAGGTATTTATCCACCTTTAACTTTAACTGTATTTAACGTTTCTAGTTTGGTAATGTTGCACTGGTGAGTGTATATAAGCTGCAATTCCGATTACATTGACTGAAGCTATGCTGTGCTATATTAATAACTAGCCCCAATAGCCACAGTAGGGCTAAGGTTTACATAATAATTTAATTTAAATAATTTTCTCCCCATACATGAAGATAAATATAAATCAGACATCGTGGACCTGGCGCTGCCTCAGCTTGCTCCGCTCGGTTGAGTCGTACAGCAGACCGCAAAAGATTTCAGATGGACGTGCAGATGACATCTATGAATCTGTGCTCGATTAGTCATCCCTCACGGGAGTGGATTACGTAATGGTTGTGCCACTTTGAATTGAAATAGATTTTTAGAACTGAATCTGAATTTTGTGAACTGAAATTGAATTTTATATTTTTGAATTTAAGGAATATGGAGAGTTGAATTTTCAAATGGGTTAAATTCAATTTCAGCACAAATAAATTCAGTTTCAAAACACAAAATTCAATTTCAAAACATGCTTTTTAAATTCAATATTATAATTCAAATTCAGTTTCTGGTGGCACAAACATCAGCCCATAGGTTTCGTTCAATTAACTTTACTGCAGGAGTGAGCAGTTGACAACAAAGGCAACTTCCTCTCGCTAAAGAGAAAATCTCTTCAGTCTACATTTTATAGGAACTTTGTGTCCATCTCCTTGTCACATGACAATACATTTCACACAGTTACAGACACAAGCATTTGTGTATGTGCGTAAAAAGTCTCTATTTTCCTCACACACTGGCATAGAGAGGTGAAAAAAGTTATCTCCTCCAGGCCACTTAGTATCCAGAGTAGAATCCTCCCTAGGCTGGAAATGAGAAGTTCACACATAGCTTTCACAAAAAGTTCTCAAGGTCTGTCCAGCTGTTTATGAACAACAAACATAGAGGAAGACAGTCAGTCCTCTCATATGGAGGCTTTAATACATAATAAGGTAGTAAAGCTTTTAGACAGCAAACCCTGAAGACATCCTGACTAGTAAATCAATTTCATATACTTCATGGTTACATGTGGTTATATGAACATGTTTACGTGAATCATAAGATGTGAATATAAGTTTTCCTTTACATAGTGATAAGGTATATATACAATTTCTCCAACAGTGTATGAAACAGAAACTTTGGGTAATTCAGTGCACCTCAACATTTCCCTCACATTCAGGTCTCAGGAGTATGTCTTTGTCTCTGTGAGTGTTTTCTGACAACTGCTGCTATCAAGCTCACCTGACGTTCAGTGTCTTGTCTTCACAGAGGGACATGCTGAATGTCAGTCAGATCATGAAGGATCTCGCCAGCATGGTTCATGAACAAGGAGACGCCATAGGTAAGTCATTGCTTACATGGGCTGTATTTTGAATGTTGTTTACATGTCGTTCTCATTAGCAGAGGCAGCCTCTGTCATCGTGTTTTCATATTACACACTTGGCTAATCATGTGAGCAAGAAAATTCAGCTGGGGAAAACAAACTTTTTTAACCTCAACCTCACTGCCATGCTGTGAAGACGCTTTGATGAGGAGCAAAATGCTCTGGGTTCACACAAACTGTGGCCTGTTCGAGAAAATCCATTTAGACACCCTGATATCTGTAAACGGCTCTCCACGCCCTGCAGTGATTCAGGCTTGGCAGAACAGAATGACAGTTAGCGTACAGATGAAGAACAGATATGGAGGCTTTGCTGCTGGGTCATACATCTGCCATCAGCTCCGTCTGGCTCCATCATGAAGATCCACTGAAGAAATGACTGATACTTTGTCATGTGAAACAACAGCACAGACAAAGAGACAGACCTGGAGAATACTGTTATGATGGGGTTTTAGATCAGTTGGGCTGTGAGGTGAGCAGTCTGATAATGCACACTGCTCTCTAAATTGAGGTGAATTTGGTTTTCAGATGTAGGCAGGGCTGAAAAAAACGCTCTGAGCTGTGGATGGAGATTCACTTTATTCACGGTTCATCTTTGGCTAAATTTAGCTAAATGCATAACTGCGCAACTAATTCAACCTTTTAACCACCAGCTGTCTTCAAAAGAAATGATGCTTGTATTAGTGTTTACTGATATGTCAGTACTTTTTTATTTTATTTTATTTTTTACAGATTTTCCTAAGCCGAGAGGTTTAAACAGTTCAAATGGTGGCCATTTTTCCAGATGTTAAAAATGCTACAACTGTTAAAATGTTAATTAGGATAGAGGTAGCAAGTCTTAGAAATGAAAAAGAGGAAAGACTTTTATTTTCTTCTGCTTCGTCTTTTTCAACAACAAAAAGCATCAGCAACAGTAAACATTGAAACATTCTAACTTACCCCCAGCTGTATTAAATACTTGAATCCTTTTGGTCATTACCCTTCAGCACTTCACCCAAGTAGACAGGACACCAGAGCATTTCACCCCTACCTGTTGACACTGTGGCAAAAGCATCAGTTTCTGTTAGCAGACTACATTAGCATGGACAATCAATGGACAATCTTACATGCCCACCCCCCTCAGCTTGTGGATGATAACTGAAGGTACCTACGCTTACTTATCATCATATCATCCACAGAGCTCAATAACAGCAGACATCTCCTCATGTCTGAACCCAAGCATGAAGTGGAGTTTAATGCAGTCATCTATGTGAGCTGTGTCCACAGAATTCTGTGTAATCACATTATAACAGGACGGATGTTACACCAGTCCAACACCACCAGAACTTACTACATAATGATGTCATCATCCAGTATCACATAATTTACTACACCACTATAACATTTATTTATTTATTTATTTATTTATTTATTTATTTATTTATTTATTTATTTATTTATTTATTTATTTATTTATTTATTTATTTATTGTGGCAGGGCAGCAATAAAAAACATCTTAACTTTAAGAAATACCAAAGTTGTCACCAAACTGTTGCTTTAGTTTAATTCTAAGACTAAGAAATTATAATATAACAGATATTTTTGGATGGATGCATTGGGTGGACACAGCTGTCATGGGTCCTCTGTGGAATCTGGGAAAACTGGAAGTGAAGTAAAACAGCTTTTAAATTGGACATCAGTATGAATTAAGCAAACACATCAAAAGAAGACACAACAGGGTGAATAAATGTTTTCTAATCGTGCCGCCCTTACACGATTCAGCATGTCCCCTAAAAAAAAGAAAAAGTGAGGTCACAAAACATGACTCAGGAAGACAATGGCGAGCAGACTTTGAAGAGTTAAGCTGAATTTAATGAGAAGTGAACTGGATTAGAACTTCTTACCGCAAAATCAGCAGTGTAAATACAAGTACTTAACTCCAGCTTTATGGTGCAAAACTGTTGGGTGTGAGAAGCGTGCAGACGGGGGTGAATTTAAATGTGTGTTCCTGATGAGGAATGGGGAGCAATAACTTCTGCTAATTGCTGCCTTTTTGTAGGAGAGTGTCCTTTTGTATGCTGCTTTCAATCAGGCTAATGTAGATGCCCTTTAAATACCCTTTAGAGTCAGGCTGACTCAGACTGGCTCACCCTGATTCTCTGAGAATTAAAGTACCTGTTTCTTTTCCTTATTTTCTTTTTCCCCCTCTAATGTTCTGTTCTAAACATTTAAGGACATGAATGATGAATATTGTTAAGAAATTGCAGTTATGCTCTTCAAGGTGCCTTTTATAACCTCCATCAAGGAGGAGCTGTGTGAGTGTTTCTCTGCAGTATTACGGTAAAACTACACATCTGTTTGTGATATTTGGTGGTAGCTTTTAGCATTAGCTGCTATTTGCTTAGTGTCCTTGATCCAAGTGTAACGCTAACACCTATGCTTTTACTTAAATTGTGTTCTGGGTCAATGTTTCTGAGGATAAAAGTGGTTATAGTGGTTATAAGTGTTAGAAGTGGTGATAGATAATAACAAAAAAAAAGTTTTTCTGAACAGTGAAACATTTCCAGGCTTGGTAAATTGACTACAAATTGAAACTTGTTTTAAGACACTAAAAATCAATTCATCACTGGCTACAGTGCTCCAAAACTTTTAAGTCTGCAAAGGATGTTGACCCACAGCAGGTGTTTCTCATCACACAGTAAAAGGGAAGCAGTGTTTTGGACCAGCTGAAGAGTCTTTATGGACTCGTAAGGACAACTAGATAAAAGAGAATTACAGTAGTCCAATGAAGAGGTCACAAAAGTGTGGACTAGTTTTTCTACACCATTCTGAGACAGGATGTGTTTTATTTTTTTGATACTGTTAAATCCATAAAGGTTGTCTTCTTAAAAGTGGTGCTGGATGCCAGGCCGATGCCCCTCCCTGAGGGGTTTGGGTCCAAGAACAATGATATCAGTTTTTTTCTGAGTTAAGCAAAACACAATTTTTCCAGGTCCATACATCTTTGAGGCACGCTTTAAGTTTTACTGACTGATTTCCTCTGGCTTCATTGTGACGTACAGCTGAGTGTCATCAGCATAACATTGAAAATTTATGTAGTGTTTCCCTCACAAGTAAATCATATCTAAGATGAAAATTACTGATCCAAGCACTGATTCTTGTGGAACTCCATAATGCACCCTTGTGTGCACAGAGTATTTATTGTTATTGTCCTCTGATGTGTGTTTTGAACTCTCTCATTTCCTCATCCTGATTAATCATTTCATTTAAGGACGTCGGCTGGTAGAGTTGTTGAGTTTCTGCTGAATGTTCAGAGCTTTAGCTCCATACAGGCAGACTATGAACAGTCCAGATGGACCTCAGTGAGACCTCACACACAGACTCTGGTTTCTTGCAACAGGAGATTTAGATGTTTGGCAAAATAAAAGAAAAAGGAACAATACGTTTTTTTTTTCTTTGCACATTTTTTGACCTTAAAAAATGAATGAATTCACACTTCCTACTTTTGCATTTAGAGACCGTGCTTGCAAAGTCTGCCACACCTTGTGCTTGTTCAGCATTACCCAACAAACATGACCTGTACTGAGCAGTTCAGACGTGCTGTCATGTGCATGTCAAAGATAGATGGTATGGTATTTTGGATATGGTAGACAGGGAACACAGTGTGCTTCCACCTAAATGGGCCAACAGGGAGAGAAAATGAGCTTCAGAGGAAAACTGCAGAGTTTACGACATTATAACACAGCAGAAGTCCAATCTGATCTTTACAGTACAGAGCAGTGCAATAATGGACCTCTTCCTATTAAAAAGAGACACTGAAATTGCCTTTGGCCTTTTTTTGAACAAGGCTTTCTTGGTGTAGTGGCGGATATGAATAACATGTGATGTGCTGCGGAGGCGTTTGTAGCAAAGCAGCAGGTAATACAAAGAAATGAATAGGCTCAAGATGGGGGGATTAGTGCTTTTATGGCCTATTCATGCTGGCTAAGGACACACTATATTAAAGCCTGTGAGCTGAGATACACAATCAACAAGGTTGGTTGAGCAGGCAGACACAAACTCTGGCACACAAACAAAAGAGGTGTTAAATATGAATTCATTTTCACACATCAAAGGGGACGCTCTTTTGTTTTTCAGGGGTGATTAAAATATTTGGGGATTACACACTCTGGGAGCTTGGTTCTGTAGGAAAGTATAATACATTTCAGATCTGTATTTATACAGGTTTGAAACTGCTCTACAGCTCCAGAGGGTCCAAACAGGGTCTCCTCCCTCTGAGCTCATAATCAAACATGTGGAAAGAATAATGAGGACCATGAACCTCTGAATTCAACAGTCTGGCCTGAAGATGGCACTCAGCTCAGTTAGTGGAGGAATTCAACCTCATGACAGCATCCATGTTCCCAATGCACAACAGGAGTACTGGTTTCTGTGCATGAATACAAGTGTCTCCGAATGGCCAGGGCATGGAGTCAGGGATGATTTGGAAACCAAGACTATCTGCAGAAAAATAAGCTTGACAGGTCAGAAGACTCCAACTCATCAAACTGAATAAGTAATCATTTATGTTTGAGATTTATATACCATGTAAAACCCAGTTTTTCATCGAAACCACACTTGGTTATGATCATAGACTGTATAATTATTGGACGTAGCCTCCACGACGTCACCCTTCTGTTTCTGAAATGGATTTTTGAAGCAAAACGGCCGGCGCGGCCATATTGCAAATGAGGTGGGCGTGAGTCTCCATAGTAACAGGCATAGGGAGCCCGGCAATCATGTGAGCTGAGCTGTGCCCCTAATTGGATGAACTGACGATCTTAATATTGTCTAAACTGCCGAGTTAGAAAAAAAAAAAAAAAAAAAAAAAATCATCCCCTGTACAGTGTCTGCTGATAGTGAAATTAGTGATTCAGACGGGAGACATTCTTTGTACCAGGCTGTAAATGTGCTTATTGTGGCTGTGAAAATGGCTTTTTTTTGGCTTGTGCTTGATGCTTGCGCGTGACTTCCGGAACTTCCAGAGCCAGCCTCAAGCAGACACTTGAGGAACAGCAGACTTTAGCACTTCCGCATTGTCTCATATTTTCAGACTGGAGGCTGCCGATAGGTTGTGATATATCTCTTGGTTTTAAAGTTCTCTGTATCGTGCACGGCAGAGTTCCTTCCTGCCTTCCTAATGTATACACACATACAAACACATGCGCGCACTCACACGGGTGTGTGTGTGTGTGTGTGTGTGTGGGGGGGGGTCCACTGCTATAAAACACTACTGTGATCAAAATGAAGTTAAATAAAAATAAATAAATAAATCATGAAAAACTTCTTGATGTACAAGACGGACAGAATAAAGACTAAAAATGCACCACAGCCCCTCATTAAAGACATTTAGGGACATTTAGGACTGACTTTTTTGTTTTCAGCCTAAAATCAGAAATAAAATCCAGTTTCAGGCCTGGAGCTGGTGTATAAACGTGTCTGATTTGCAGCCTGGCCTTGTAGAATAAGGATGTATTTAGTTTTAATCCAAGGCTTCCTGTTACTCATTTGAATCTCAACACAGAAAGATTTGTTGGTGATCTAATGTTGTGCATAATGGAGATAAGATTGAAAGTGAAATCATTCTGAATGAGTTTGGAATAAAGAAAAACCCTGAGCAGACAGGCAGAGAAAGAATGAGTGAGTCACTGCTGAAGCAGACCTGATTCTGAATGTCAGCCAGTGACAGTGTGTCCACCTCTCCAGAGGAGGAAGTGCTCCCCGTCAGTCACTGCCTTTCATTCCTCCAACCTCCTGCTCTCATTAGGTTCAAAAGTTAATTCTCAACAAGCTTGAGTGGTGCAGTAATTATCAGAGGCCATCACAACAGGAAACAGAGCAAAGTCTTTAAAGCAGCTGTAGCCTTTTCATTCTCACAACACCAAAACAATCAATAGCACTCTCACTATCACAGGCCAGCCGCACATATACAGGGGTCATTATGTGAGGGACAACAAATATTTTGGACCCTCTGCTTCATTAAACATGTTCTGTCTCGTCCCATTAAACTCTGTGTATCGGCAGCCCATAAATGAGGCCTTGCTGTTTTCACTGTGTTAACTACTAGAGCAGTTGTCCGTGGTAACACTGAGGGCTGTCACCTAATGTGCTGTCAGGGCTGGTGCAGAGTAACAACATGAACAAAGTCAGTCACTCCAGGAAGGTCGAGATGATTCAGCAAGTAAGAGCAAACTGTTTCCATCTGCAGGGACAAAGTTAACTCTTTTTACTGAGTTTCCCTAAAAACAATCTGATCCTTCATTTAACAAAGGCTCCTGTTATCTTTTATTTTTATTTATTTGATTATTAATTTATTTTTTTTGTTCCACGTAAACCGACTCATCTTAAAGAAAGAAATAAAGCTTAAAGTTTAGTAGAAGCCATTGTTGGTGCTGGATGTTTATCTGACGTGTACTTCTCTTTATCTTTTTTTTTTTTTGTATCTCTTTTTTTGTTTTGTTTTTTAGTTTATTCTGTGTTGCAAACGTTTTGGCACTTGATGGCAGCACCTGTGGCCAAACAAACTCAAAGCACTTTGCTTGTGTTACATGTCACTTTGGACATAAGTGTCGACTAAATTAAAATGTAAAATTGTAAATATAAAACTTGGGGTCCTGATTAGGCCTGACAGTTAAAGTTGTGTAGCAGAGGGCAGAGAGCCACACTACACAGGGGTACCTGATCACACCTCAGCTACTTTTAGAGACAGTACTTCTTATCTATTTATTTAATCATTTATTTTATTTTATTTTTTTCCTTTATAATTATAAGGTTTTCTACCTCCAAACTTTTCCTCGTCCATGGCGTCAGATTTCCTCTGGGTCCTACCTGCTGATGACTCCTGACCCTGTGCCAGTGATGTAGTTTTGACATACAAGGATGATTTTATGATCGAGGGACAGAACATGGTGGTTTTTCTTTTGAAATGATCGGAAATACTGATTTTTTTTTGTGTCTGTTTTCCTGACGGACCGCAGCACAGGCTGTGTGAACGCAATGATTGACAGCAGCAGCTAAGTACAGCGTAGTGAGCGGTGCTGATGGACCACGGTGCTCACACTGTATTTGTGAACTAGAGGTAAACCTGATTCTGATCAGATCAGGCTGTCCTGCAATCCGGACACTTCATAGTGAACTCTTAATGTAGGGAGCGTCTCTAAAGGTCAAAATATAAACCAAGAGGAAACTCAAACCTTCAGGATCTTCATCCTAGATGTGTGTTGTTGTCATTAGGGATGAGCCGGATATTCATTTCAAACGAGTCCTCGTTACGGATAATGCATTTTTGCCGAGTCCGAGCACAACACAAGTTTTTTTTAGGATTATTCGTATCCGTGCTAAAAGAATCCTCATTGGGTATCAATAACTACTGTCTTCACTCTTCATGCTCTGTGATTGGCCAGTCACACACAGCACCCCCCCTCCCTGCACCCACATGCTGCAGCGAGGAGGTGCCTGCTCTCCTCTTTCACACACACACAGACAGGCAGCGAGTGACAGCGACTACTTCTCTTGCTTGCTTGAGTTGACTGTAGTTTACGTTGCTCTAATCTCTGTACTACTCACTCAGTTTTCTTCTGCTCGTCTCTATTGAGGTTTGTTTGGTATTTAAAGTTACTTCTTCAACTTATTTCCTGTCATACGCGATGCATGTGACAAGACGGGGCTGAAAACGGCTCGTGTCGCGCTGGTCAGTGCCTCTTGCTTCAATTCAGGACCGTTTTTTTAAGGTTTTCGTTGTCTCTCATCTCTTTAGTTCTTTTTTATATTTAAGGTTACTTGATTAACTGTTTTGCAACGTACACGCAACGCATTTGAAGGCTTAAAGCTGTAAACTCCTGGTGTCGTGTGTCCCCCTAGTTTCTCCATGCCGGTCTTTTTTTTTTTTTTTAACTGGCTGCGTGATTTTAGTTTGGCTGGTGAGAAAGTTGGTTGTAAAGCTTTGCCCATTCTGAGCACAGTGTTTTTGAAAATACAGTGAACAACAAGGCATATTTTTTAGTTTTTTGCCACTGAATGTTTTCACAAATCACCTATTAAATTTAAACAGATTATAAATAAAGAGACAGTCTTTCACACCACTACATACACATTTTACCAGTTGTACATAAAACATAGCTGAAAGTAAATATAGCCATTTCAAATCAATTCTTTCCAGTTTCAGACTTAAAATAATGTTCAGATTTAAGTCCCGCCCATTTCCGGACAAAACACAATCACTTCCGGTTTAGGCCCCGCCCCCTACGAGTACAGATACGGATACAGATAATATGGATGGGTAAACAGATACAGATACAGATACAGATAATGGTGTACTCGCTAATCCCTAGTTGTCATGTTAAAGCTCTCCTGTTAATTTGACTCCAGCTATCAGCATCAGGAAGAGATGATCTGTCTGCGTTCAGAGCTCAGATTTTAGTTAACCCCTCTCACGCCACAACCCCTGATATAAAGAGAAGTACTCAGGACTGTCAGGAAGTTTCAGAGAAAGTTTTTTTAGTTCACTCCACTACACAACAGAATACAAGAGTCATTCATTCATCCTGTGACCTGTAATAAGTGTCAGGTCCCTTCTGCTGTCCAGCTGAGGGCTGGTAGACTTTGGGTTGTCACGTGCAAAAGGTCTGTTTTTTTAATGCAGAGCACATTTGAAGAGCTGCATCTGCAACTTCATCACAGTGTCTATTTTTTGTTAGTTTTCATTTTAATTAATTGGAGCGTGTTGACTTTTTTAATTTCTTAGAGTATGAAAACCCTTAAAGAAATATAAACTGCAGCTTTGTTCTTGTACTTTTTATTATCCACCTGCATCATGGAAAGAGTGTTCAGGAGATCTGTTTCTTTCCAGCTGTGATATTATTGATCCACTGATCATAAAAAAATAACTGATGATAAACTAATACAGGTCAATAAAGAGGTTTGATGTTTGATCTGTGTGTTAGTGTTACTGGGTAAACACTGCAGCATGGTCTGGTTTTGGAGGGTGAGGTCAAAGAAAAGATGTTTTTAAACAGTTCATTCATGCACTAACTCATGCTGTGGTATTTTCCTGTGGACACTTTAATAAAGACCTGGATGAGAGTTTAAAGTCATCCCGCTCTCTGTTTCCTCAGACAGCATCGAAGATTACATCCAGACCACATCATCAAACGTGGAATCAGCCAATCAGGAGCTGGCGAAGGCGAACCAATACCAGGTACAGTGGACCGGCTACTGCTGCAGAGCGCTCTGTGCTTTGTATTCACTTTGTTCAGTTTAACTTTTATGTTCTTGACTGAGCTTTTGCTTTGTAATTCAGTCACAAGAAGCTTAGCTTGATTAGACATGCAAACAGGGACTTTGCTAACTAGATTACACAGCTTTATCACAATCCCCACAAGCATAATAACAGAGATGATGTAATTTGGTGTCATACTTTACTAGCTGCTGCATTCAGTGAAATGAACTGTGATTAGAGACAGGGACAGAAGCTATGTCCTGGAGTCTTATAAAGACATATACAGTTACGGAGCCAAAACAAATTCACATCCTGGATGTGATGTTTATGTATGTGTGATTTTATGTGTGTGGACTGAGAGAGAAAAATGCATTAATGGACAAAAACTGCAACCAGGCATTAAAAAGAAACTATTTATTTTCCTCTTTGTGTGTTTTTGGCGCTGGCTTGAATTTCCACTTCACAGCACATATTGGAGAGACGCTTTGTGAGGAGCCCAAGGGGTCTGCTTTCACTTCTTCTTGTCAAAGAAGTATATATGTCCTGTGCTGCTCAGTCAGAGACTATCTCAGTAGGCCAGAGAGTTGAGTGGCTCAGTGCTGTGTAGGCCTCTGGCTACGGTAAATAATACATCGACTTAAGTGTCAGCAGGTTAATAAAGGGTTTTTGTTTCCTTGTTGTTTTTCCTGGTTTGCACAGCTGAAGAGCTGCATGTGAGCTCACCTCCAACATGCACTGACTGCTATGGGACATGTGTATTTAAGCTTGTGATTCTTTTGTGGAATGTTGTAAGTGACACTTTCTACTTAACCAATTACACAGATTAAGTTCCAGTAACATCCAGTTAATTACTCCTGATACTCAACACAATGTTTTCTTTGAATCCTCGTCTGCTCTCAGGGCTCACTCAGTTTGCTACATTTGCGAGGATTTAAGCATCACATCAGCAGCTATTCAGAAGGAAAACAAAAGCTGGGTAGTTTGCAGAGAGTGCCATGAATGCAGTGGTTTCTGTCCGTCCCCTCGTAGCTGATTCTCCTCCAGTGAGCGAACAAATGAGCGAATGGCAACAGCTTTCCCATTAATTGTCATTTCATTATCTCAAGGAGAGCTGAGCCGTGACCGAGCTCACATGGAACAATTTAGCTCTCTGCCAATCCAGACTGCCGCCGTCTTAGCAGGGAAAGAGCGGCTGAATGGGAGAAAAACAACAAAGGAGGAGACAGACACACAGAAACATGGACTGACAGACGGACTCACAGCATGTTGGACTGAGACAGAGAAAAAGAGAGGACTCAAACCTGATCCCTAAAACTTTCAACATGCTCCCTCTTTATTTGGATTTCCCTTTTAAAGCTTTCCAGGCTGAACTCACGTGTTGATGATGTATTGGTATCGTGTCCATGCTTTTTACAACTTACAATTTACAACTGGAAAAAAAAAAAAAAATCTTATTTTTCTCTCTCTGGTGTTTTTTAAACTCGTACTTCAGTCTACGTCTGAAACACTGTGTTTTAGCTGCTTTCTCTTTAAGGCTCCACACTCAACAAACCTCCTTCCTCCTGATTTGCCAGCCCTCTAGAGGCTTGTCAGGGGTGGAGCTCTGAATCACACTCATGAATCTAGACCTGTCAAGAACCAATGAAGGTTGAATTTATGGAAACAAAGTCCAGACCAGCTTCACTCAGGTGTGGATTTGTTTAGGTGCAGGGCCTGCCATAAAATCCTTTTTTAAGTTTCCTCCAGGGGCTGATTGGAACATTTTTACCAGTTGGTAGCTCGTATTTACTCAATATGGAGTGAATGTAGCGTGAAGTTGATGGCACTTTTGTGATCTCATAAAAATTCAACAGAGAGAGAGAGAGAGAGAGAGAGAGAGAGAGAGAGAGAGAGCGAGAGAGAGTGAGCCCTTTAGAGTAAGTCTGAGTGCGGTTGAAGCCTTGAACACTCCTTGATGCTGGTGTTCACGCATCACTGCACATCCTCACCAATGGTCAATTAAGAGCGGATGTCATTTTCTTCTGGCGACCCGCCTTGTCGACTCACTTTACACTGAAAATAAATTGAATCTATAATCCATTATGCGTGGGCAGATTACTCTCCCCGCTGCCAGTCTTTCTAGTTGCGTTGATGTTTTATCACCTCATCTGTGTTCAGTGGACCACGATGAACTCTGATTGTTGATTGCTGCACAAGATGGTTTATAATTAACAATAAAACACAGATGTCCCAGCGATCCAGTGAACAAAAGATGCAGCTGTGTCACACTTAGAAAAAAAACACACACAATGAAATAACTGGTTATTATTGATTTGATCTGATGTAATTGTTAAGACTTAAAAGTGCATCCATCTTCAGAACTGGAATTGATCCCCCAGTGAGCGACGACATCCCTCTGAGTCTGAAAGAGAAATCAATGTAACACAGTTTGCCTCTGCCTTAATGGAGGGAAATATAAAGCTCTGGCTATTGTGGGTGTAAAGAGAACAAAGGGAGGAAGGCAAAGGAAGGAAAGGAAGATAAGAAAAGAGATGGCTGGTAGATGAATGGGTGGACGGTTGAATGGAGCCGTCCTCTCTCAGACACGTACAAATTGTTGCCTTTTTGACAAATAGGATAATGAAAAAAGAATAAGGTAATCACAGTGCTAAGCTCTGACTGATCACCGCTCTCAGACCGGGGATGGGCTAACTCTGACACACTGCAGGGAAACAGGTTTACCGCTCCATCATTCCTCCTGCACTCCCTCTGGACTCTTTATGCTACTTTGAAGGATATGGAGTGGAAATAACAATGTTTGAAGTTCCCTGGTTGATGTCAGTGACACTCCTGTGGCTCTGCCCCCATCAGACACGGGTGGCCTGAGCATGATAGAGGAAAGGTAAAACCTGACTTCAAATAAAACATGCTTAAATATGTTAGATGTTTTATAAAGCAACTTTTTTAATTTGATTAAAAACAAATAATGAGAGTCTCAAGGCTTAACTTTAAACAATGAATGGATGCTTTGAGAGTTTTCCCTAACCAGATATCAAAAGTCAGAGCAGGTGGTCAACCATCGATTAGAAAAAATCCTCTGAGAGTTTCGAGTGTATGCATCAAAACCTGTGGTCCTTTACCAGTTTGCAACAGCGCAGATGCAGACCCTGCCTTCAAACAGGGTTGTTTTTGCAGAGGAGACAATATGATAGCCAATTCAATTTCAAGTTTGTTTCATACTCAATCACAGCCACCTGCAACCCTGAATAGGATAAGCAGTATAGACAATGAATGAATGAATGAATGACCCAATAAGGGTAGCAACATCACGGGCAGCGTCTTCAGGGGCGACAATCAGGACTTCAGTCTTGGCAGAGTTAAGCTGGAGGAAATGATCACACAACCAATCATTGCTTGCAGACAAACAGTCATGCAGAATTGTCGGAACTGTCAGGATTGTAAGAATAATACAATTGAGTGTCATCAGCATACATACGATAAGACATACCATTAAACCCACTGATAATGTTGCCGAGTGGTAGCATATACAAGGCAAACAGAATTGGACCTAATACTGATCCCTGAGGCACACCACATGATAAAGGGACTGACTCAAAGGTATAAGGCCCAGCAGCAACAGAGAACTTTCTACCAGTAAGGTGGGCAGCAAACCAGTCAAGAGCACTGCCTTTCATGGAGCCTATCCAGCAATATCTGATGGTCAACTGTATCAAAAGTGGCCTTCATGATTTTTTTAAGACACTCTAAAAAGTGCTGTCTCTGTATAATGCATCTGATTCCTGTAACACAGGGACTAGTTGATTAGCAACCACCTTTTCAAGGATCTTTGATAAGAAAGGCAACTTAGAAATGGGCCTGAAATTGCTTGGCATCGAAGGGTCAAGGTTGAGCTTTTTAAGAAGTGGCTGGACAACTGCCTGTTTAAAATAAGAGGGGAAATGGCCAGACACAAGTGAAGTGTTGATAATGTGAAGCAAAGAAGGGCCAATGGAGGCAGTAACTTTTTTTCAGTAGTGACATGGGCTGGACGAGGTACTGCTGACAGTTCAGTCAATTGCTTGTTAGGATATTGGTAGAAAACAATGCAGTATTGGTTGATGATTTGGACCAGCTAGGGGAGGGTCTGAAGGGGGGTTACACTGGCCCTAACACTGGTCACTTGGGCTATGTGATGACCTCATCATTTCAACAAGTCTCATAACTCCTAGTGTTTTAATCAGTTTACTACAATGGAGGTTCAGGATAATAAACTGGTTATTTTGATCTGTATCTTGTCTATCTGAAAAGCAGCAGCCGCCTGTACAAAAATGAGGAACACGGAGCATCTTGTAAAGTTCTACTTTAGTTTAGGTTTGAACTTGGCCCTCATCCTCCGTCGTAGTGTGTTAGCCTACGGTGCTACGTGTTTCAGCTGCCTTCATCAGAAAGCTCCAGGTTCTCTAACAAACTATCGGCAGAGATATTAAGAGGGCTGTTTGTCAAAGCTGGAACTCAACACAACTTCATCAAGAAGACGCTCTCAGTTCATCCTTTTAAGTAGGAGGATGGACGCTCCTATAAAGCAACCTTTCACAATAAAGTTTGTTTTATAACCATTTATTAAGTGAATTCATAAATTTACCTTTGAAAATCATGAATTTACTCTCATAAATGTATGACTTTATTCGCATTAATTTATGACTATAATTTTAATAAATTTGTGACTTTATTCTTATATCCATGTAGATTCTCATTCATCCAGGTCATGGTTATTCTGACGACTCAAACAAAGCAACTAGACTGCGTTGAGTTGGGAGGACGTTTCACCTCTCATCCAAGAAGCTCCTTCAGTTCTGAAGGAAGCTAGTGAGGGAAGTAAGTATATATGTTGTTAGAGAAGAGACAACAACCACCGTTAATGTCCTAAAAGGGCTGTTAACTCCCGCTGTCATGTGAGGTGTTGTAGTCAAATGATCTCAGATGTGTCTGCTTAGAGAACTTCCTAGATTGAGAGCTTAGCACTGCATTGTACGTAGCTGAAAGGTTATGCCTGAGGTCACCTCCTCTGTTCAGAGAAGGTTTCTCCAGTTTGGTGAAGATGGCTTCTTTAACTCCTCTCTCAAACCATCTTTCCTCTCTTGCCAACACCTGTACAGTAGAATCTTCGAAAGAGTGTCCTGTGTCCTTTAAGTGAAGGTGAACTTGCTGAGTCCTGACTGGAGGAAGTGGAGGAGGTCCTGTGTTGCACCATACACTTCTGAAGCAGTAGTTTTGTTTCCCGGATGTACAGGACCCAGCATTCCTCACTGCACTGGACAGATACACCACATTACCCTGTTTGTGTCTTGGAATTTTGTCCTTGGGATGGACAAGCTTCTGCCTCAGAGTGTTTCCAGGCTTAAAGTGAACAGGATGTGATGAATGTGTGGTCTATGAAGCACCAGAGTCTGTATGCTCTGCTGGTAGAAGTGAACCATCCAAAACCACAGTCCAGGGTCATTTTAATTATATTTGTGTCCAAGAAATAGCAGCAAATGGCAGCTGTCCTTCAGGTGTCTCACCTGTCCTTAAGGAATCTCACTTGTCCTTCAAGAGTCTCATCCTACTCCTTCTTACTCCCATCTGCTGTACTATGTAATGAGCAATGGAAATACCAAATTTCACCCTGGGATTAATAAAGTGATTCTGATTCTGACCCCAACGTCTGCATCATAGTAAAGGCGCTGATTTTAAAATCAGATTTTCATGCTAATTACTAAAATGTCATACATCAATTCATTGGAGACGATTCAAAGGTAAAGATACTTACACAAGTAGGTTTAGATTCTTGTCCGTATGTTATTAAAGAGTGGAGGGATGATCCTACTGAATGGCCTGATGTGTCATTCCTGACACCTTCTGCTACCTGGTTGAATCACCTGGTAAGAGGCAAAATCAGGTTCACTGATGAATTAAACCTCACATCATTTCAACGTCTGACAAGGACATGAGCAGGTTTTAGTGAGTTTGTGCTCCACACAGTGGTTGTTATTGCTCAACAGCCCCCATGAGCTGCCTATATATAGCTTATTGATGAGCCGCTATATCACACAGGGATTCACACACACAGCAGCCTAAAGAACTGTTGGTCCCTGGAGGCACAGAACTTTTTTACAGGTGGTTTTGTTGGAGTTGGGCTTCGTCACAACATACCTGCCTCAGATACCTACCTGTTCAGATGTGATGCTCTTAAAACAAGCAGCTGAGTATTCATGTGAAATATAAAACAATCTAACACTGACAGAATAAGATGAAGATACTGTTATCGTACCTGTAAGGCAGTGCTGACTACAGATCTACTCATGTTTTGATTTTAGATCTCAAAGGTGATCAAACTCATCCTCCTGCCGGATCACTTGTAGCCACTGCGTTCTTCTCCTCAGCTCTGTGCTTCTGTTTGGTAAAATATAAAACTTCAGATCTGGGTTTTTATCTTATGTGTGGTACAAAAGGGAACACAACAGCTCCTCGGCATTGGGGAAAGCGGTTTGTTTTCCCCCTCGGTGTGAACCAGATATGACATTTTGTGGGCGTTCCTCTTTATGCCGACTGTATGTGAGGCCTGTGATTGGATGACAGGCGGTGTGATTGGCACATGATCTACCACCACTGTTTTTATCTGATCTAGGATCTGTTGAGGGCAGTCTACTATATTTAGAGTTAATTGTCAATACACTGGACAACTGTAGCCCGTATGAAACAAACCAATTTAGCCAAATATATGGGATGTCCCGGCTAATACAGGACAGTTTGCAACCCTAGCTGGGAGAGTTGTTGAGTTTCTGCTGAATGTTCAGAGCTTTAGCTTCATACAGGCAGACTATGAACAGTCCAGATGGACCTCAGTCAGACCTTATGCACAGACTTTGTTTTGGTTTGATAGAAACTTGACATCAAATATAAACTTTCACATTATTTAGGTCAGGATTTATGTCAGCATCACGATTGATATATTTTAAGATGAAAGCTGAGGACCATATGAAAATGGACCTTGGGGCTGACCTGAACTTGCCTGGTCGGTGGGATATTTCCTGTATGCATCTGAAATAGGATGCAAAGTCTAACAGAAGTCTCTGCATCCCCTGAAAAGTCCGTTTCTACCTCAAACCTTGAATCCGAGAGCAAACGTCTGGCAGGCTGAAAGCCACAGCAGAGTGATTTCTGTGAGAGCAGCAGTACAAAGCCAGGTTACACCACACTGCAGGTCCTTCACTCAGTCTGACTCACACACACACACCTACACACCTACACACACACACACACACACACACACACACACACACACACACACACACACACACACACACACACACACACACACACAGACGTGGTGTGGAAAGCACTATAAAGCATGGCTTCCCCCATTGAATCCAGTGTGATACAACTCACAGCACAGAGATTAGTTCACCTTCCTTGCTCAAGGTTAACCTTCAAAGCAGTGCTGAAGATGTCTTTGTACATTGAAACGAGCTTTAATCTGTGCTCAGTGTGGTATCCAAAGCTGGGATGAATCAATCACATCATAATAAAGCTCTTTGTTGTCTCTTTAGAGAATGTGACTGAGATGGTTGGAGGAGCTGAAGCGGCGGTGAGCGTTGTTTGGTTTCTGTATTTGATTTGTAAAAGCTTTTCTTCTTTTTCTTCTTTATGGTTTATTTTGATACTTCAACTCAACAAAGAGATCTTCAACTCTGTCTCCATATGTAACTAATCCTTTATTAAAACTATCATACACTTGGCACTAAAAATACGCTGACTGACTGAAAAATAACCACAACTATGGCAACAAGTGTGCATCAGATTTTAGTGGCTCCACAGGTTGTTCTGAGCTCAGTGACAGAACTTTATCACACAGCTAGATGCCACAGATGTGGCATGCAGTCTGCGTGCTGACTGCAGGAGTGTCCATGAACTGAGGAAGAAGATCTACTTTATTAATCCCTGTGAGGGAAATTACATTTTTCACTCTGAATGAATCATGCCATAAATAAATGAATATCTATATATTAGTGGTGGGACTTGATTAAAAAAAATAATCAAATTAATTATGCCATTTTGGTAGAAGACTAAATCATTGAATAGTCACATACAGAAGTTTAAACAACAAAATCCTGTTTATTTTGATCAAAAGATGTTTTTTTGAAAACGCGTCAATCACTGCAGAGCAGATCGTACCAAACAGGAAAACAGACACGAAAAACGATCAGAGTTTCCGGTCTTTTCAAAATAAAGCACCATGTTCAGCCTGTCGATCGTAAAATTATCCTCGTATATTAAAACTACGACACTGGCACAGGGCCAGCAGTCATCAGCGGGTCAGACCCAGAGGAAATCTGACACCATGGACGAGGAAAAGTTTATATTGGAGGCGGAAAACCAGATAATTATATACGATACAACACATCCTTTATATAAGGACACCAACAGAGACTAAAAGGGAAGGACTGAATTAATGAAGCTCTGGGAGGGCAGGTGAGTTTAACATACTAAATATCATGAAAGTAGTTGTCATGGGTGTGATTCCTGCAGGAACATGTGGTTCTCCTGTGATCTTGTGTATCCAGCTGCTATGAGTACGCTGAGCTGCGCTCCGCTCCTGAGACGGATCCAGTGTGAATTGGCTCGCGCTGACGGACCGCGGCGACTGTTTTTTAAAAGTAGATTTTCCATCCACCGAGCTAAGCAAGGCGCTGTCATCAGTGTTATCCATCACTCAGTGCGTCGCTATAATCCGTCTGCCAGAAACTCGTGCACTGAGAACCGTTCTGTGTGATATAGACTATAAAATAAAATACGATAAAATGCGTTATTTTTTTAACGCCGTTAATTTCCCCCGCGTTAATTATCGAATTAACGCAACAAAGTCCCACCACTGTCCTCCCGTGGACAGGGAGGAGTTGGGCACTCTAACATGTGCGCTTAATTCCACGATGATGAAGTGCCTGGATTCATGCGTGCGCACAGATTCATACATCTGAATATTTTTGTTTGTACGACGTTTTCTGGATTTGAGCGTACGCCATGTTTTAGTAGGAAATCCACGCAAGTACATGAGGCCCCAGGTCCCCTCTCTGAAGGCAGCTTTTCATGCTGCAGGCCAGAAACACTTGTTTTGTAGTCACACCACTTGGAAGACAGATAGGAAGAGAACAGTTGTTGTCAACATGTTCTAATACTTTGTATTGACAGACATTTCTGATGCTAAAAACTTTAGAAAGTGAAGGTTATTGTGTGCTTAATGAGCTTTCTCTTCCTAGAAGAAAAGGAGTGTTTCAGTCTAGAACCTTGCCACTGGATAAAGCTAAATATTTCTTTTTACACTGAATAAATGTTCATCCACAACCCCCCCCCCCCCCCCCCCCCCCCCCATTGGGAGGAGAGGGTAATGAGAAAGTAAAGTAACTCACTGATGATAAGATCTCTGATGAAAGTAATGTTTTGATTTTTGAGATTTGCAATGAGATTTCCTCTCATTTCACAGCTGTTGTCACAGAGCGGTATAAAGAGATAGTCATAAGACATCGACATGCTGATTGATGCCAGTGTTCACACACATCACTGCCAGAAATGCAGCTCCTGGTGTGTGCTTTTTGGTTCTGGACTATCAGGGCTCTTTCTCTAGGCATGCCAGGCTTGGTCGTGAAGTCTGTGTTTATTTGCTGCTCCTCTTAAATATCATAATCGGGGGGACTGCATGGGACTCTGAGTTTTATGTAAATTGCACATAAGCCGATTACAAGGGAGGCAGTTCTGCTGTAAACATTATTTATTTCATGGACTTCCAATTTTTCTGACCAGATGTGATAAAGGGAAATAATGTTATGGCCATTATCATTGCATGGCATTATTGCTGTATTATGAGGGTATTTCTCATGTCACACAAGGTAGGTAGTTCATCTTCCATGGATACTGCATGATGTCCTCCATGTGAGAGAGGCTCAGACGTGACAGAGAGTTGGACTGTTTTACAGGTTAGGTCTTGTTTTCTGTTTTATTTCCCCTCAGTTGAGTTTTTTTTTGTTTATATATATATATATATATATATATATATATATATATATATATATATATATATATATATATATATATGGATGGATGGATGGATGGATGGATAGACAGACAGACAGACAGACAGACAGACAGACAGACAGACAGACAGACAGACAGACAGACAGACAGAGAGAGAGAGAGAGAGAGAGAGAGAGAGAGATAGATAGATAGATAGATAGATAGATAGATAGATAGATAGATAGATAGATAGATAGATAGATAGATAGATAGATAGATAGATAGATAGAAAGAAAAATCTGTCCCTCGCCCACCCTGGGCGGTACTGTCTCCTTCAAGCTTGAGGGTACTGTGCAGGATCATTCATCCATTCATTCATTCATTTTCTATACCGCTTCTCCTGTTCGGGGTCGTGGGTGTCTGGAGTCTATCCCAGCTTGCTAAGGGCGAGAGGCGGGGTGCACCCTGGACTGGTCTCCAGCCAATCACAGGGCTGACACACAGACAGACGACCATTTACGCTCACATTCACACCTATGGGCAATTTAGAATCACCAATAAACCTAGTGAGCATGCGTTTTGGACTGTGGGAGGAAGCTGGAGTACCTGGAGAGAACCTACACATGCACAGGGAGAACATGCCAACTCTATACAGAAAGGTACACCGTGCCCGAACCGGGATTCGAACCGGCGACCTTCTTGCTGTGAAGCAACAGGGCAAACATTCCTGACTTTATGGTTTTATGTCTACTAGTGGTGACACACAACTCACTGATAGGCTCAAAGCAGGCCCAGACTACTAGAACCCCCAACAGGGTGAGCTAAGGAACTTGTTGAGTCTTGCTCACCCAGTAGGGATTCTTAATCAAATGCATAACTTCCTGCTCTTGACGTATTTATCCCCACACAAAAGAAAGGCAGGAGCGGACTGAGACACAATATTTGATTTATATCAATTACCTTATTTAAACATATTTTATTTATAACGCTTAAAGATAGTCTCTGACTCCACACAGCCAGGATATATAACTTTAAATTAAGAAATCAATAAGAAAACGTTATCCTGCTGATTTTTTTTATAGCTCACACTGAACTGAAGATTCCCATCCAAGCTAGCGTTAGAAAACATGAACCTCAAATAATACAAACATCTCATCTTTAACAGGTTTCTTGCAACACTGTTGAATATTTGCAACAAAATGTTTGATGGTCCTGTGATCACACCCCAATATCTTGGCAATTTCAAGAGCACTGCATCCCTCTGAAAGACTTTTTTTTTTTTTTTTTTTTTTTTTTTTTTTTTTACAATTTTTGACCTTTCATAGTCAGTGAAATCTTTTTTTGGCCCATTATGCCTGAGAAAGAGAAGCTGCCAAATAATTATGCAAACCTTGATTCAGGGTGTTGATCTCCTCAGGTCACACCCTCCCTTGTTAGACAAATGCACATTACCTGATATGCTTAAAGTTGGAGAATATGCACAAAAATGATGATATGGTCAGAATACTCACTTGCCAAATAATTGTGCTAACAGTGTAACAAAAAAAACCCTCAAAGGGGTTAGAAAAACCGGCTTGGCAAGTCTTTTTCTTTTTAAGTTAAAATAACATCCCAATACAAGAAAAAAAAAAAATAGTGGATGAATGTGACTCATATTAAGCCTAATGAGACCATTTTTACTATAATAATAATAATAATAATAATAATAATAATAATAATAATAATAATAATAATAATAATAATAAAAATAAAAATAAAAATAAGATATAAACACTTCCTTGGATGACAGTTTTTGCAGAGCTGGTGGATTGTCCAGGCATGTGTGCTCTGGATTTAAAGGTCTGAAGATGGACCATGTTCATAATCATCAAAGTCAATGTTAGTTCTCACACACCTGGAGAAGGAGACATTGTGTGAAAAGCCACAGCCATGCTTACTCAGCTTGGGCACGCTGGGCGTGTTGGAAATCTGGAGGACTTATCAGATCATTTCCAGGTGGTTTTGGTCTTACGTTAAAACCTGGAGAGTCTTCTTGGGTGACCTCAGGCTTGCCTCTCTGCTTTTTGCCGATGATGTGTTTCTGGCAGCTGTGAGAGACTGTGACCTCCAACGTTTGGCTTTGTGGGGCAGCCGAGTGTGAAACGGGGGATGAGGGTTAGCACCTCTGAGTCTAGGGACAGTAGTCCCTGTCAGAAAATGAAGAATGGGTCCCTGTGAGGTGAAAAGGAGCTCCTGCACATGTTGGAGGATTGTAAGTTTCTCAGGGTTTTGCTCAACTAAAAAGAAAAATGGAGATTAATTCAGCTAGTGGTGTGTTTTATCTCTGTCTTTGTCTGCCAGGATGGAGAGCTAAATGTACATTTTGACCCTCACCAATGGCCAGACTGCAGATTAAAGAAGCCCATTACTGCTCCTTTAACATGATCGCTGGGCTCACCCTGTCACAAACTGGGAGCTGTATTAATCCACAGCTGGCTGAGCAGAAACATGGCCATGTTTCCTGAGACCTCTCACATTGAAGTGGAGTGCATGTGCTTTGGGCCTAAACATCAGTCCAGAAAGTCCAGTCCAGAATTTCACAAACATGTTGACATGTTATTCTGGAGGTAAGGAAGGAAAACAAAGCGGGTAGCTTTTCAAAATAAGGAACTAGGTTTATTATTTTGTAAACGTTGGAAGTTGAGCAGATCAGTGTTGAACAGTTAACAGCATTTACCAATGCTGCAGTGTGGTGCCTTAGCAGAAGAAAAGGGTGCAATGAGATATTAAAAGCAGCTATCAGTATGTTTGAGATAGGCACACACACAAATCTTCATGCATCAACTAAACTTCAACTGAAACGACAGAAAATATGTCATCCTATCTCAGTGGGCATTTTTGTCACTTATAATCTAATCTGTCAGATAAATTAAATGACACATAACAAGTAGCCTACGGTGTCTCTGAATAGTCAAACAACCCTTGAAACAACCTGGACGGATCCGAAGAAACTCAGAAAATCAAACCTGTTCCAAAAAAACAAGGACAGACAAAAGATTTGTTGTACAAATTAGCAAGACTACATTTCATTTATTGGAGTGTGAGCTCACCTGATTCATGCCCTCCTGGATAAGTCAGTGCCCGGTTGGGGCACCCCAGTCTAAAAAGTCTGGACACGCCCCTGCTTATCAGCTAGTTCCTCTCTGCAGGTTCATCAGGTTGCTTTGCTCATCATCTGATGGATTTATGCTGAACGGAGGGTTCAATTGATGGAAATGACAGAGTTACTCAACTTTCCCCAGGTAAAAGTCAAACAACTTCTCAAGCATTTATGTCCATGCAGAGCACGGCTAAATATTAATGTGGATCAGCGACTCGCCTCCCACCCCGCAGTCAATATTCACAAATCCTGATCCATCTGTATCATCAGAAAGAGGGATTTTCTGCTTCTGAGTGGGTTGTTCATAGTTCTTTACTCACTGTCTAAGATCGCATCTAAGGTGACTGTAGAATTATTTTAGAAGAGCAGCAGGTGTGTGTCAATCACACTAATGATAATCTGTGGGTGAACCAAAAAGTTTCCCAGCTTCATAAATGTTTCAGTAAAAAATCTTTAGCAAATGCCTCAAAGGTGCCAGATAGAAAACATAATAATGAATGAATATTAGTCTGTTTATGTTACACTCTTTGTGCTGTTGATATGGACCAAAGAACATGTGTCCGTCAGCAGCAAACACTATCTGCTATTGGTCCAGACTGGATCTTCTTTTGAGTTGAACCATAGGTTCGATTCGTCTTGTGGTCTGGAGGCTAAATTACTTCAGACAGCAGTGGCTAACATCACTGAGGCAGCCTGTGTCATATAGTCCATGTGAGGAACCCAATAAGAGTCAGTATGAAACATAAAACTATGAAAACGAGATTTAAACCAGTGGTCCCCAAACTATGGCACGCGGCCCGCCTCCACATTTGGCCCGGCCCCCTAAACAATACCAGAGACGCATTATGATTTTTTTTTCAGTGCCAAGTTTCGGTACCCAAAGGGTTAATAATGCTGCCAGTGATTCGCTGCAATGTTGGTTGGTTGGTTGTGGTATGCAGGACAGTGTTTCCAAATTAGCTCTGTTGCGATATTTAGTGACTTTCAAACCCTCTAGCGACTTTTTTTTTTTTTTTTTTTTCTAAAAAGCAACAAATCCAGTGACTTTTCTGTCGTTTGGGGGCGGAGTGAAAGCATGTACTGATCTTCGGCTGCTGTTTCTCAAAGAGTAGCGGACGCTCAGTCCCTCCCCTCTCCAAAACAGACTTCTCCACTCACAGCAGACCCTCCAAGCTGCAGCCAGAGCAGACCACTGCTGCAAATGAATCACAATAATGTTTCTTCTTTTAGGTCACTTTTGATGGTCAAAAGCCTGGATAAAGGAGGAGGGTTTTTATTTTATCATAAAAAAACAAGAATCAACAGAAGAAAGTTCATTAATAGTTGTTAACACATTTACTGTGTACTCAGTATAAACCTGTTACTTGTTTGCACCTGTTCTTTTGCACTAGAAAACATTTTTTTTTAATGTAGGAAAACTGATAAGAGTAGAAAATTAGATGTAGTTGGAAAATAAAACTCAAGATTTGTACCATATCATGTAATGAAGGTTTCTTTTTTGTTAGAACTGATATAAAAATTTGTATCGAAAAAGTATTGTTCAGGAACCGGTGTTGAAGTGAAAGTATCGGTACAGGAATCGAACATTTTTGATTAATACCCAGCCCTACATAGAACGTGACATTCTGTTCCACCTTTCTGCACTCTCTGCCCCTATCAGTGTTATTTTATTTCAGAAATACTGTTTTTTTTATTTCCTGGCTTCTTTCTGTGAAGATCCCAGAGATGGTTATTTGGTTATTATTTATTTCATTATTAGTGTCATTATTTATTTCCTGACTTTTTTCTGTGAAGATCCCTGAAAGGGTTATTCATATTTGTTTATGTGTGGCTTTCTGGAAAACAATAAATGTTTACCTTTAGGCATCCCTGTGATCATCACACTTTTTCTGTTACAAACTGACCCTGGCATGTAGCCCTCACAGGAAAAAGTTTGGGGACCCCTGATTTAAACCCTCGGTATGAAAACCATTGTGCCATAAATAGATCAAAAATCACATCATGCTAAACACATCCACCAACCAAACTCTTCTGATTACAACAACCTCAATTTGGCCTGCCACCAGTTCATCCTCATTTTCTTTTCTCCTTCCTGTTGTATAAAGTTGGAGCCATGGTTGAATGAAGTTTTCAGGCATTTCAAGGTCCCAATAAATCATTTCAAAGGGAAACGAGTTTAAGTAACAACCTGGTGAAAGGTGACAGCTGGCACGGTGGAGGCTAGTCCTCAGATGTTGAAGCCAACTGTTGTGATTTTCTGAGGTGGTGGTAGCCATACCTGACAACAGGTTGGTCTTCGGTCATATATTGAGAATCTAAGTTTTTAACCTCAGAACTTGTCCATATGAAGGATTTTCTTTGTTCAGCTGAAGATGTACAGAATGGTATCAAAACTGAGAACGACAAAGTTTCAGAAGAACAAGTTAATCATCATTAATCAAGTTACTGACTCATGCTTTTGACCAAGTTAAACTTCTAAATCATTCAACTAAAACCCTGGTACTGTGTGTGTGAAGGTGCCAAGAGTCGACATCAACCTGTCTGTCCATGGTTATGAGAAATGTAAGATCTATCTCCAATAAGTTGAAATGCTGAGTCAGCATTTCAACTTAATAAGATGGACGAGCTAGCTGTGCTAACCCAGAACCAAAGGGAATACCAGAGGGCAGCGTAGCATCATGCTATTCACAGAGACATGGCTAATGGAGCTAATGCTGGACACAAACACCCAGTGGTAGGCAGGCTACCAGTTACTGTGTTAAAATCGAGCTTCACTAAAGCCATGACCCCCAGAAATGTAGCAAGCTAAGCTACAACAATATGGCTGTTACAGCCTCTTTAGAATACTAAATCTAAACAATAAGGCTTAAACAAAGAGACCCGTAACATAAAGGACACAGGAGACAGGAGTGGAGTTTTCAAATAAGCATCCAAGTTTTATTTAACCAAAAGCAACCACTTTATATACAGAATCAAAGAAATCAAAGGGCTGTAGGCGCTGGCGAAAAAGAACAAAAGAGGGGTGGTAGACATGGCTAACCACACAATGGACAATAGGACCAGTCACCACCCCTAACTAAAACTACCTGAAGAAGAAGAAAATCTAACTACTTCACTCTGAAACAAAGCCATGAAAATTGGACTACCGGTGCACTACAGCCAAACTAAAACAAAACCCAGCAATCTTGACATGCATGAGTATATATATATATATATATATATATATATATATATATATATATATATATATATATATATATATATATATAAAAACTACAATAGAAAAGAAACAATTAACCTAAAGAAAGGTTAAAGCAACCAAAGAAAATACCCCAAACCTCCTTAAACTTTGACCTGTGAGTACTCAGGTGTGCTGAAGCCACACAGGTACAGGGTTGAGGAGAGAGAGACCAAAGAGAGCAGGGAGCGGGGCGATCCAGCCACACGTAACAATGGCCAAAGTAGTTTAATACTTTTATTGATTTTATTATTTACTTTTTTTCCCACTCTGAACTGACTTAATTCCAGTAAATTTCAGGGACTAGTAAAATTGTCAGTGAAACGGAGACAAGAACGTGTTACTTTGTTTGCTCTCAGTGCTCTAAACCTGTGTAAATAAACAGCTGCTCATGTTAACAAACATCTTTTACAATGAATCAGATTAAAGTTTACATTTGATATAGTCAACTTGTATATATGAATAAAAACTAAGCCATTACAGTCTTATACAGGATTTGGGTATTAACGTAACGTTTATTGTAATGTTTTTCACTGTACACTTTCTTGTCGCTGCTGTAACTCTGTAAATTTCTCCGTTGTGGGACAAATGAAGGAGTCATCTAACCTGAAGATACTGAAGCTCAAATATGAACCATGTCACTCACTCTACTCGATAAAGAGACCTTTTCTTCTCCCTCAGGGCTTGCAGCACCCAGAGGCCCTGAGGAGCCAGCACTGAGGACAGACCCTCTCCCAGATTAAGTCACTGGTGATAAGAGCATACCTCCGTCCCTCCCTCTGAATCTCTCTCTCTCTCTCTCTCTCTCTCTCTCTCTCTCTCTCTCTCTCTCCTCTCAGCCTGCCCTACACTCTGGAAAATTCTGCCTCAAAATACTCCCAACACTTCCTTTGTTATACTAAGCTGTGTTTTGTTCCCCCTACCTTATTTTTTCCCCCCTTTCTCCCTAAATAACAGCAGTGCTGGGACGAGTGAGCAGGAGAAGAAGAAGAAGGGACGAGTATAAAGAGGAGAGGGAGGGTGCAGGGGATACAGTATATAGGGAGAGGGAGCGACTCGTAGCTGTCAGAGCGAGCAGAGAAAAGAGGAGGACGGCAGAGAAAGTTTATAAGGCATAGTTTAGGAGGAAACGCGTGAGAGAAGCTGGGGAATCTGTGGTGGCCAGCTGCAAGAGGGGAGATAGCAGAGAAAGGCTTTTAATTCTCAATCCCCACAGAGCCTTTGAAAATTACCAATCTTCTTATCACAGACGCAGGGCTGCTTATGCAAATTGTTGTGGAGTGGAACGTTTAAAACGGAAAATTACTCGACAGCATTTTTTTCTCCCTCTCTGCGCTCTCCCTCTCCCCCTCTCCCTCCCTCCCCCTCTCTTCCACACAGAAAGCCTGTTTTGAGTCTCAGATAAGAAGATGAATTGCTCTCTCCGTGCTTTGAAGCGCGTCAGGATTTAAAGACTCCAGCCTCGGCTCTGGTCTAAACCGCTGCTCTTGCTGCCTTTGTAGCAGAAAACAGGCTGGGAAAAAAAATGGGAGAAATAGCGTTGCAAAACAACATAGATTCTGTGCTCCAACGCATCGTCACCGCCTGAGGAGAGCAGCAAATATAAATATTCCTCCTTTACTCTGTTTATGTGAATATTTGCTCCACACAGCCATACTTGTTCTTTTTCAGACATGGAAAGTAATTGACATGGATGAATGAAGCTTATGTGTTTGAAGCATTTGAAATCTAAATTACACTGCAGGCTGTATTGGAAATAACAGGAATGTAGAGTTGGAAACTACTGAGGAGGTTTTGCATTTCAAATAGAAAGAAGTGACAGGATGCAAGTGACCATGAAAATGTCATGTTTTTGAATTTCATGTCCAAGGATCAAGAACTTCTTGTTGTTGAACATATGAGGTGAAGATTTACAGCCTTACAGTTTAACTTCCTCAAAGAAACAGCTGAAAAGCAGCTCTATGAAAAAAGTAAATATCTCAAAAATATAAACATACACATGGGGGATAATGTATAGTAAACAGTTGGACATGTCTGAGGGGGAAACTGCAAACCAAAGATTTAAAGATGATTTTATTTATTTTAAATCAGCTTTATCTGTATAACTTCAAGAAATGTCCTTTACAATCAACATGCTGCCAATGCAACGTGTTTATCAGCCATCTTGAGGTATGAACATTAAACATTACATTAAAAAGTGGTGCCTCGTGCTTTGTTAGTCTTTATTTTGAACTTATGGTGCCTCCGTTGTAACTTTACATGATTTACAGCTCATTATAAATCTCTATGTTTCCTCTCTGGTTTTAAAAACTATTATTTCAGCCTCTGTCTGAAACACTTTGGTTTAGCTACTGTCTCTTTAAGGCTCCATGCACCATGTACTCCATTCCCTCTGATTGGCCAGCCCTTGGAAGACCTGTCGGGGGCCAAAGCTATGTGCAGACCTTGGTGTTTGAGGCCCGCCCCTCAAATGTCATGAACCAGTTAGGAAATCCTCATGTGATGACCTCTTAAACCCCCGTCTTTAACATCAGACTCCTGTTCTCTCCCCTACTTTCCCTCTGCTCATCCTCCAGTCAGTCAGTATGTCACTCTTCTCTGTCAGTTCCTCCACTCACACTCACAGACTGTAGAAGAAATGAACATAGTCTGTGTGACGTCACTGTTTCTGAAGCAGAGTTCTGAAGCAAATCCTAGGTGGGGGCCATATTGGAAATGGGGTGAGCTTTGAGCCTGCACGCTAACAGCTATAGGGTACCCGCCTGTCAATCAGCTGAGCTGTGCCTCTGATTGGACGAACTCTTCGAGGAGTTAGAATCCCCCGACCCCATCATACAGTGTGTGCTGTTAGAGAAATGATGCATCGAGGCTGTAAACCTGTCTATTTCTGCTGTGCAAACGGCTTTGCCTGGCTTGGTGTGTTTGTGGCTTCCTGTTTTTTCTGGAGCCGGCCTCAAGCAGACGCTGGATGAACTGCAGATTTGAGCTCTTCCACATTTCCTCATATTTTAAGAGCGGATGCTGCCACTTGCTCTCACCCTCTGCTCACAAACATTCAGCCTACCAGTTGTCAGCTTGCTCATCCAGCCACACACCCGTCACCTGTTTGTTTGTCACTCTCAGTATTTAAAGCAGTCAGTTCAGATGTTGTTTGCCAGATCCTGGTTTGTTTGTGCTCCTGCCTGATTCCTGTCCAGCTTGTTGTTTGTGTTGCCTGTTTGTTCTCTGCTTGTTACTCTGTTTTGGATCTTGCCTGTTGCCTCTGTACCTGTGCCTGGTTGGACTGGTTTATGGGATTTTGACTTGAATCCTGTTTTTGTGCCTTCATGTGTATTTCATCAGAGTTGTGACACTTCCTGTTATGGTTTAAGGCCAGCCACACACTGCATGACTTTTACATCTTAAACCATTTAAAAATGCTGGGAAACCACACACCTTGGATCACACCTAAACAGTACAAATCTTTGACCGCACAATCAGAGCAAATTCCACAGACATCTTATTGAAGCTGTAATTATCAAACATGACTTCAGGGGACAAACAGAGAGTGATCACCAACATCAGCTGACATTCCTGGAACAAGCATGCAGGAACAAAAATGAGTGCAATAATATGGGCTGATGACAATACAGGCTGCTTTTCTTTCTTTAATTTTCCACTTAGCTCTGGGTACACTTTTGTTTACATTTACTGCTGGTTGATGATGCATTTCCCAGCCTGCTCCTCTCATTTGTTAGTATATATAAGACATTATATTGGGTATTCTCTTGGAGGTAGTCAGAGTGGGAATCACAGTTGCAGATGGAGAGGGCTCCGATGTGGTTTGGGATCCATGGACAAATAATCAGTCAAGATAAGCTGTGACTCAGGCCACGCCCCTGTTACAAATATGACACTAATTCTGGCTTAAAATTGTCATCTGTGAGGCCAGCCTATGACTATGTAAAGATCAGCAGCTCTGATGTTGGTGTGTCCAGATTGCAGGACAGGATGTTGCTTCTTCTTTTTTCTATCAGAGATAAGGGTCCTGTAGCTTCTCAGGCTGCTCTCACACCAATGCTAACCGCTTATCTGTCATTCTTTCTGGAGGTCCTAAAGATAGATAAAAGGTTAAAAACAAATAAAAAAGCTAAAATATACAAACAAAACCCAAAACTAGTGAAGTTGGCACGTTTTGTAAATCCTAAATAAAAACAGAATACAATGATTTGCAAATCCCTTTCAACCTATATTCAATTGAATACACAGCAAAGACAAGATACTTAATGTTCAACTGGTAAACTTTATTTTTTTGCAAATAGCTCATTTGGAATCTGATGCCTGCAACATGTTTCCAAAAAGCTGGCACAAGTGGCAAAAAAGACTGAGAAAGTTGAGGAATGCTCATCAAACACTTATTTGGAACATCCCACAGGTGAACAGGCTAATTGGGAACAGGTGGGTGTCATGATTGGGTATAAAAGCAGCTTCCCTGAAATGTTCAGTCATTCACAAACAAGGATGGGGTGAGGGTCACCACTTTGTAAACAAATGCGTGAGCAAATTGTGGAACAGTTTAAGAACAACATTTCTCAACAAGCTATTGCAAAGAATTTAGGGATTTCATCATCTACAGTCCGTAATATCATCAAAAGGTTCAGAGAATCTGGAGAAATTACTGCACGTAAGCAGCAAGGCTGAAAACCAACATTGAATGACCGTGACCTTTGACCCCTCAGACGGTACTGCATCAAAAACCAGCATCACTGTGTAAAGGATATTACCACATGGGCTCAGGAAGACTTCAGAAAACCACTGTCAGTAACTACAGTTCATCACTACATCTGTAAGTGACAGTTCAAACTCTACGACGCAAAGTGAAAGACGTTTATCAACAACACCCAGAAACACCGCCGGCTTCTCTGGACCCGAGCTCATCTGAGATGGACTGATGCAAAGTGGAAAAGTCTGTTGTGGTCTGATGAGTCCACATTTCAAATTGTTTTTGAAAATGTTGTCGTCGTGTCCTCCAGACCAAAGAGGAAAAGAACCATCAGGACTGTTATAGGCGCAAAGTTCAAAAGCCAGCATCTGTGATGGTATGGGGGTGTGTTAGTGCCCATGGCATGGCTAACTTGACCATCTGTGAAGGCTCCATTAATGCTGAAAGGTACATACAGGTTTTGGAGCAACATATGCTGCCATCCAAGCCACGTCTTTTTTCAGGGACGTCCCTGCTTATTTCAGCAAGACAATGACAAGACACATTCTGCACCTGTTACAACAGCGTGGCTTCGTAGTAAAAGAGTGCAGGTACTAGACTGGCCTGCCTGCAGTCCAGACGTGTCCTCCATTGAAAATGTGTGGAGCATTATGAAGTTTGGGTAAAAGTTTCTCTCTCTGGGCCTTAGGACCGATGACTAAAACCTCAGTTTTGTCCTGGTTAAGCTGGAGAAAGTTATCTGCCATCCAGGATTTGATACTGATTGTGACTGTGGCCTTACAGGCCAGCAGGGGGTGAATGGTGCTTGAGTACAGCATGGTATGGATGGTCTGTGTGACCACACCCTGAGACAGACACTAACCTTTTTACCACAGAGTCAACAGGCAGAGGGGATATGTGGCAGACTCCTCTGTGATTTGATTGGTGTGATCAGGTTTTTCTGGTGTTTCTTTTGCCATGCATGAAGTTGTGCTTTTGGCTTGTTCTCCTCAGATGTTCCCTGTGATTACAAACTCTTTATCTGTTTCTGTTTGATAATCCAACACCTGACATTTAATCCTGTGTAACTGGTTTGGGGTCTTTCACAGCCATCTCCCTCAGTCATCATAGTCCTGCTATCAGTATTTATCAGGCTGACCTTATATCATGTAGTTGATCACTGAGGTGTTTATCTGTCACATCAGTTCTGTGCTCATTTCTTTCGTAATGTCTGCCTTTGTTGTTCTTTTCCTCGGTGTAATTGTGAGGCATGCAGCACAAAGCTTTAGGGTTTAATTTGTTCATAAGCCACTGAAATGCTGCTTTGTGTGTTGTGGTTGTGTGGTTATTAAACAGCAGCCTGACATTTACAACCCTGATAATGGGCTGTGGCAACAACTTCTCTGACTGCAAAAATGAGGCTTCACAGCTGATAACTGTGTCTTTAATGAACCATGGGGGCAGTGGTTCAGTCTCTGCAGCCTCATGGAAAGGAGAGTCAGACACTGCTGTATTTTGTCTTTTTTAGGGTGTCTGAAAGGTTTTCTCTGCTCTCTCTCTCTCTCTCTCTCTCTCTCTCTCTCTCTCTCTCTCTCCCCACAGAGGCAGCTGAGGAAGAGGAAGTGTTACCTCCTGGTGATCGGAGCCATCGTCCTTGCTGTCCTCATCATCATCATTGTGGTTTCAGCCAGGAAATGAGACTTCTAACTGTGGTAAGATGCTTGTGATACACGCAGACACACTTGTTGACACACACACTAGGGTTTAATCCTGGGAGAAAGGATTTCTGGGAAATCTGATCAAATCGTTTTCAACTCCCAGGAAAGGTAATGATGGAGCACTGTTTAAAAAAAAAAAAAAGAAAGAAAGAAAGAAAAAAAGAAAAAATGCAACTTTACTGTAGTGCTATGCTAAGGTTAATGCAGATGTTTTTAAATAAGAGAAAATGTTCTTATAAATAATGAATATTACTTAGCAACAAAATACAGCAGAATGTAGTGCAGTGAAGTGGTTTTCATAAGTCTAATGTTCAACGTTTGGAGATGAGATGACTTGAAGATGCTGACAGAGGTGGAGGAGAAAGGCTGAATGGATAACTGAATCTTATTGGCTGAGTTTTGCCCCTTCAGGTGTTTTCCATAAAAACCTGTCCAATCAGCTCTGTTTCATCCTCCCTCTAACAGTGTTTATAAATGAGTTAAGCAAACATCTTTGAAACTTTTTCATTTCTTTTAAATAGAATGAAATTAGTTTTATTTATTATTATTATTATTATTATTATTATTATTATTATTATTATTATTATTATTATTATTATTATTATTATTATTATTTTGTCAAGATTTGCCTCACAGCCTCATGTTCTATATCTAAAACAATGGAAACTTTGCCGCCTTTATCAGGTTTATATTCATTTAATTTGAAGGCAGAGCTACAGAGCATGCTGACTCCACAAATGAGTTTGCAGAGATGAAGACATGTAGAAAATAAATAAATTAATAAATGTATGCATCAAAAAAATAGATGAAGTCAGACATTACACTGATGTGTATAATGTCTAATTTCCAGAATGCTGCCCTGAAACAACAACAATCTAAAAGAAGTGTGTCACGTATAATTCTATAGTGAGTTTAGTTTCTTATATTAGGGCATAATCCTTGTTTCAAGAAACTTCACAAGCATTTTTTTTTTCTTGTTACATGGAAAGGTCATTTAGAAGAACTTCAGACGTCATTTTTGTCTTTTAATGTTTTGAAATAAGATATTTTCTGGTCCCGTCAGGTAAATGTGGCTCATAATATCTCTGAAAAGTCAATTTTTACCAGATGTCCACTTGTATATCAGTGCTTGCAGTGCACAGAGTGTAATTCCTTGTTCCCGCCTCACTCAGTGTTGATGTTGTGATGAACAAATACATAATTGTAGAGATGTATAGTGGTGGAAGGGGGCTGCACGGTGCCGCAGCTGTTAATGCTGTTGCCTCACAGCAAGAAGGTTGCCAGTTCAAATCCTGGTCTCTGTGTGTAGTTTGCATGTTCTCCCTGTGCATGTGTGGGTTCTCTCCATGTACTCCAGCTTCCTCCCACAGTCCAAAACATGCATTAACCCAAACATTAACTGCTGATTCTAAATTGCCTGTAGGTGTGAGTGTGAAAGGTTGTCTGTCTCTGTGTGTCAGTCCTGTGATTGGCTGGAGACCAGTCCTGGGTGTACCCCACCTCTCACCCTAAGACAGCTGGGATAGACTCCAGACACCTGTGACCCTGAATAGGATAGGCGGTATAGGGATGGAAGAAGCTCAGCTCAGAGATCAGGTCAGAAATAAGGATCAAGGGAGAAACATAGGTTGTTTAATGGGTCGTGCTGTGCACCCCTGCTGGTTTAGCCAAGCCACCATGTGACAGTGAAGAGCCACCTGACTCAGTTTAGCATCATATTACTCACGGCTGGAAAAGCTCTCTTGTCCTTTTCACTTACTTGATGTTCAATACAAGATGTGTCCGCTTGCATGCAATATTGATCCCCACCAAAATGGAAATCCAGTGGAACAAAACACTCTGTTCGTAAAACAGCAGGCTGAATCGATGCTCCCATGGCGACTAAGCCATGTTGTAGCTCAGCAGCTGGCGAGCGACGCTCAAGTGCCGAGAGACTTTAAGAGTCCACAGAAAGATGATGTTGGAGCTTTAAAAGAAACACAGGCTATTGTGGCGGCTCAGCACCAGCTGCTGTGTTCACACAGGTTCAAAAAGACGTAGCTATCGATGCCTACCTGAGCTGCTGACTGCTGACGGATGATGGTTTGCAGAACTAGTGATTCTTTTTCTCCAAACTGCTCTGAATTTAGGAGCCAAATTCAAAAGTAGTTCTGAAATAACTTCAGTCATCTCAGTTAGCACTGACTGGGATTGCAACTTTGAAATTTGGTTGGAATCAGGTTGAAATAAGGGCAGGAGATTGAAGAAAAGATCCCAGCTCTAGTTCAACAAGCAGATGTCACACATCATTAAGGGAGCCTTTTCCAACATTCCCCTTTGAAGAAGAGAAACTCAGACTGAGCATGTGCAGAACTCAGACTGAGCATGTGCAGACGCCTGGGCTGGGCTGGCAGAATGACAACTCCATATGTCATTCTCTGATGGTTTCTGGTACAGAGTGTTAAAGTTGATCTCCAGCCTTCAAAAAGCCAAGACAACATCAGAACAAGATATGCAATTTCAGAGACACAAGAATTTTTTTTTGTGCTTTTAACTCATTGCTTCAACACCTCCTCCTCCCCGTCTTTCTCCTTCTGACCTGTTCACATCAGACACGTTTGCCTCGTTTTTTTCTGGAAAGGTTGAAACCAACAGTAAACTGAGCCTGGCCAACTCTGCCCAAAGGCAGCAACTGTAAACACCTCATTTGACTCGTTCGTCTCATTCTCCTCTCTGAATGAGGACAAGGTCTCTGAGCTTGTGCTGGACTCTTGGACCACCACCTGTCTTTTGGACCCTATACCATCAAGCCTCCTGCAGACCATCTCCTCCCTGCTTAATGCTGCACTTGCACACATCATTTACTCGTCTCTTTCAACGGGTGTGTTCCCCACTGCATTTAAGCAAGCTCGAGTCAACCCCCTGCTCAAAAACCCACACTAAACCCAGCCCAGGTTGGAAACTTCAGACCAGTTTCTCTTTGGACTTTCCCTTTAATGCTCAATGTTGAGTGCACAGTCCTAAAGCAGGTCTCTGAGTTTCTGTTCTAAAATGATCTGTTTGACCCAAACCAGTCAGGCTTAAGCAAGGTCACTCTACGGCAGTGTTGGGCAAGCTACTTGGAAAATGTAGTGCGCTAAGCTACCAGTTACTCTGTGTTAAATCAAGCTTCACTAAAGCTATGACCTTCAGAAATGTAGCAAGCTAAGCTACAACAATATGGCCAAAGTAGTTTAACACTTTCAGGTTACTTTTTTTTTTCTCTCCACACTGAACCAACTCAAATCCAATCAATTTCAGGGACTAATGAAACTGAAAAATTGTTTACAATTAAACAATATTTTTGGTCTCAGTGCTCTAAACCTGCATGAATAAGCAGCTGCTTACATTAACAAACACCTCTGACAATCAAATAACAGTTTACATTTACAGTCTTATACAGGATTTGGGTATTACGTCACCAAAAATGACACAAAATGTGGTAAATTGATTTATTTTACTATCAGTGTTTAATTTTTAAGGCTAACATGCATATAAATCAGTTCACTCTCTTCCAAATACTGTACCCTCTTCTACTTAACTCTTTAACTCTCTTTCATTATTCAGTGTAAGATTAAGATATCTGAAGTGTTTAAGCTAACACTGTGTCACTGTTTTATTTGAGTCATTTGCTTGTGAGTGTTAAAAGTTATACTGAAGAATACAGATTTTTATTTTACTGTTATCTCGTCTTCCCTCACATCTTCCCTCCTTTATGTATCATTTTAAGTATTTAATCCTCCACCCTACACTCACACACTGCCACCATCTCAAGCTAACTTTAATTCATTTATAGTCATGTGAGTGGTTAGCTGATGGAAAGAAGCTTGTTTGTGTTGACGTGTTGGTTAGCTTTATGGCTGGTTGTGTATATCCACCTGGAGATGGGCTCTCAGCTTTGTGTTGGACGTCTCTGAAGCTGACAGAAACTTCTCCTTGGCACAGTAATCACAGTTCGCATGACTTTTCTCTGTTGTTGTAACTCTCGAGGTAGGGCCATGGTGACTCCTTCACTAACAACTCCTCTTCACCTTCCTCCTCTAACATCTCTCAGTGAAGGGAAAGATTGTGTGTGCATTTTTGTGTGTGCGTTTGTGTGTATGCAGTGAAGTCGTGGGCAACAGTACACGGATTGTTGTGTGACGTGATCGCAATATGACAGTACCTCCACTTCTACACAGTCATGTGGATGTTCGGAAAGGCGTTACTGTCTGATCCTGCAGCAGAAAGCTCTGCTTCAAACAGTTCCACTTCATTCATTCCAAGATGTGAGAAAATGAAGCTTTTGTGTTTGCTACTGCTACACCATTAAAAAATCAGCTAAGCTGTTTGTAGTGACGTTACTGCCCAATGCTGCTCTGCATGAACCACACTAATGCCGGTAACAGAATCACTACAAGCTGCCTGAGCTGCAGGTCAGTCATCAGTTTTATTACTGCTTGACCTTTCAGCAGCTTTTGACACAGTCAACCATTAAATCCTCCTGTCTACGATCTCCCAACTTGGGACCTCAGGAACTTCCATCTGCTGGTTCATGTCCTAACTCTCTGGGTGATCAGTTAGAATGTCATAGAAGGGAGAAGTATTCAAGGCGTACAGCCTACACACTGGGGTACCTCAAGGGTCAGTGCTCGGACCCCTCCTCTTCTCCATATACACAAGCTCGCTCGGTTCACTAATCCGCTCTCATGGCTTCTCATACCAGTGTTACACTGAGAATACCCAGCTGTTCCTGTCCCACTGGATGATGTCATAGTCTCAGCAAGAATCTCATCATGCCTTGCTGATATCTGTAACTGGATGAATAAAGCCACTTTCAACTTAACCTTTGAAAGACTGAGCTCCTTGTCATCCCAGCTGGTCCCTTTATGCAACCACAGTTCAATTTCCAACTTGAAACAACCAACCTCATGCCCACAAAGTCTGCCCAGAGCCTGGGTGAACCTGGATTGATGACCAGCTAACGTTTAAGGATCAAGTAGCTTCAGTTGCATGCTCACATCAGGAACCACATCAGGAAGTTCAGACGCTACTGTCAGAACATGCTACACAGCTCCTGGTCCAGGCACTTATGATGTCCTGGATTGACCTTTACCACTCTCTGCTGGCAGGTCTTCTGACATGCATCAAACCCCTGCTGATGACACAAAATCGGATCCTCCTTACTTTAACTTTCTCATCCAAATCTGCACTCCCTCTCACCCACTATGCTCTGCCAATGAAAGGCGCCTGATCCAACCTTTCAAACAGGGCCCTAAGACACTGACCAGACCCGCCCAATGGTGGAACAAAGATTCAAACTCCACTCGATCTAAAAAGTCTGTCTGCACTTGTCGAGAGTTCGATTCCCAGCTCCTGCAGTCACATGTCGAAGTGTCCTTGAGCAAGACACTGAACCCCAAATTGCTCCCACTGTTGTTCAGTGGTGTATGAATGAGTATGAATGTGTTAGATAATACTGATGGCCTTCAATAGATTGTTGTGCCATCAGTGTGTGAATGTGGTGTGGATGGGTGAATGACACCAGCAGTGTAAAGAGCTTTGAGTGGTCAGAAAGACTAGAAAAGGGCTATATAAGTACTGGTCCATTTACTTTCTGGAATGCCATCTAACTTACTGATGATGGACTCAATATTGACGATGATCATCCCTGCTTTTACTATTCTCTGATTTACGTCGCTTTTGATAAAAGTGTCTGCTGAGGTTATTGAACCTTTGGAGGGGGCCTTACTAAAATAGCTTGACTCAAACTAGCTTAACTGCCCTTAATAACACTGAAAAACATGAGTTATGAACAAATACAGCCCCTGTAAAGTGTGTGCTGACACAGACTTGAGATACACAGACCCAAACTGTTCCAAACATCGGCTTTTTGTCTTGGTCTTTGTAGTTTCTGGAGCTTTTACAGCCAGCCTCGAGTGCATGCACGATGAACAGCAGTTTTTGTACGAAGGCAAATGAAATATTTTTAGTAGTTGATCGGTGGTTAAAAAGGCTCACACAGGCATTTTGGGACAGCTTAGGGTTCTTTAGTACTTACGGCCGCACACGTGTCATTCAGTCATACCGGATGTACTGCAGTATGCAGCCACGTTGAGCTGATGTGTTTCTGTATTTACAGGGCAGCAAAAGTAATGACACAGTGCATGAACAACGCAGATAGATAATATGTATGAGAGAAACCAGTCCTCTGTTCATGTGTATAAGTCACTTTATGTCAAAGTTTTGGAAGTTAACCATGAGTCTTTGAAGTGCCGCACCTGTAAAGTCTAACCACTGATAGTCTGTTTTAGTATTTACTGTGTGAGTGTGCAGAATATTGTTAAGTACGAGTGTGAACCACTCTAATGAAAGATTATTACCATGCACTTGAGTGAGCGTGTGTTATTCAGTAGACCAGGATGCACTGCAGTACACAGCCATGTTGAGCTGATGTGTTTGTGTTTCTGTATTTACAGAGAGCTGGATTTAAGGTTGCTTTTAAAACCCATGCACACCTGGAAATGTGTTTATTGTGTCCAAGTGTGCAACACTTCTGCTCTGGCATCATACTCTACGACTGGAGGTCACTGCTTGTAAAAGTGAAGCTCGCAGCTGTTTACCGACTTCATTACTCACACACTCAATGCTCTGCTGCAATAAACTGTTCAACCCATTTCAATATGAGTGATGTGACTGAGCTATTTTCTTTAAGAAACAAATTCATAATGTTTTTATGTTTGTGTAAACCTTGTGAAACAAACATAAATATCTGTGGAAGCTTAAACATCTCTAAGAACCTTTTCAACAATGGCTGTTGTTGAAATATTCAGTAGAGATATGCACTTTGGCAGAGTCATCCATTCAAAATGTAGAGTAGACTGACCTTCTTTCCAAGTACATGCCTTTATGAAGCACGTGTGCTTGTCGTGATCCTCACTGTGTCATGTTCCATCAAGTTTTTCATTGTTCTGTAAGGTCTAATTCCAAGCGCTGTCCCAGTTTCCAGCCTGATGGCTTTTCCTCACTGGTTTGTTTGTTTGTGTTTTTCCCCTCCTGTTGATGAATGAAGCACATCTATTGGACCCACAGCTTCACCTCAAATACCTCCTGATGCAGAGTGCAGCTGCAGCCTGTTATTTTACAGCATCCGAGTTTTGGTAGTTTGTAAGTTAAAACATAATCAATCATCCTGTCAGACATAATTATTTGATCCAATTACCGTTCACGGGAGCCCAATCAAAACTTGACTTTCCAGGCATAAAATATTAAAGGGATAGTTCAGTTTTATCAAAGTGGAGTATGAGGCACTCCTCATTTAAGGAGATTAGACACCTTCTGGCTTTACTGAGAAACTAGACGGTGAACTGGGGTGAGAACACACAGGGTCAATTCTACCACTTAAGCTGATTTTATGAACGCCAACCCAAATGCTGACGTCGGACTCAGGGCACACTATATTTAGAATTCCTTCAGGGCTTTACTTTGCTGTGAGAAAGGATTTTTTTTGGCACTGTTTTCACAGATGCAACATGTCAGTTCTCTGGCTGATTTCTAAGACAGAGGTCGCCAAACTTTTCAGACCTCCAAAGTGGCAGCATAGGAAACCAAGCCCCACTGCTATTAGAAATTCTACAAAAATAAACAAAATAAAAGAGACAGAGGGACCTAAGATAATTTACATTTATTTGCATTAAAAAACAAAACAAAACAAAAAAATGTGTTGCGTGTCATTTACTGCGTCCCGAGTGTGTGGGAACTGAACTCTTGGTCAGTTCCCACACACAAAATCCTTGGTTCACCCTGTTAGTACATCAGCTTTATGAAAACCTTTAGTAGACCAGGCCCATGGAGCCTTATCCCGCTGGAAGTCTCCATCAGAAGATGGGTCCACTGTGCTCATAAAGGGATGGATGTGGTCAGCGACAAGACTCAGGTAGACTGTGGACTGTGGGGTCGAAAGTGAGCCAAGAAAACCTCCCTCAGACCCTTAGACCAGAAGCAGCAGCAGGCTGAAGAGTTGATCCAAGGCAGGATGGATCCAGACTTTCATGTTGTTTACTCCAAATCCTGAGTCCACCATCTGAATGTGGAGCAGAAATCCAGACTCATCAGACCAGGAGAGGTTTTTCAGTCTTCTATGGTCCAGTTTTGGTGAGCCTGTGTGGATTGTAGCCTCAGTTTCCTGTTCTTAGCTGACAGGAGGGTCACCTGGTGTGGTCTTCAGCTGCTGTAGCCCGTCTGCTTCAAGGTTGGACCTGTTTTGGGTTCAGAGATGGTCTTCTGCAGACCTTGGTTGGAACCAGTGGTTCTTTGAGTTCCTGTTGTCTTTCTATCATCTCCAACCAGTCTGTCCATTCTGACCTCTGGACTCAACAAGACCTTTAGTCCCAGAGAACTGCTGCTCCCTGGATATTTGCTCTGTTTGGGACCATTCTCTGTAAACCCTACAGATGGTTGTGGGTTCAAATCCCAGTAGATCAGCAGTTTGTCAAACACTCAGACCAACAACCATGCTACGTTCAGAGTCCCTTAAATCACTTTTCTTCTCTGTTCTGATGCTCAGTTTGACCTTCAGCAGCTCGTCTTCACCGTATCTGCATGACTAAACACTGCAGAGCTCCCGCTCTGTGATTGGCTTTTTTAGATAATTGGGTTAGATCAGTCACCAATCAATCAATCTTTATTTATATAGCACCAAACAAACATTATTCCAGGACACTTTCCAAAAACATTAACCGGTCTAGACCTGATATTATTATTATTAGTATTATTATTATTATTACTATTATTATTATTATTATTATTATTATTATTATTATTATTATTATTATTATTATTATTATTATAAACAGAGACCCAACATAAAAGAAAAAAAAAGAAACCGCAAACAGAACCAGACTCATGTTAGACAGACATCTGAGGAGACTGTGTTGGAGTTTGGAAGGCAGAGGGAGAGAAAGCGTGAGACAAAGACTCAGAGCAACAGAGTCCATGGTTTTGTGTTTTAATGATGGTTATTTTTAAAGAGCAGTTGAACCCAACAAAAAAATTCATGTACAACATCATCAGGCCCATTTCTTAACTGAAGAGATGTAAATGAATGCAAAACCCCAGCAGAATGGGAAGGTATGGTGTGTTTTGTTTTGTGTAGTCCACCTGTGAATAAATCTGGACCAAAGAAATATTTCTTTGCAGAAACATTGAGGTCCAATATGTGAGTTCGGTAAAGAATGAAGTGTTTAGTTACTGCTGTACAGCAGTTATCAGAACAAGGTCAACACGCTGTTGTATCAGACCAAAATTAACTTCAAAATAAATATCTACTTGTGCAACGACAGAACTTCAATATTTTTGCAGCAAGCTCAGTTGCTTTTAATAGCAGAAATTATTTTTTATTAAAAACACATTTGAAAAAACTTTCCCCAAAATTATTTTTTTTACAAGTTTCTGCCATAAAAGAGGATAAACAGCCACAGTCAAGGCTGAGTATTTCTCCTGGAGGGCATCACGATGGTCCAGGAACAAAATGAACAGAAAGGAAAAAAAAGGGAAAAAAAAAGAGGGAGACTGGCATACATCAAGTATGAAACAGAAAGAGAGAGGGTGGAGGGACACCTGAGAGTGTCAAACATTTCATGTAAACCAAACCCTCAGGACGCAGCCAGCTCGGTCAAGGTTGTAGTTATTTTTCAGCTTCTGAAGAGGGGTTGTTGATGAGGGAGGTTTTTATTGTAGCTGCACCGCTGACAGCCGACATCAGCAAAACAAATTCTTATGTTCAAACAGTAAACATGGATCTACAGGCTCAGCCAATGTACTCAGGTGCCAGTTAGCTGCAGGAACTTGGAGAAAAAAAAAGCACACTTAAATGGTGTTAGTGTGATTTTATTGTCAGCAAACACTGAGTTTTGCCAGCAGAAGAATCATGACTGGGAAACCAAGGACTGGCTAAACCTGCTTCTCACTCACAATAAAGTCATGGTCTGGTTATTTCAGTGTGCTGCAGACATTTTCTGATTTTCTAGATTCTTCGTGTGTTCATTTGAAGAGTTCACTCATGATTACAGAAAGTATGGTGACCCTTGTGTTTGCTACCTTTTGTATGAAAAACTCCTTTTCCATACCAGGAACTCTTTAAGGGACTGTGTGCTTTTTGAGATCAGGAACTATGGTCTAAATATAGTTCTGGAGTGGATATATATGGACTTGGTTTAGTACCTCCTAATCAATGGTCTTCTTTGAGCCTGATTGTGTGAATGTGTCTCTGTCAGCTCCTGGTGTTCCAGTTTAAAGAGTGACCCTGTAAACTGGTGACCTTCAGCTGAACATGTCAGTGGATATCCAGTTTATAACAGGTGTTCAAATAGAAAACGTCCTCTGAATGCATCTTGGGTTAGTTTGTTATGAGTCAAATTTTTCCCATCAGGTAAGTATTTAATGGGACGGATGGATGCATCCAACTGAAAGACCTTAATCAACAACTCAGTGGTGTTTAAGGTGGTTTGAATCTCCTTGTCTCCTTTCAGTGTTGACTCAATTAATCCATCTGCAGAGCAATAAAGCACAAACAAACCAGCACAGGCTGCATGTCTTCCAATGCTAGCAGGCTAACTACGGAGTCATCTTTGCTGAATGGTCTTCGGTGCTGTCTTACTGCCCTCTACTGGTCTGAATGTGTAGTGCAATAATTTTATTTTTTGTTTCTGCAGAAGCCACTGGCTTAACCCTTAGCCCGTTGAATTAAATCCCTCCACCTTTCCCCAAGTGCTGAATTTATTTAAGAAATTACTACTTCTGAAATCATTCAACATGAGATGACATCTTCACAGACATGCCCTGGGAGTGCTATAAAAAGACAGATTTTATTTTTCTGCATGTCTTGTGATGGTTGTGACATTTTTATTCATTCTCTGTCCTACACATAGTGTGCTTGTGCTTGTGTGTGTGAGAGCAGAGGAGAGTTGTGAGCGCTTAACCATCCCGTCATATAAATGAGATAAATACATGAGGCTGTTTAGTCAGTCATTAGTTAAATAAAGAACAGGGTATAGATCTGATCAATCAAAGAGGTATAGGTGATAAAAGTCTTTCAGACTGAACATGCACTTTTGGGACATTTTCGGCCAAAAATCTTTGGTGGCCAAAATTTCAGTGCATCCCTAACAAAAGCTGAACATTCTCAGTCATAGTGCTGGTGGAAACGAGAGGGCTGACAAGTATTCTCAGTCATAGCGGGCTAAGGGTTAATTTGCATAATCATCACAGGACTTCAGGAAACAGAGACAACTAGGTCATAAAAACCATTTAGTTTCTGGTTAGAAAACACTTTCAACAAGTGCCTCATACACACACTTCAAAAACAAACTATTAATCTAACCTTTCTTCTTTGTAGTCTGCTGGAATCAGACAGATTTTTATTATGTGTTAAAGTTTGTAAGAGTAAAGCTGGTTTCAGTGAAGGTTTATTCAGCAGAGGCAGTTTCAGTGGGAGTAATTCATATGATAAAATGATGATATATGTAGGAGTAAATTCTGTTGACCTGTATCCAGTGTGTGTTTGGGTACAGAGCCTGTTTGTACACGGTTGTAAAACTGTGTTTTGCAGATGATCCAAGTCAACACGGTCGTAGCAGTACAAGCTTGTGAATGCAAGTTGTGTCCTCTCAGTCCACAGTAACTTTCTATTAGCTAAACAGATTAATGGAGCAGTAAATATGAACAAATGTTTGGGCTCAACATTTGACAGTCAATATTTGGTAACACTTCCTGTGTCAGAGCTCACAGCTTCCAAACAATGCAGCCAAACACTCACATCTATAACTGCAGAAACACCGTCACCGGGCACCAAACACAGTTTGTGTGAGATAAGAGTAAATGAGCAGTGTGCTGGAGCAGATTCAGCAGCAAAGACCTGAACAGTTCTTCACAAACACGCTCACAGATGATGACACTCAGAGGCAGACTCAGGCTCAGCTGAAGGTGTTTAACCTGAGCTACCATCACAGTAACCTCAGTGCTCTGCTGAAGAGGTCCTCACACTGACGTCCTCCTCACACCTGCAGGTTTCAGGTGCTGACATGATGACGATGATGATGATGATGATGATGATGATGATGATGATGATTATCTGTTGTCATGACCCCCAGTAACCAAGACTGACCTTGTTGGGATTCAGTGCTCTCATCCCTTCAGTCGTTTCAGTCCCTGGTCTCTGTCAGTCAAGCGTCACGTTATTTATTGATATAGACCCCGTCGGAGCCTACGTCATCAACAAGCTGCGTGCGCATCATGGCAACGGAAGTGCCGCTTCATATCATTTACCCAGCATTGTTAGCACCACTCGGATTAGCAAAACCAAAGGCTAAAGCTAGACTGTCGGCATCATAATGTCAGGTTGTTGTGTTATTGGTTGTACGAACCGAAATACTCAAGAGGGACTTAAATTTTATCGCATACCAAGGGGTTCTCGGCCGTTTCAGAGCAACCGAAGGCGGCTGTGGCTCCAGGCTATCAAGCGAGAGGATTGGACGGAGGATACCATCAACAATGAACGCGTGTGCAGTGCCCACTTTATATCAGGCAAGTTTTGTTTTCTTAAACATTTGTTTGAAAAGTGTAGAAGCACAATTTGATGTAATCAAATACAGAAATACAGTATTGTGCTAAAAATCAAAACACGTGTGCAGGAGCGGCGCAGCGTCATTTGACTTTCAGAGTCCAGATTTCGTGCCTTCTGTTTTTGTGTACACAAAACAAAGCAAGAGACCAGAAGCAAAGATGGAAAGGTATGACTAACAAGCCCTTACTCCTAATCACTGCGCTATGTAAAAAGAAAAGGTACATAGGGTGTACATGTTCACCCACAAGTAAGCTAATCTCTCAACATTGTCATTTTTGTATTAGGTACCATAGAAAAAAACACAGAACTCTTCGTCAGTGTCCTTGTATTTCACCTCCTGTACATGTCCACAAATCGCGTAATCATATGCGTCTAAAGATTTGTATGCTCGCAGCTTCTCTCTCGTGTACACGCTCGGTTTTTCAATTAAATATAAGTAAACATCAGGCCACTGAATATTGGGCCACTTAGTAACATCATAGTCCCATTCGGTAAGTGTACAGGGATCTGGGAGCCTCTTGCCATTTGTTAAAGTGAGCTTTTTTAAGTATTCTGCACGATCTTTTACATAGGTTCGCATAGGTTGACAAGCCACTGCTACTCGCCATACTTCCGTTGCCAGGATGCGTGCGCACAGCTTGCTTTGTTTACTAACAATAAATGGGTCTATAGTTCTGAAAGAATGTCACACCAGTTGATTAGAAAAGGGTTAAAACCACAAATTAAGTTTGAATTAATTGTTTGGACGAATTAAGACCAGACTGAGCAGATATAATCTGTGAGATGAGAAGGGACGGTACATATTTTAGATGGAGTGAATCTCAAACCATGTCTTACGGACAAGGACTTCATTCAAAGTCAACCAAACATGGCCAAGACTTCAAGAATAACTTGAAATTAATCAACTTTTATTTATAGTTTTTCCTCTTATACAAATCGAATGCTGTTCAAAGTCATTCACAGTAACTGAAAAACAATACAATCAAAATAAAGAAACTAAAGCAAAACATTTTGAAAAAGATTTTAAAGACCAATCCAAAGCCAAAGCAACAATGTGTATTTCAACAGTTAAAAAGTTTAAAAGGTTAAAAATAAGTTAAAGAATCAAAATATCGATTCAATAAAAAGGTTAGGATAAAGGTTGAAGACCAGCAAATAGAACTAAAGACATTAACATTCTGAGCATGTAGAGAATAAATACAGTCATAAACAAATGAGAGACACTCTGACAGGCTGTCCCATGGTCTGGGAGCGTCATGGCTGAAAGCACAAAATGTTTTTTGTTCTCCTTTGAGAATCGGCCAAAAAAGAAGAGCTAGGGGATCAGGTAAGCCTTCCTGGTTTATCAACTACAAACAGCTCTGAGATTAAATCTACGAATAAGTTCATTTTTGTCTTAAAACCCAAAGTCAATCTGAGGATAGCAGACAATGTTTGAGAAAATCAAGATCAATGAATAGTCACTGAATCCATGTCAGGGGCTGTCAGTGAGTATTTTGGCTTGAAATCTCTGCTAGAAAAACCACCAACCGCCTGCTACAGCAGCCCCAATAGCTGACTCCAGTCATGCAGAATTATTCTTTATTCAGATCCATATGAGCTGAAACAAAAGTGGTTGCTAGTCTCCCTGAGGTGCACACAACAAAACAATAAAGGAAAAACAGTCATTTTAAGACCACTCAGTTTAAAAAAAAAAATAAATAAATAAAAAATGTGTGTGTGTGTGTGTGTGTGTGTGTGTGTGTGTGTGTGTGTGTGTGATTCAAATAAAAAAAGTGAAGATACATTATTGAATAAAGTATCAGTAAGCAATGTAATCATACAAAGTGATGGGAACACAAACTCTTGCAAACACACGAGACTTCAATCTTTAATAAAGTAAAAGATTGAAAAGAGTGATTTGATTTCATCCATGCAAAGTCCATCAGTATTTGTTCGAGTGACTTTTTAAAAAATAATTTGTGTGTTTGATCTTTCTCATGTTGACAGGGATTTTATTCCAGGCAGAGGATCCTCTGAAATGAACAGATCCATCAATCAGTTTGTTTGTGGACGAGGTTTAAACAGAACACCAGTGCTCACTTGTCATGTCAGATAACCATGACAAAAAACCCTACATAATATTCTGATTAATCACAAAAAAGAAAGGTTTCCTGTTCCACATAACAGTTTGCATGAATGACAGAAGATGTGAATCTATGGCCCCGTTTATACAACAACGTTTCACAGCGTTTCACCCGAAAACACAAAAAATGCAGAGAAAAAAAATCTGTGTTTATACGGAAACCCTGAGGGACTGAAAACGCTGTTGTATGCATACAAGGCCAGTAGATGGCAATATAACTGTAGAGTCTCTAGGTAGTCTGCCACCGAAGAAGAGGTGAGCTGATCTTCTGGTGTTTATATTAAATACTTCTTATCTAAGAGCAGAAGTGGAGCAACAGATGATTGTTTGTTAAAGGCAGTCAGCAGATTCAGCAGAACAAGCACAACCCGGTAAGTCCACCATTTAACCGTTGTTGTTGTCCGGTTCGCAAAAGTTCCCACAATGAAAGTGGAATGCACACGTGCAAAACGGAGCGTGACGTCAGTGTTTTCACTGAAAACGCCGGCTTGCCATTTATACAGCAACGGAGGCTGCAGCGTTTCAGAAAAATTCCACTCTGGAGGGCGTTTTAAAAAAGTTGCGATTTAGGTCAGCTGAAATGATGTTTCCGTATAAACGAGAGGCTGAAACACAACAAAACTTTTGCTTTCCCCATTCTTCCCCTGACCATGCCTCTGTTTGATGTCTGTGAGACCATGATGTTATTTCTGACTTTTAACTGCAAACAGGCTCATTGTGTCCCAGTGAAGATGTCAGTAATCTTCCTTTCTGTTTCCTCTGTTACGTACTGTGTTCAGATACTCAGTGCTTTACCCCTTAAGTACAACCTAATTCTGGCCAGTCTACAATACGATTTTCTAAAGCTTATAACTTAAGAACCACAAGGTCAAAATTCATCAGTGGCACCTCATTTGAAAGATAACAACCTGTAGTTTCAGAAAACATCACTTTTTAATATGTGGCTGAAGTCTATATTAGATGTGGCTGAAACCCTTAACTTTTCTCTTCATTTTTTTGACCCATTTTTGAAAATGAATAACTTCATGGTGCTTTATGAGAGACATAAGCCCTTCACCACAACCCTGCTACCGCTTGTTGACGAATTGGCCAAATGGTGCAAAATGGTCTTTACTCATTTCTGTGATTCAGGAAACACTTATGTCAGTTCTATAATACAAACTACTGATACTACTGCCACTGCAGAAATATGAATGTTATAATTTACATTATATATCAAAATAAAACTATATACAAACCATACTTGCACAAAAATAAAAGTTTTTCCAATAACACTTTTTACAAACTATAGGAAACCACATCATACCAAGCCAGAAATAAACATGTTTACAACCTGGTACAAAAGATGTCTCCAGTCTAAATGGCTTATCTCTTCAAACCAAACTTTCCAGGGGGTCAGTGAACCTGGCGCTCGTTGCATACTCCTGGCTATAGATCCATTTTTAGTGCAAACAAGACATTTGAAATGGAGCATCCTGAAGTGTGAAAACAGAAAGTATCAGACCTTGGCTGACCCCATCAGTTTGTCACTCAGGAAATGCTTCAGGTGGACTTTAAATGTTGTTGTTGATTTTATACCAAGAGGAAATAAGCCTTTGATTCTGAACAATGCTCAAAGAATTACCAGGATGTTTATTATATGGCCTGAAAACTAGAAACCATCCTCTCATCCTGTGGTTTGTTTCAGTGACATTAGCATCCTGCTGTTGATTCTGCTGAACAGAAGCTCTGGCAGCTCTCGCAGATAAAACCTGTCAGGAGTGTGCAGATTCTGAGCACGGTTATTCCTCGGTGTGTTAACAATGAAAGCGGTCACGTGGCTCTCAGCGATGAACATAACGCACACAGTTTAAATGGCCCTTAATGCAACAAGTGTGTTCCTGGCTTTTTATTACCTGAACAGACCTCCTGCCTGAGTGCAGAGATGTGTGTGAAAAAGCAATGGAGGCGAGAAGCAGGAGAGGCAGAAAGGAGAATCGCCAGTGCCATACATCAGTTTAATGAGGGTGACGATGACAGAAATAACTGCAGAGCCGCTTCTGCTCTGAAATCAATAGCCTGGCGCTTTATGGCTCTCTAAATAATGCAATAACTGCGCCCTGACACTTATTCCTATACGAATTATGTTACTGACACTGCCCTCACATCTTGTTTACAAAGTCATTTTGGGGCTGAGATTTCTCTATATGCATGTCAGCACCATGTGCTGAGACGCTTTGTCCAGGGTGTTGTTGCTGTTTGGTTTGCTGCTTACTTTTAACCACTACAGAGGGAAAATAACGCCTTTTTTATTTTAATGTAATGGTTACAACTGTGACCCACAACATTTAAGATCAGCACATTTGAATCCTGCCTCTTTGTTTACTTCTTCACAGTTACAAGGGAAGAAATTCCTGCTTCAGTCCTAACAAACTCCAGCACCAACCTTAGCAATGACAAAACGAGGAAGAGTCATAAAAGATCTCTAAAATGAGGAATATAATAAATGAAGTCTCATTCTTGCCTGATACAGAATTTCAGCTAAGAAACATATCAGTTGCAGAGTCTTGCTGTTAAATGCCAGGCTTGTTCTGGGCTTTTGGATGTGTCTTTGAATTTGAATATTGCAAGCATTTGCAGCACATTTATTTTATGAAGATTGTTTGGGTTCATATTTGACTCATTGGCCACCACAGTTTGCACTCCTAGGAAATGTATTGTTTCCTAGTCATTTGATATCATTTTCAGAAAGCACTGAAAGCTTTTCTGTGTTTTAACTGATTGTCAGGAGGTGCAGGATTTACTCTCCAAGTTCATAAAGTTAGTGTCAGAGCTCAGACTGTTCTGCAGTAGACCATTACACTCAGCCTCTTTAATTCAAGGCATGAGATTTGACTCTTTACATACCTGTCTTCACACAAGTATTAGAGGATGATTGAAAGTCACTCAATTCATAACAACTGGAAAGTGTTCTTTGAAATAATGTCCACAGCTGTCCTGCTGTTTTGGTAACTCATTCTCACAGATAACACTGAGGACAGCTCTGTGAACCATGTGTAAGAACCAGTTAAAACTGAGATAGATGTTGACAGAGAGAGCCTTAAAAACATATCTGGAAAAAAAAACAAAACAAAACAAAACAACAACAACAAAAAAAAAAACATGGCAGTTAATTCAATCAGTGTTCTCTAAAGAAGGAGTATTCTGCTTTTTCATATTCCAGACATGGATCTAAAGTATCAATCCTGGATGTTCAGACTGAGCATGTGCAGATTTTTAAACCTCTACATATTCATATGTTGTAGTAATCCCTGAATCTGTCCAAAACACTCTGTTCTAAAAAGAGCACCAGATCTTCACCAGACTTGATGAAATGATGAGATCATCAAATAAGGATCTCCAAACTGGTTCATGACATATTGAAGGAGTAGGCCTCAAACACCAAGGTCAGCCCATAGCTGTGTCCCCCAACAGGCCTCCAGAGGACTGGCTAATCAAGTGTACTTGTGGAGCATGGAGCCTTAAAGAGACAGCTGATAAAAATGAGATGTTTCTATCAAAGGCTGAATTAAGAGTTAATAAAACACCAGAGAGTTTAAAAAAAAAAAAAAAATTAAAAAAAAAGGGATTTTTTTAAGCTGTAAATCATGTCCAGCTACTTCATATCTCTCTCTCTCTCTCTCTCTCTCTCTCTCTCTCTCTCTCTCTCTCTCTCTCTATATATATATATATATATATATATATATATATATATATATATATATATATATATATATATATATATATATATATATATATATATATATATATATTGTCTGTTCTTCACTGTAAATGGCCACAAAGACTGTAAAATGATCATCACATGCAGCAGCGTTTGAATATATATTTTTTTTCTGCTCTGTTGAACAAAAGTCCTCATAGTCCTCATATCTTAAGGAGACAGTACAGTGAGAGCTAACAGAGACATTAAATCCTAGTTTGTTTACACTTTTCAAAGACCGTTACACACAGCAGGATACTACAGGGCCTGGGAAATTACTTCAATTATCATTCAAATTATGAGTTTGGCCTCCCCAGTCATAAAATTTTGACAACAGAAATGAGACGACTCTGCAGACAGACGTGTTGCACTCATTCAGTCCTGTGAGGGTCAGAGCATCAAGAGCCACCACGCACAGACGGATCAAAGACTTTAACTGCAACCGTCTCATTGTTTGAGTCAGACCACATCTGAACCAGAGACCACATCAGATGAGTCTGACCTGGGCCTTATCCAAGACTTGAGGAACAAAAGCATCACCTTTGTCTCTTTACTTGTACACCCAGCCCCACAACATCTTGCACTGTATCGTTTCTTTTCTTTTTTTTCTTTTTCCCCCCACGTAGGTGTTGCACTGCCCTCCCTGGCTCAGAGTAGGAGATTTTCAATAAATGAAGTTTGCTGCTTTAGTTTCCAGACAGGGCTGGTGACAGTCACTGAAATGCACTGAAAAAAAAAAAAAAAAAGAAAAAAAAAGAAAAACTTTCAGCTGCAAGTTAAAAACCACATTAACCTCAGAAAAGTTGACACACCATGTGGTGTTACACTAGGAGAATAATGCAGACAAGGTTTAAAAAAATGCAGCCCAATAAAATCTTCATTTCACCACAGCAAATGAATGAGGGAAAGATTTCCACAAAATGTATTATTATTATTATTATATATATATTTTTTAAGTTTGACCACAGCCCGTCTGGAATGAATAGAGAGTTTTTGACCTATACTGCAGCCAGTCACCAGGGGGAGCGGTTTTTGACCTATACTGCAGCCAGTCACCAGGGGGAGCGGTTTTTGACCTATACTGCAGCCATTCACCAGGGGGAGCAGTTTTTTTAACTATACAGCAGCCAGGACTAAGGCATCTCTTTTTGGTTTGGAGAGATTGAGACGAGACAGGAGAAAGGAGAGCACAACTGAATTTAAGAAATGAACGACTCTTGTCTGTAAGTGATTCAGTTCAGTTGGTTCTCCCAGGTGATTCTTTTGTTCGAACGAATCGATCACAAACGACACATCAGGAGCACAGTGCAGGCAGTCAGAGCCTGTTTTCTGTTTTGACCTGAGAAGCAGCGGCCTGGGTCTTTGACCTTATGATGCGTGCAGCGTGCACACTAGCCATCTTTACTGGTAGGTCCATCAGAATATGGCCAAAGTCCCAGTGCTGCATTTTATCACAAATATCAATGGTCTGTAGAACAAGCTGAGCAGAGCCTGCACATTTTAGGGAACTTTATAAACTCCTCCCAGACAAAATTTTGCCACTAAGAAGGAGGAAATGAGCAGGTAGTAGAGGACGTATGGTCACCCAGCTGAAAAGAGATAAGATCACAGTGATCCCCCTCTCAAAGAGGAAATGTGTTTTCTCTGTTATCCTCTTTCTATGGAGTTATTTTACACTGTGTTACAGCCCTGACACAACACTTTACTCCAGGGAATAAACTGCAGTTCTTGTGTTGTCTCATAACTGCCTGTTGTCACTCCTGAGCAGCTATCAAACAAGTGAGTCAGCACTCAGACTGTAATTCACACTGTGGATCCTCAACACAATGTGGGCAGTGGCAGACAAGATACCCAGATTGTTTAATGTTCTCCGGAGGATATGGAAAGGCTTTGTGCTGTCCTGAGGGTGCAACTCTAAGTGTGTGTGTGTGTGTGTGTGTGTGTGTGTGTGTGTGTGTGTGTGTGTGTGTGTGTGTGTGTGTGTGTGTGTGTGTGTGTGTGTGCTGATCAAACAGTGTCAGAACTTGAGCTCTACTTGTGTATTTGTTGCTGAATTTGAAGCGCGCCGTTTGGAGCACCTTTTCCCTCTGATAAATATTGAAGAATTAATGCAGTGGGTGTTATATTTAGACTCCAAAGCTGCTTTAGTCTCCATGAAACACAGTGCACTCGCTCACACTCAAAGAGGCTTATTCAAATGATGTAAAAAGCTAAGTTGACAACACAGAGCGGGGATCCAGGAGCACTGCGGTGCTGTGGTGATATGACAGGAAGTAAATACAGAGAGAGAAATTGATATTTAGGGAACAGGAGGGGAAGTTTTGAGGAATCATCTGAAAAAGAGATATAAAAACTATCCTCATGCTTGGCTCTCTCTTTGACTTTAGCGGGAGATTTGTGCTTAACAAAGTGGCTTTGGACAAATATTTGTCGAAATTAAACAAATATGAGGTTTTATGCGCAGCATGCGGCAGACTGTCTGATCCCCGTCCCTTTGAAACGCAGATCTGAGCCAGTGAAGGGGAACTTGTGAGTTGCTGCCACAGTTAGTGGAGTTCTTTGGGCCTGGTATCGTTAATCCATGTCTATGAACAAGTGTGACAATAAGCTCTCTGTCTGAACAGCAATCCTCTTAGGCGCAGCTTTGTGGGTAAACTCGCCTCATGCAAATTCTAAACCCCATTAGCTTTGAGGGACTAGTCAGCTGCATTGAGATTAATGGCCAAGTGACTACTTGATTTAATAGGGTTATTTCACATCTTCAGGGGGAAAAATAAACAACAAAGTTAATGCAAGACATTTGTCACTGACGTCCTCAATCTCTCTCCTCCAAGTGGGAGAACTTTCTGTGCTTACAGACGTATTACTTACTCATTCTGCCACTGCTGAAGTGGCCCAGGAGCTTAGCGGATGTTAAATGTCTTTGTGCTTGGACTGGAAGTTGGGAATAATTATTTTAAATAAGTTTCATTTGTTCAGTGTGTGAAAACCAAAGGTGGAAAGTGTTTGCTCATTGTGTTCCATTACAGCTCTCAGGAAGAGTTGGAGATAAATGCGGCACAGAGAGGAAGTGCAGTGCAATTTTTCATCACAGGGTGAGAAATGAAAATCCTTATTTATCTTTTTCCGTGCCGTCAGCTTACTGCAAACTTTGCTGCAGGGGATTACTGGCTGGGTGGGTAGGGCTCTGTCACCCCAAAGTGGGAGACAACACAGTGTGACAACGGTGATCTGAGAGCGCTGCCGACTTCACAGACTCACAGCTGTGGAGGAATGATTAGCCTCAAAGTTGAGCAGCGGCATTTAAACACTTCTTCGTGACCTTTAATCCCCAATCAAATCAGACGCCTCAGCTCCGCTGCAGAACACAAGCAAACACTCACAGGCCTGTTTGTCCGCCCAGCTCCCAGCATGTACTGCGAACAGCTTCAAGATGGGAGATTACCTAAAGCTGGCCGATTACCTTAACAGGTGGAATGAGTGTCGTCCTCCAGCGGAGGGCTTAATACTGGATGTCATCACACCAGGACTGTCAGGGGACAGCGACAGCTCAGCGCGACATATTAGAGAGGTTTAGATGTTTGAAAGAGTTTGAACGCTTGTCACTGTCACAGCAAAAACGGTCTCATAGAGCAGACTGAAGACGTGAACAAGAGTCACAGCTTCTAAGGTTTGAGAAGAGATTTGTTCTGTTGTAATGACTCTGTTTCTCTCAGGTTTTTGAAGTTGGTGATAACTGCACAAATGTTCACTTTACATCATGTCAGCTGATACAGAAAAAGGAGCTACACAGCATAGAGCATCCATTAGCTGTCACTGATGGTAAAGGTCTGTTGGACAGTATGACATTTAAACTCTAGGTCTACCAGTACTGATGTAGATTTACTGCAGGAAGGATCAGGTTTTCTTTTAAAACAGAGAAATATTCACACTGTGTGAAAGTGTTTTGATCTAAAGGCAGTGTGAAGAGTTTTTTATTGATTAAAAAATAGGACCAAAATAGGACAGACTCCTACGACCAGCCTCAGTACGCACTGAGTAAGTGCATGTTAAAACCAAAGGCAACAAAATAAAGAAGTTTGGGTGTAGAAGTTCATGTAATATCACTGTAGTAGTGGATATTCACGTTGTTTGATTTTTACTGGTACTCTATCAAAATGTTAAGATGTGGTATCATGACAAATCGAACATACAAGCACCAGACAATCCTGAAGACAGCATCAGTGTCTTCTCTTTGCTTATCTTCATTGATTCAATCATCAAACAGATTACAAAAGGTCAGAAATCGAGCATTAAAGTGACAAAAAAAATTACTCAACAATGCAAAACGTCATATTTTGAAAGTGCACAGACCCCCTCATCGGCCCGCTGACTCTGTGTAGCTCTGCCGGGAAGATGTGGGTGAACCGCGGCAGGTGAAAAGAAACAGAGGAAACCTTTTTGACATTCAGCCAGAAAACAGAGATGATAAGAGATGGTGTGGGAGCTCATTATCATTTGTGCCCACAGGTCGCACGCCTCTTATTTTAGTTCACCATCTGAGGGAAATTATCCCACAGTTTGACTTGTCTTTAAACTTAATGTGAGTGATTCAAGGATGGAAAAAAAAATACTTTAGAGTGAACTGAATGAAAAGCTGATCAGTTTCAGGGTGTAACACATCCAAACACTGTGCTGTTGAAAGCATGATCTCTGCACACCTGCCTTCACTCAGCCACTCATCCACCTATAAATCTGTGACCCCTGTGAGGAGCGCTGAACATTTCACTCTCCATAGACACCATGTTGGCCTCGGTCTCAACAACATCACACAGATGCAATTCATCCTGCTGCTGACTAACAATCGATGGTGGTGCTATGGACCCAGTTTGTGCTGTGATTGATTCCTGCTATTAGCTCCTTGCATCTGGACACCATGCTCCGGAAACGGGGGGGCAGGATGGTCCTGAGCCACCCACTGGGTCTGTATCGATTTGGACTGGATTAAAACCTCTGAATCCACACTCTGGAAAAATACCAAGAATTATAAATACAAAAGGGGGCTTCCACCCAGGACTAGCAAGGTGACTCCAACCTTTGACTGCCTTCACTTTAGAGCTCCTGAAGCTCATATATCACTGAGTTATTCAGATCCTTCAGAGCCTCTTCTTTACAGAGAGGAATCAGCTGTCTGTGGAGGATAGTGATACCATACAATGAATGGATGTAGAGATAAACAGTGTGTATTGGATTTTAATGAGGTAAAGATGCATGGACACTGTGTTTGTTTTATCAGCTGATCATCTGCAGCAGAGCTTGATGACAAACTCAGACTGTGAAGGTTCAGAAACCATTTCTAGACAGCTGAGATCAAATCAAATTCATGAAATGTGTGTATGAAGTGTGCACATCCCAAAGCTAATCCAAACTACAGTCTGTTGCTGTGTCTCAATTCAGGGGCTGCAGCCTCCGGAGGCCGATTAGGCCGTCATTAAACACACACCTTCACGTCGTCATTAAATGGGATGGTTTAGCCTTCGGATTACTTCCTGGTTACGTCACCAGATGTCTCCGCCCTTACCCTTAAGTCATGATTTCTGACACCTAATGCATAGTTTTTTATTCAATCAAAATGTTTAACTTAACATAATGCTGATTCATGACATATGCTAATGAATTACCAGCCTCATGTATTTTAACTGCAAGTTAAAATTCAAAGGTTTTCCAATTCCCCTCAGAGGTTATGTTAACTGATTACTCTCCGTCTTTTGACAGAATTTTTTGAGCAATGATGGAAAAATCTGAAGGTCATTTTGACAGATTAATTAGAATCAGAATCAGAAATACTTTATTGATCCCCAAGGGGAAATTGCGTCTTGGTTCACAACTTCTCCCATTCAGAAGTGTTAAAGTAAAGGAAAGTACAACATATTAACATAAGTGTCATCCAAAGTTGAATATATGCAAAAGTAACATAATTATGTACATTCTACTAAAAACTATTCTTATTGTCCAAGATGACCTGCAACTTGGACAGCATCCTCCTCTCTGACACCTCTGTCAGAGAATCCAGCTTCACTCCCACAACAAACCCATTAGAAACCCCCTCAGTGATCCAGTCCACTTTTGTCACACAGTCATTCATTAATCACCAATCTCACCTGCAGCAGACCCCCTGTCCAGTTAGTGGTGAGCGTGCATAATTAATGAGGTATAGTGTTGTCCTGTTTATGAGCTCATGTTCTCTGATGTGCTGGCTTGTCTTTTCCTTTTAAACATTGGCATCAGCTGGCACTGCAACGAGTCACACGGACTTTACATCAGGACCACATGCTCCAGGATTTGTCCTAGCTAATCGTGCTGCTTTTTTTATTTATTTTTTTTCTTTTGATAAATCTGTAATTATTCTAATAGTCTTGGTTCAGTGGATGCATCACTCACGCTGGGCAGTTCAGCAGCCATCTGGATCAGTGAACTGTTGTCATCAAACCTGGATCAGGTCTCGAGGTCTCTTTTGCAGATACTACGTTATAATTATTAGTAAGTCTGACCGTCATTGTTTCAGCTGCCATGTGTGTCCTGTTGCGAGTGAGGACATGCAGAGGGGAATCTCTTGGCCTACTGTAATGCTAAATGCTGTTGTACAAATTATCAATTTAACAGTGTGACCCGTCCATAAATAAATAAAAACGCCTGACACCAGATGATGATGCTGAGTTTTATGAATTATTTATTTACTTATTTGTTTGTTTATTTATTTATTTATTTTTTAAAGTCAGTATGCAGCCTGCGCAGTGGAACAGCTGTTAATGATGTTGCTTCACAGCAAGAAGTTAGCCAGTTCAAATCCTGTTTAGGTTCGGGTGTGCCTTTCTGTGTAGTCTGCATGTTCTTGTGCATGTCCCGTTCATGCCCCCCCCCCCCCCCCCCCCCGCGGTACTCTGGCTTCCTCCCACAGTCAATCAATTGGTGATTCTAAATTGCCCGTAGATGTGAGTGTGTGCGTGAAACGTTGTCTGTCTCTGTGTGTCAGCCCTGTGATTGGCTGGAGACCAGTCCAGGGTGTACCCCACCTCTCACCCTAAGACAGCTGGGATAGACTCCAGACACCTGAACAGGATCAGAGGGATAGAAGATGGATGGATGGAAGTCAGTATGTCACTTAGACAACCTCTGTATCTGTACACCACACTCCAATCCAATTCATTACCCGGCTACTAAACCATCACTTTGGTTTCTTTTTGGTTCCAGAAACTTTCTCCAGGAGGAACATGAGAGACACACAATGTGCCATGGGTAATATGTTTTAGGTGCTCATACAAATCAGAGAGAATCTGTAATAAATACCCACCCATTTCTTCAGAAGCCTATTGGAGTTCACTTCATTAGCGAGCTCAAAACAACTGTTGTGAAATTATAAATGCTCGACAGGGCTGAGTGTAAACGTTTGTTTAAAACATCCGCACTATGACTCCACCTTCGGTTATTAAGACAGTTATTGGAGCAAGTGTGACAGCTAGGCTAACATCATCAGCTGTGTGGTCTCCATGGCGACGTAACAGAATGTTCAACCAGAAGAGCAAAACCAACATCTGCTATGAACTATGGGTTGTCAGGAAAAGGTGGATACAGAGAAAAAGAGAGAGAACAGGCAGCTGAAAGAAATCCAAGTATACTTTCTGACATGCCAGAAGCCATGAGTGCTGTACCACAGGTGACACTTATTTAGAAAGGCACACTTTTTTTTTTTTTTTTTACAAATACACACGTATTAGTTAAAACAGTTTTACCACACACACACACACACACACACACACACACACACACACACACACACACACACACACACACACACACACACACACACACACACACACACACACACACAGGACTGTAGCACTTTGCACAGAAACTTGCTTACTGTTTATATTCATCTTAACCTCATATTTGTTTCATTCAGAATCTGTTGCTGTTATATCTTTTTTTTAAGTTTAGTTAATTTTGTTTTATTTAGTATGTTCTATTTTTGGTTTGGTCAGCAATATTTTATTCAGTTTTTTTGTGAAAATGTAATTTATTTTATTCTTCTTATTATTATATTTGTCTGTGATGCTGCAGCAAACCCACCTGGAGATGAATAAAGTCTTATCTTTATTTACTGTTCTTCTTACCTCTGGTCCTTAGTTCTTGGGCTGCCCTGGTTCTCCTCTCCTGCTGTTGGGTTTTTTTGTGTACCATCTTATTGTGTAAGTTTTGGTCGGTACCTCTTGATTGGGATTTTTAAGGCTACTTAATAAATAAAGTTGTGTCTATATTTATCAAGAGCAATGGGGAAGGTCCAAAGAGATTATAGTCACCTTGCTGAATTCTTCATGCTACAATTTCCAGGTGTGGAGCTACAACTGATGCTGTGACAGGGTCTCTATCAGCAGTGTCTACACTTTCCTGTTAAAATACTTTAAAGAAAAAAACAGACATGAAGCAGCAAGCTGTGCTTAAAGCGCTCTGAAACAGAGTTTGTGGGCACGGCTTTCACTAAAAATCACTTTAGTGGACCCGACCCCCAGAGGGGTTCTTCATCTGACCATTGAGGGGGAGGGTGAAACGATAACAAACTCTCATGGCCAATATGATCTGAGAAACAGTCTGTGGAAGAGGATGATAAAAATATGAGCAGAGATGAAGTGCAGAAATATAAACGAGTCTCTGGGGCTGAGGTAAAGGTTACGACAGAGAGCAAGTCAAAGTGAAGGTCCTCTGCCAACAGGGCTGTGGAATGGATGTGTGTTTAGAAGTGTGTCCGTGTGTGTGTGTGTGTGTGTGCGTGTGTGTGTGTGTGTGTTGTCCGGAAACAGAGGGAGGGTGCTCTCTTTGGTGGCAGGCAGACAGAGCTTTGATGTGGCTGTGACTGGCAGCACTGTGTGAGCCGAGCAGAAGCAGTCACCCAACGGCCTCTGATCTCCACAAAGAACCATCTTTACATCTCTCTTCTTTTACACACTGCCCCAAAACACACACACACACACACACACACACACACACACACACACACACACACACACACACACACACACACACACACACACACACACACATACAAACAGGACCATGACATAAATCATCTCCATCCACCTCCTAGCCTCTTAAACTGGCGTCCGTCCAGTCAGTGGGGATGGGAACATTGTGCAGATGGGCACAGAATCTCCGATCTGATGGACGCCTTAGGTCTTTTTATGGACATGCTCTGCAGTGTAGTCATGTTCATTCTGCTGTCAAACTTTGTACTCCTCTCATCACTCTTCCTCCCCCCTACAGCTCCCTCTTTCCTCTTCTCCTCCTCTGGCACATCCTTCCTTCCTCATGCTCACACTTTTCTGTGTCAGTCTGGTCAACCCTCCCTCTATCCGATGACAGTTTTCACTTTCTTAACTTGGCTAACCATCCTGGGCAGATGACAGATGTGGATGAAAAGCATTGCTATGGTCAACCTGTGTGTGGTCCAGCTTCATCAGTCACGTGTCTGTTATCTATGAGGGCAGCTCCTCTGTCTGTTTCACAACTTTGCTCATTTTAGCTCCTTGTTTTGCATTTTTCCCAAAGACACAAACTGAGCTGCTGTTTGAACTCCCTAGCTCTTCTCACCCAATCCAGTTTCTCTCTCTCTCTTATAGTGACAAAGGACAGTGTGTGTATGTGTATGTGAGGTGTGTGGTTACTTCCAGTCAGCAGTCATTAAAGAGGGGACCTTTCAGCAGAAAGATCATTCTGTGATTATCTGGGAATTGTTTTTATCATCATTATTAAGGTTTCATTCTGGAGAAGTTTCTCTTTAATTCAGATTAAAAATCTGCAGTAAGCACCACATCATTTCAAAACGTGTGTTACAGCAGATTCCTGCAGCTCACCTGATTTAAAAAAAAAATTAACACAAACGGTCTTAAATACAGCCATGGCTGATTTGACTGACAGGTGAGCACCCTTTAGCTAACTGTAAAAAAGCCTATGGCCCACCTCCTTACCTCATCCTAACTCTAGACTGTATAATCGACAAACACAGTCTCCATGACGTCACCCATCTGTTTCTGATCCAGAGCTTTGAAGCCCATTGTTGATGGTGGCCATATTGAAAATGTAAACCTCTTCACTCAGTACATTTGCATGCATGCAACAGAGCGACTAAGGTCTTAGCTTGATCATAAAGTCACAGCAGGGGATCCGGTCTGGTCCATGTATACATGCAGAAAAGAGAATCAGACTTCTAATAATAACATAAATAAAAACAGTTCAACTACAATACCTACTTTCTTTCTTTGAGTCTTTTGTCCAAAAGACTAAGACAAAGATGGCTGCCGAAAACAGCTCAGTTTCCATCGACCACAGGCTTCAAAACTCTTCATCAGAAAAATGATTGGGTGACATCACAGACACTACAAATAAACTCTTGTCTTCAGCTACAACAACAGATCTGTTAGTTTGGTGATTTGATGAAGTGTTGATTTGTATGGAAGGACGAGTGAGTGATGATGATTTTGATGGTTTTGATAATAAAACGAAATAGAAAGGGAGTTGGGGTTAAAGCTGGCATGTAACCAGTATGGGGCCAGTGTCCGTCAGTGTCCGTCAGTGTCCGTCAGTCTCAGCAGGCACACACACTGTTTCATAATTCCTCCTCCTGTTCAGGGTCAGATCTTTATGGCAGCTCAGCTTCTCATCAGATTGTGACACTTTGAGTTCCATCCAACCATTAAACCCGTCATTTCACTGAGCAACAACAATTATTTACATACACATGACTTTTTTCACAATAATGGTTCAAGACAAACTGAGTTTCACAAAAGTGATTTCCACCTCACAGCAAAGGGAGATCTGAATTAGATTTTAATTTGATGTCCGTTGAGAAGCCGGTGAATGACTTGAAATCCATCTTCTGTTCAGATTTCACTTTGTCTCTTTGTTAAATGCTGACATGTTTCTTTAAATCCTCCATCTTTACAGGGTTTAGTCCATCTCCTTGTTTCCTTTAGGCAAACTATTAACACCTATCCAGATAAAAGTGATGTGCTTTGGCCTTTCATGTAGCGGCTTCGTTTGCTAGTTGGTGATTAATGAACCACTTCCATCTCCTGCGCTGTGAACTCTGACCCGGACTTAATTAAAACTCTGCTGTTGACCACCAATCATAAATTACTTCCCACCACCTGTGACACTTTTAGAATAAGAAGAACAAATTGGTTTCTTACCAATTAATAATTCACAAATGAAAGAGGAAAACAAGCCCAGGGGATGGCTCCTGTAAGAGTTCAGCATCCTGTGTGTGTTTTCCTCTGTGCAGGCTGACAGAGGCATTTCTTTGCATAAGGCAGTGCAGCCTGTCTGTTGGTGATTGATGCTTGTTGTCCACTCTGCTTGTGTTTTACAGGTAGCTGCTGTCATTACAGTGTCAGCACCGTGCTCCTGCCCAGTCTGATCCCTGACCTGAGCAGCTGGTTTCCAGTAGGAGGGAGCTGCCCTGCAACAACAAATCTACTCCATCATCCCTGCCTGTGTTTACACATGCAGCAGTCTGGGGATGGAGGCTCTTCTCTGAATACCAATTAGTCAAGAGTTCGCCCCAGTCTGAGCCTCTCCTCTGATCATTGTTGTACTTCTTCTCTGTCTTTTTCCTCGCCATGGCAGTTATCTGTGACTTGAATGTTATCATCAAAGCTGAAGCCAGAAATGTGAATTTAGTGATTGCATCAGAGGCACAAGCTGGGGTGTTATCACACATACCCAGCTCCTCACTGTCATGTTTTATCAGAGACCCAAATGAAGGTGGAGCAGAGGTTTCAGGGTGAGAGAGTCAGCTTAGCCTCTTCCTGTCGCTGTACTGGATGCTGAGATTGTTCATGTATTTTTACTGAAGTTAACTTAATATTTATCAGCCTGTCGTCTCATTTAGTCACTATTATATTGTAGCCTTTGTCCATATTGTTAAATATTGTTTGACTGAGTATGAATATCTTCCAAAATAAAAGTCTAAGTTCAAGTGCTACAGAGACTTGTGACTGAGTTATTGTGTCTGGGTTGAGCTCCTCATCATTTCATTAAGTCATGTGAGCATTTTGATCAGTTTACAGACAGATTCAGGGATTTCTACAACATATGAATATGTAGAGGTTTGAAAACCTGTACACGCTCAGTCTGAACATCCAGCAGTGGTACTTTAAATTATTGTTTATAATATGGGAAAGCAGAATATTCACTTCTCTTTAAAGTGACTGAACTCTTTTAATCAGTAGAATCCAGGTTGTGTTGGAGTTTTTTTTGTCTAAATATTTGAGGAAAGTTTTTTGAAGTCTGGTTGGATGAGATTTTTGTGAGTCAGTATATTACCCACAGGGAAAGCCAGCCAGCTCGGTCCCTTAGTGAAGAAACAGAACAGGAGCTAAACTATTAACCCTTACAGCAGAGGCAGATACAGAACCTCATATATGTGTGGGTCCTGGAATTTCTGAGAGGGCCTCTTTTGTTAAAAGCTTAACACACACACACACACACACACACACACACACACACACACACACACACACACACACACACACACACACACACACACACACACACACACACACACACACAAACACTGTTTGGCATAGTTGCCTAAGTCATATATTATACACATTTAAATTATTATTATTATTACAAATTATTATTTGTGAGTCTCAAAGAACAAATTTCTGAGTCAAAGAAATGTAAATAAAAAGTTAAAATGATAATACAAGTAGTATGAACATTAAAAATAGTATTAAAAAAATAAAACTTTAAAATATGACTTAAGGAATTATGCTATTAGGCTAATGATATTAAGATATTAGAGCACTTGATGATAGTGAGGAAGTTCTGAATGCTGTTTCTTTTGGACTGCAGACACTTTGAAGTTTTCCAGTTAACACGTTTAAACGTTAAATTAATTGTCATTTATTCTTTCTTTGATTGATTCAATCATTGATTGGGGGAGCTGCTGTCAATGTGGGCGGGTCTGTGCACACTCAGGCCCTCCCATAGCGCTCTACTTCTCTGTACTTCTGATTTATTTATTTATTTATTTATTTGCTGCGCTGTTCAAATGCAACACGTGTCTTTCACACAGATCACCTGTTGAAGTCTGAGGGCTGTGAAAAAGATATAAGTGATTCTGAGACTATGAATTGCCATCACTGTGGGCTGGAGAGGACACCTCCATGAACCGAGGAAGAACAGGACTCAACAGATGGAAGGAGAGAGAGGAGGGAGTGCTGTGCTAACTGTAGAACAAAGAGCTCTGAAGTGAGCTGGTGCTTCAGGTGTGTAAACTGTCAGCTAATGAAGCCAGAGAGTTCCAGCTGTCAGGAGGCCTCAGCCTGACTGAACGCTGCTGTTTTACCTGCTCTCTGTTCACCCTGTTCAAAACTCTGTTAGCTGCTGGAGGAAAAGACTGAGGTGTCATTCAGAATCTGTTGCTTACACTTATTTATGTCAAACTGAGATGCAAAAGGATCAAAATGACCATGTACCGAAGTCAATTTGCTATCCTTGAAGAAAAAGACAAAAAGGTTTGGGGGATGTTTACAAAAAGCCTAAACACTCTCTTAGGCTTGTGAACATTAATCCAACTGTCTTCACCATAGTTTGCTCAGTCAGTATACCTGTTAGTCCTTTTAGTTTATTTCTCCAACTCTCACACAAGTGTCCTATGTTTGGGTGTCAGACTATAATTCAGTTTCCTGGTTAGAGTGTGAATAACAGATCATTTTTGCAAGTGATGTTCACATTTCAGGTACCCTTATGGCCAAAATACACAAGATGCTCCATCACGGAACTGGATCTGATTGGTTTCTATTCAAGTCAATGTGTCAACGCACACTTGATCCACTCCAGTCACGCTTCCTCCCTGCTCCAGCAAGTTGGAGCCAGAAGCATCAGGAAACCACCTAAAATCACACAGTGACTTTCAAAATAAAACAAAGCATCCAAACAAGATGGTTTTCATCTTGACCACAACAACAAACCAACATCATGAGCAGAGCCAGACCAGGGGCCCGTTGCACAAAAGTCGGATTAAGACATCCGGGATAAATGAGTGAGCTCGGCTCAACGAATCCAAAACATGAGCGTCCAGGCTTAATCGGTTGCACAAAGACCAAGCCAGGATGAACGGACACGGATTCATCAAGCCAGGTGAAACCAATCCTGGATCAGTGCGCGCACGCGGCTTCCTCAAAAGACCCCCGCTATTGATCACAGATTTACCGATTTACCATGACAACGAGAGCAGCGTACTGTTCCCCGTCGGAGGCGGAAATCATAACGGAGGCTTTTATGAGAAGGTAAAGGACCAAATAAAACAACGACAACACCGCAACTGTTTTAAAACAACGACAGAAGCTTGGCAAAGCACTGCAGACCGCCTGAATGAGTAAGTAATGAGGACGTACACACTCAGTCCTCGGCCGAAACATCACGATTACAATCCAAAGAGTTAATTAACAGCTCCGTAAACGTACCTGTGCTCTGATTATGAATGAGACGAAACTGTGTAAACGTCACAGATTATAAAATCTTATTTTAGCTCCTCTTGTCATTAGACTATAGTGTGTGTGTGTGTGTGTGTGTGAGTGTGTAGGTTACACATAACGGGTCCAGCATTAACGTTCAGGCGAACATGACTTTTTAAATGTGTCAGTTAATGAACACTGTGTGTTTCTTGTGATGGTCTTTGGTTTAAATAATCTTCATCTTATAATTGTAGATGGTCTGCATGCTGACTCTCATCAGCAATGTGACAAAGTGGTCTGGCTCAGTCCATGACTCCAGAGTCTTTGGACCTCTGGAATCTCTCAGCACCTGTCACATGGTAATAAAAAACATTTTTTACATCATGACTGTATCAGGAGTGTTTTTCTGTTATAAGTTGTGATGATGAGATTTTGTACATTTGACAGGTGAATCCTCAGGTGTGTTGCTGGGGAACAGGGGGTCTGCCTGCCGCCCTTTTCTCCTGACACCCTCCACAGACCCCCAGGAAGCACAGCAGGCCTACAATCATGCCCATTTCAGGACAAGGACCGGGAATGATAGACTTTTGGCCTCCTGAAGGCACACTTTTACTGTCACGATATAAGGGTCAGCACTCTGAGGTCATGTGACATCACTGTGGCCTGTGCTGTCCTCCATGTGGTCTGCTGAGGGAGGAGAGAGCCCCCAGAGTGCCATCACACATGGACTGGGACAATCCTGTCATCTGCCCTGATGACAACAGTGGTCGGCCGGTCAGGGACGAACAGGTGTTAAATTATTTTAGTAAATATGCATGTTTTAAATATAAGCTACATACATGTTCTGTCAGAGACGCATGCTGTGAATTTCAGTTAAATATGGCTGCATCAGCAGAGGAAGCTGATTGGGCCTCTTATAATGTTTGTGTTGTACAGTGTGTGTATGAGGTGTGCAGACATGTGGGGTGTGTTATATACAGACCTTTGAATGTGTATTTATTCTTATGTTCTATAACATGCTTTGAATTCATGTTTCCTACCTTGTAGAGTCACTGTGTGAGTTCAGTTTTGAAAGGAGCTGATGGTTCACTTGCTTTTATGTATTTAGTAAATAAAGGAACATCATCATGTTATTCTTTGTGTATTTATATTTATGGGTGATTCTCCAACTATCAAAGAATTTGTGTCCTAGGTGGAAGTGAGCAAAACCCCCCCCCATGTTTGTCATTTTTTAAGAACTCTGAAAAAAAAAATCATGATTAAATTACTATTTTTTATTATGTAAAACATATTTTTATGAGTATTTTTTCCTGTCTTTTGTCCATTGACCATATTTTGTATCCTCAGTCCCTCATAAGAATTTTGATTCAATAGGAATTACTTATTCTAAAGAAATAAGTTTTTGTAAATTATTAGTATTTTATTTATTTTTCATGATAAAAACACCTCTCCCTTGTGGTTACTGTCATTTCCACCACACCACAAAATGTTATGATATATGAATTTGTTTTAACCCTTATATACTTGCAATCTCATCAGTTGTCATGATTTTTAAAGGTTTTTTTCATGTTTAACATAAGATACCAAAATGGATCACTTGAAGTCAAGGACAATAAAAATGAATTAAATTCAGCAGTGCTCCTCATTTCCAGAACATGATGGATATGACATTTGTTGGTGGAATGAGAGCACAAATCTTTTTTATTTCCAGAAAATTCATAAAAATAACTCGGGTACACTCATAATATTTAGGAGTTTTGAAAATTAGACAGATATGTTTAAAGTTCCAGTCTTGGATTAAAAAACCTGTATGATTCTGAAAAAAAAAAAAAAAAAAACTTGATTAAAGACTTCTGTAAGACAGTTAAAAGGTATTTGTTATCAAGATGGTGAGAACATGTTTTTCATTAGTAAAAGCTTAAAATAAGTAAAGTTATGCATTTGGATTGATCTATGAGTGAAATTTCATTGAATGTCTTAAAACATGGGTTATTCTGCTAATTTTATTTGAAAAACACCTTTTTTGTGGTGGTGTGATTGATATGACACTAATATATATATATATATATATATATATATATATATATATATATATATATATATATATATATATATATATATATATATATATAATTTAATATTAATGATCTGAAATGTTTAGATAATGACAGTGCGTCTAGTTGAATGTGATAACATTGTGTAGTGGGCAGTTAAATAACTATTAGTTTCCATTTGTGGTGGCTGCTGGCTGAGATGAGGGATGAGATTAAATAGATCCTGGAACTTAGCCTGGTCTGGAGCAGGCTCACTCCACAGGATAAATCTCCATGGTAACTAATATCTAAACATGTTGTGCTTTCCTCTATCCTGCTTTTGTGCAACCGGATCACAGATAAGTTGAGCCAGGATAACCAAGTTAGCCTGGCTTAATCCCTTATCCTAGTTTTGTGCAACAGGCCTCAGGAGGCAACAGGTTTGAGGTTTGACAGCCCAACATGGGAGGTCTGTCTGGAGGTCCTGATATGTGCCATACTGGAGACACATCTGGTGTATTCCCAGTGTTGGTCTTCACTTATTGGTTTCCCTCCACAGTGCTGCACCATGGTTTTTTTTTCTTCCAATATTCTATATCTGAAATGTGACTCACACTTTCCATATTCACTGATTTTATCATTTAAATGTTTTTGCCATCATTCTACCAATAAACCAATCTTTGTTAACAGCAAAGTGCGTTCCTCTCCCTCTATTGACCTCTGAACAAGCTGGGGTGAGGGTGAAGAGGGCAGCAGCCAGCTGTTGGTCTTTATCCCCATGTTGATTTCTTGACTTTTCCCATTGCTTTATGCTATAAAAGGGGACCCCCCCCCCCCCCCCCAGCAGTTCATGCCCTGAGTGTACTGGACTACAGTCAGGTTGAACTGTGACTTCTGCTCTTTGTGCTCTAGAATCAGATAAAACTGAGTATGCAGTGTGATTGAACTCTAAATTATTACAGCATTATAGAAGAGTTTGTGGTTGAAGGCAGCTTAGTGTGCAGGATGAACTGTGTGTCCTCTCGCCTACAACATTTCTCTGACTGTGGGTTTGAAGATGTTAAGAGCATGTCACAGAGGTCTCTCAGTACTCTCAGATGTATCACAAAGATGAACTGACACTTCATTTCAGTTTAGCAGATGATCTTCAGCTGGCAGGAGGGTGGCAGGACGGAGAAAAAAAAAAGAGAGACTGATTTCAAGCGAGCCCTCATCCAGCTGACAGGAAGGCATGGGATACTGCCCTGAAGGACGTGTGAGGATCTGCTCATTGCTTTCTCTGTGCTGCTGTGACAGGAAATAACCAGCTGTAAGATCTGCTCCTGCGCTTGAAGGCCAGTTTCACACAGCTGGGATATGGGCTGCATTTCACCCTCTGTCAGAAACGCTTCATTTTAGTTGCTGCCTCTTTAAGGCTTAAAGGCACAAACTCCATCATGGTCCACCTGGAAAAGCATGTCGATGTATGGAGCTGAACAACTCTTTGATATATTCCAGATGAATACTTTGTCTGTTTTTGGAGCCACTTGGATGCCTTCATGTTAAATTGATAGTTTGTTAAAGTACTAAAGTAAAGAGGGGGTATTCAGCTTTCCCACATTGTCATCATGGATACAAAGTATCAATTCTGGATGTTCAGACTTAGCGTGTGAAGATTTTCAAACCTCTACGTAATCAGATGTTTTAGAAATCCCTGAAACTGTCTGTAAACTGATCAAAACACTCCACTAAAAAAAAAGAGAAAAAACAAAAAAAAATAGCACCAGATCTTTTCCAGACTTGCTGAAATAATGAGGTCATCACATAAGTACCTCCTAACTAGTTGAAACACCAATGTCTGCCACTAGCTCCGCCCCTGAGAGACCTCCAGAGAATTGGCCAGTCAGAGGAGCGTGGAGCCTCAAAGAGCAGCGTCTGGGACTTGCCAAAGTCACACACATCCAATAAGAAAAAAAAAAGGATCAAATGAAGGCAACACATTTAAGAGACTTACCATTGGACTTATAGGCACATGTTTGGCTATTTATAATAAGACCTCAGAGTTTCATTATTATGTCACATTTTCATGATAACTGAGTGATTCTGATGAGGTCATCAAAGGCACTTTATATTGACCCAACTGACCCAAACAAGATGCTGAGCCCAAAGAGTAACACCTTTTTACATTTAGTTGTATACATTCTGGGTTGCTGTTAGAAATCAGGCTCTAAGAAGGCTGAAATAAGGGTTTTCTAAAAGATCAATGTGAGAAAAATAGGGTAAGTCATGTAAAGCTACCAAGAGGGCACCGGAGGGACAGTATGAAAACAATCAATAAATAAAATAAATAAATAACAATACCTCCCCTTTAAGGTGAAAAGGCAAATGAACAAAATGCTTTAAAAATCATGACTTGTTACATAATGTATTTTTTAATTTATCTATTTACTGTGTACCTGATGTAAGAAACAGCAGCTATTGGCATCCATATCAAGATTAAGCTAAAACTTAAAAAAGCTGGAAGCCCCCTTGTTAAAAAAAAAAAAAAAAAAAAAAAAAAAAATGACCTCATGTTGCTTATTTCTATGGGCTGACTTCAGTTATGATGGCTGCTTTGTCCTCAGTGTTACCACATGTTGTTTACTTGTATTAGCTAACTTCACTGGAGAGTCCTGTACAGGCTAAACGAAGACAACAAGTGTAGCATCATATATGTAAAGTGCAGGTTGATGCTGACCCAGCTGCTGTCACACACTGCTCTAAAGTCAGAAAGTGTTGCAGTTAAAGGTGGTTTCTTTGACTTGCTGTATGCTCAGTCCTCATAGAGAGGATGAGTATGCAGAGATGAGCAGACTAAATCCTAGATTACAGGATGTTAAGGCCCTGTAGCTGTAAAGGTCTGTTAGTCACCTGTCTGTGTAATTGCACACTCATACATTCACACTCACCCTATCAGGGAACCCATGAACCATATGATGCGGGTTTCTGATGGCCTGAAGCACCAGCTCGTCAACTACTGATGGCTAGTTTTGTCTTTTCCTCATGTCCCAACATTCATAGCGGAGGCTCTTATCTGAAGACAGTAATAAGCTTCATTTGATCTGTAAGAGGGTTTATTTTGTGTGTGTGTGTGTGTGTGTGTGTGTGTGTGTGTGTGTGTGTGTGTGTGTGTGTGTGTGTGTGTGTGTGTGTGTGTGTGGTTTCCAGAGGCTCCACAGAGATAAGTACGTAGTCATTCTGTGCAGCTACAAGGTCAAGTCCCGCCGCCCGCCATCTTTTTCTTTTCACTCATGGCACTGGAAATGTTTCGCTCTGATTTGTCAATCATGACTGATCTCTTTCTGCGGAATTATCTGGACCTGGAAGTGCCAACACTCTTCAGTCAGTAATATTTTCCTCAAACCATAATGACTTGTGAGCACCAGAGCTTTTCATTTTTTAATGGAGTTTTTAATAGGCAAAGGATGGAAACAAAGAGGTAAAACAAAAGGGGAGGGCTTCCAGTTTGCCTTTTGTTTCTGACATTTATGTGAAATAAAAGTGGTTCATACATTCCTCCTGTCTGTTATTGCTAAAGAAAAAAAAGGTTATTTTTAAGGTTATGTTCCTCTTTTTTTCCTTTTTTCTTTAAGTTCATTATGATTTTAATAAAAAGTAATGTTTCAAACATTTCAAAAACAATCAGAGTGTTTTTTTTTTTTTTTTTCATTCCTGGAGGCCACTTCCTAGATTTGATTTAACATGTTGCTGGACAAACTGAACCATGGTCTTGATTGCTCACAGCTGTTTACCGTCTGATAGCCTGCTGCTGGTGTAAATACAGCATGAACAAGGAGATAAATCTCTGGAGAAATGCAGGCTGAGTTGGGCTGAAGTTGGAGCGGTTATCACCTCTGGTCTATGTCTGTCTCCAAAGGGTCGTTTCAGGAAAAAAAACACAGAGGAAAAGAAGTCCCCCAAGGACAGAGGACCACATGACATGACAAAGGTCATGAAAAGAGAGGCCTTCAGCCAGAGATAAGGACATATCATAATCCAGGCTGTTGTTTAGTTAATTTAACATTTTCTTTTTCTGAGCTGTCTTGGCTGATTGTCTGTAGAAAGTCTTCAGAGGCCTGAACTATGAAGCTGGATTTTCTCTTAGCGAGGTAACTTCTGGGTTAACCCTGGATTTTCTGTACTACGAGGCTGGTTCACTTCTTATCGAGATGAATCGCCGTGGCAACTTATGCTGAACAGCTAACCTGCTCCAGAGCAGGTTAAGATCTTGATAAGAGATCAACGAGTAGAAAAACAACACCTCCTGTCCAATCAGCTTTCTTGTAAAAGACCCTGCCCATTTTTAGAAGATCCTGTTGATGTTGGTGCGCAGAGCGCTCAGGAGAGAGAGAGTTTTGGGAGAGATGCGATCCTTTAGATGTTCACGATGTCATTCTGTACAAGAGATTCAGATTTTCATCAAATGGTCTGAACTTCATTTGTCAGCTGATGGATCCATAAATAAATAAATTCAGTTGATTTCATCCAAACATCAGAGACAGAGTGAAGAAATAAAGCCTTGTCACTGACCGCTTTGAAGGAGGTTTTTGTTCTTGTTCCCCAAGTCTGTTTAGCTCCACTGTTTGCATCTTAAATAATGATGTTAATAATAATGGTCACACATGACAGAACTGCAGGAACAGGAATTTATGAAACGCACAAAAACATGGGAATCAATATTAGTTTTATTTGATAGTTCAACACAAAATGCATTCAGACGGGTTGCTGAACCTAAGAACTCAATGGAAAATATAAACCGAAGTTTGGACACTGAGGACGAGCTCTGCTCCAAACTAGGGTTTAATATTTTTCGCGAAAGTTAGAGGGAGCAGATCCCAGGAAATACAATTAATTTCCATGGAATCCCGGGGAATTGCGTTTTTTTGTTTGTTTGTGTGTTTGTTTTTTGCAGCTTAACCAATTTGCCAATTTGTTCCTCAATCCCAAGATGACATTTTTTGCATGTTATATTTATCATTATTAGGGCGCAGGAACACAGTTTTTGTCCATCAGCACAGGCTATGAATGATGAAAGAGCGCTCCGTGCGTGTCGGGACTCTGGAGTCACATCTGCTGCGACGCTAATTGTGAAAAGCCAAACACACTGTCTGTAACCGATCTTCTGAAAAGCTTTACGCAGCAAAAAGCAACCCTAATGAAACTAATAGTTGACAGAACTCCCTAACCAAATACGATGAAGTAAACCATTTAATGATTACCTAAAGCATTATGTAAAATGCATTCCTCTGTGGCTGTTGAGATTTAGGCTGCAAACAGGAACAATAAGCTATTATAATTAGTAGTTAATGAAATATTCCATTTTCAGAGCAGGGCAGGTGTATTTCTTTAACACCTAACCTAGAGGTTACACTAAACCAAAGAAAACGGCACACAACTGCGCATCATGCTGCAACAGAAAAATACACCCTGGTGGAAATTTTAGCTTCATAAAAATTGTTGCATCACCATGCATTTAGCTTTTTCATTTTCAAGTCTCTGAAAATGCCCCCATGCAAAACTTGCAGCTGCAAACATTTTCACATGAGGTAGCTGCCAGTGGCTACTGCTGCGTAAGCAAGTCTCTGTGTCACCGTAACTACAGTGAAGCACCGCAGCCTACATTAACATTACCGTAACACGATAATAGAGGCGCAATTTTTTCCCCCGTTTCCCGACACATCCTTTCCCGGGAAATGAGAAACTGTTTTTATCAGATTTCCCAGGAATCCCGTGTCCCGGGATTAAACTCTGCTCCAAACGTCTGTGCTGTAATAAAGTCAAAGTGAGTGATTGGAGTGCTGTCTGTTTATATTGTCTGATTAATTAATTTAGGATAATCTCATGAATAACACATTAACAGAGTCGAAAGTTTTCTGCCATCATTCCTTCCTGGATGTTGCTGCAGTAACAGTGTCTCTCTTAGCCTGGATGACGTGTCTTTAAATTCTTTGTATTTCTAAAGAATAACTGTCTGCTCCTCCATGGTAAAGTAGGCTGCTCTGCAGGGTTTCTCCTGTTTCTCCATGTTTGTGATTGGTCAGAAGCTGCAAACTCCACCCCTTTAATGTGAGCGCGCTCTGATCCAGACTGGAAGACCCTGGATTACCTGAGTGAGTTGATATCCAGCTTCGTAGTACCGCTTATCAGGAATGTGAATGTCTTGTTAAGTCAACCCAGGTAACAGAGAGATTCAGGATGTGTTAATCCAGCTTCGTATCGTAGTACTGTCCTCTGGTAAGGCATCTTAATGTCACTTCAACTAATTCAGACTCTTTGATGGTTTCCTGGTCCTCTTCAGGAGCAGGAGTTTATCCATTTGTCGAGGATCAGGTGTCTTCTCTGGGGCCGTCCAGATGAAGACAGGTTTAGGTGAATCTGCAAAAGCTTTTAAAGTATACACGTTTCATCCAAACCTTTTTGATAGAGTTGGCCTAATGGGGTTTATCCCACAAGCAGGTGGCCATGTTTGAATCCTGCCTGTGGCGTCTTTCTACACATCATTCTTCCCTACCATGTCCTCTGATTATTATTATTATTATTATTATTATTATTATTATTATTATTATTATTATTATTATTATTATTAGAGCCTGATACGGGGCCTCAGAGTGCATGTGTAAGTGATGCTCAACTGGTTTGAAAGGCCGGGCCAGTATAAGCAGAACTGGCTTCAGGCTTGGGTCCTTTTTGCAGGTTAACATCTACATCCACAGCTGTTTACTCATTACTCTGGTCGAGTGGTCACATGACAGTTTAAATGCCTAAATGCAGCTCTATTTCCATATATACTACATTTAAATCGTAATAAACCAGAGCTATAGTGCAGGCTGAAGGCTGGCAGCTAAGGCTGTAAAACAGCCGAGATACTACATATCTTACAGGCCCATTTCTGCTCAATGTTAAATACAGGTCTGGATACGGATGGAGCCTTCTGTCCATGCTCTGCATTCTTTTTGTCTGTATCCCTGCATGTCTCCATAAAGCATACAGATACGGACCAAACAGAGCAGTACCACCAGAAACCATGGGGGCAGTGCTGCTTTTATGACCCCGTGAGCTCGAGTGAGACACAAAGAAGAAAGAAATAACAATGACGGAACTTTAAGAATAAAACCTTTGCGAGTTGGTGAGGAATTTGTAATGTAACTTGTCGCTGTGCCTTAATCACAGCCATGCTGTACGACTTGTCGTTATTAAATGCTCCAGAAGACATCCTAAAGTACTGGAAAGGAAGCTCGTCATCAATTTCTCTCATTGTCAGGACTACATAAGAGAACTCTGGATTTAACGGCCTCACTGACCACCACCTCCTACAACACGGTCTCTGTTTATGTCATTTATGGAAGAGGTACATTAGCAATACGTCCTCCACAGTCGCCATGTTTGTTTTTGAGTTTGTAGTTGTCATAAACTTTTGACTCTTGGCTGCCCTCAGGTCTAAACATGGTCTCAGCAGATGGCTGTCTCACATGAGTCCGGTTCTGCTCAAGGTTTCTGTCTGTTAAAGGGAGTTTGTTCCTAGTGCTGTAACTGACTAACGCTTTTCATCAATAATTCATTTGTTTTAACGATGTTATTTATAATCATGTCTGTTGGTAATCAGGTGTTTTAATTTGACAAAGGTTTAAAGCCATAAATCCTTTTATCATGCTTAGTTCACAAAACCATGCACATGTCCTCTGCTCTGAGATTTGTTTGTTTTTTCACCTCTTCAACACCAGAGCTTTATGCAAGTCTAATTTTTCAAGCTGTAAGGAACGGCGGTGGTAGTTTGCCCTCCCTGGCTCAATGGATCTTAATCGTGCAGAGTCTGCATGCAGGACCAACCAGGTCAGGCTGTTCTCTGAGCAGAGTGTGCAGACTAGCAATGCTACACTTCTTTTACAGCACTTTCAGGTTATCAAAATAGGCCACAGCTTAGCCTTTGTGACTGAGTGTCAGTGTGTGTGTGTGTGTGTGTGTGTTTGAAATATCCAAGTTTTTGATTGTCAGTGTGACTGAAAGGATTTTGAAATAAACAAAAACAAACGTTTAATGTTTTGAAGTTCTGCATTCAGATGTTTGTATGATTTAAGTTGATAAAGACTTCTTAATTATTTATTTCACACACTGAACTCTGGCAGGCGAACCTGTTCTCCCTGTTTCAGGCTTTGCTAACTTCACCCATCCTACCAGCATTTATTCTGCTTTCCTGACTGCAAACATGGAAGTTATATTGATGGATGTTCAGACTGAGCGTGTGCAGATTTTAAAACCTCTACATGTTCATATGTTTTTGAAATCCCTGAGTCTGTCTGTAAACTGATCTGTTCTTATTATCTGAAAAAAAATTGGTGAAGTGATGAAGTAAGAATATATAATGATAGTGACATTTGGACCACCAACATGCATTCCGTGCAGGAAGCAGAGCCAGAGGACTTGGAGCAGGGCCCGCCCATCACTGGGGCTGAAGTCACTAAGGCTGTTGAACAACTCTGCAGGGGCAAGGCCCCAGTGGTGGATGAGATCCGTCCTGAGTTCCTCAAGGCTCTGGATGTTGTAGGACTGTCCTGGCTGACATGTCTCTGCAACATTGCATGGACATCAGGGACAGTGCCTCTGGATTGGCAGACTGGGGTGGTGGTTCCATTTTCAAGAAGGGGGACCAGAGGGTGTGTTTCAACTACAGGGGGATCAAACTCCTCAGCCTCCCTGGTAAGGTCTAATCTGGGGTGCTGGAGAGGAGTCCAACCTCGGATTCAGGAGGAACAATGTGGGTTTTGTCCCAGTCGTGGAACAATGGACCAGCTTTATACCCTTGGAAGTGTGCTAGAGGGGGCATGAGAGTTTGCCCAACCAGTCCACATGTGCTTTGTGGGTCTGGAGAAGGCTTCTTACCATGTCCCCCGAGGTATCCTGTGAGGGGTGCTCAGGAAATATGGAGTCAATGACCCGTTGCTACGGGCTGTTCGATCTCTGTATTTCTGGAGTGAGAGTTTGGTTTGTATTGCAAGCAGTAAGTCAAGCTCATTCCCCGGTTAGGGTTGGGCTCCACCAGGGCTGCCCTTTGTCACTGATTCTGTTCATTACTTTTATGGACAGGATTTCTAGGTGCAGCCAAGTGGCAGAGGGTGTCAGGCCCTGGGGTCTTAGGATCCCATCTCTGCTTTTTGCAAATGATATGGTCCTATTGGCCTCACCGAACACTGACCTCCAGCTAGCACTGGGGCGGTTAGCAGCTGAGGGTTAGTAGAGCCGCTGCTCCTTCGCATTGATGGAGAGATTATATCTCTTGGCTGGCCTGGGAATGCCTTGGTATCCTCCCAGAGGAGCTGGTGGAAGTGGCTGGGGACAGGGGCCTCTGGTCTTTGCTGATGACATTGCTGCCCCCGTGACCCGGACCTGGATAAGCGGTAGAAGATGGATAGATGGAAAAAAGGTTAAAATCAATATGCTATCAAAAAGAAAATATTCCACGACACACAAGTAACAAGTACATTTGTGTTTTATCAGCTATACTCACTTTTTTCTGCAAATAAAACACCACAGAGACCTTAAAGCATCAAACTCATTTAGGTTCAATCAATATGTCTGTTAGCAGTTAGGTAAACAGACAGCAGATCCATTTATTTATCCAGCTGAATTAAAGTGCACTTTGAGGTTAAGAGTCAATAACAAGAGTTTGTTCAGTGATTGGAATTCTGGGTAAATCTGCAGTGACAAGTAACGTCCTGGAAACATAAAAACACATGGCAGAATATATTTACTGGAAACAAGCAACACTTATCTGAGCAAATGATGCGTTACCTTCAGCTCAGTTTGAAAATGTTGTCTTGGTACATTAGAGAAGGGACACCAGGTATTACTTTCTTTAACTGAAAGGACTGTCAACGGAAGATAATATTACATCCAAACAGGAAACTGTTATTCCCAGAAGTCACTTACACCAAGTCTTTTATTCCCAACTGGAGCTGAAACCCTGTTCTCAAACTGATGAAACCTCATTTTCATGTTTTGCAGATGAGGTCATTCTTTTTAATTAAATTTCCCTCCAAACTAATCTTTCCTCTTTGAGCGAATCATTTGTCTGTGCTCCTCTAAAGAGAGCTGCAGAACAGCAAGTCACCATGTCTGTGAGTGGGCTGGCAGGCTGGAGTCACAGCAGCAAAACTGATGCTAATTTCTTACTTCCCCTTCCATATTTAAACCAGTGTTCAAACAGTGGTTTAAATAGCTGCAGCAGTACATCATTAGCTTCTCTCCAGGCTCAATGTGCAGAGCAGTAGGAGAGGGAATAAATCAATGTTTTATAGCTCCACGGGGCTCTGTGGATCAGACTGAGCTCCACAGTGAGGAGTTAAAGGCTTCCTAATGGGCTGCACAGCTGAACCGCAACTCTGAATCTGAGAGCACAATGGTGTCCCTTCATAGCCTCACATGGACCATCAGAAGTTCAAGTTCTGTTGACTAAACAACTCTGCGCTACTTCGCCGAGCCACAGCAGACTCATGTACTAATATTCAGCCACAAACAAACTGAGGTGTGCTGGAAAATAAATCCACAATGTCATCTAACATCAAACAGTGTTGTGTGTTTCCAACTTTATTATTATTATTATTCTTTTTGCATATGTTACAGTCTTAGAGACTGAGGTTGAACTTTGATCCAGATGCAATCACAGAGGCAGAGAAAGGTTTGACAGCTTTTATTAAGGTGTTGGGGGAATGAGGGAATGAAAGTCCAATCCTGATCCTAATGTCGGTGATTCCAATCCTGTGGGTTCCAGAGAGGTGAGTAAAAGTAGGCTGAATCCACGAGAGGCGAGTGTGGCTGGGAGGCAGAGCTGGGAGTCAGAGCTGGGAGTCAGAGCTGGGAGTCAGAGCTGGGAGGAAGAGCTGGGAGGCAGAGCTGGGAGGCAGAGCTGGGAGGAAGAGCTGGGAGGCAGAGCTG